>CM076071.1:6220000-6820000 GCA_038088235.1 Zacco platypus | reverse complement strand
TGGGCGTCGGGTAACACGCAGACAAATCAGAAAGGGAGCAGGGCGTCGGGTAATACGCTAGAAAGTGCACGTCTTAAAATTACTCAGAGGAATGTATCCGCCTGTGATAAGAATTAAAGTTACTCAGAGGAATAGTATCCGCCTGTGATAAAGTACTTAAAGTTACTCAGAGGAATGTATCCGCCTGTGATGAAATTATAAGTCTTAAAGTTATTCAGAGGAATGTATCCGCCTGTGATAATAATTAAAGTTACTCAGAGGAATAGTATCCGCCTGTGATAATGGGGAACTCTCAAGAAAAAGAAAGGGGCGAAAAGCCCAGGCATAATACTGAGAGTGGTTTATCAGAGAAGGATGAGAAATTTCTCGTGAGAAAATATGGGGTAAAATGGTTAGAACATGTAAAATGGCTAAAAGGAAAAGGGTATACAATAGGTTTTAGTGTCTCTGGAAATCAAAGATTGAGACGTGAATTGGCAGATAAATTAAGACCAAGAAAGGGGGATCCGCCCTTATCAGAAATTTTAGAAACAATAGATATGTTCGTGGAGGAGGCAAGCGCCAAATTAAAAGCCTCACTCTCCAAAGAATTACCAGGTTGTCCTTATTCTCCCCCAAAAGAAAAGAAAACTCAATCTATGTTGGGAGCCAGACGTAAACACAGGGATCCTTATGATCCCGACCCAGACTGGCCCCCTGGAAACTCTCTCTCTCAGTCTTCTTTCCCAGGTACGAACTCCCGACTCCTCAAAACCCACCTGGAGGAAGACGATCGACCCCCTCCCTATAATCCGAATAGACAAAGACCAAACCAGGAAGAACGATCACAACAGCCGCCGTCTTCCTCCTCGTCCGGCCTCTACTCAAAACTACCGGACCCAGAATCAAAGAAACCATCCGAAGACGAACGAAAAGAAGAAAAGAAAGGATCTTACAACTTAAGGAGCAGCAAACTGGTCGAAGTGGTCCTGATGGTGTTATGTACGTACACCAGCGTACGAAGCCCACCTGAAGGTCCATCTCCTACAAGGACTGCTCCCTGAAATAAAGAAAGGTGTTTTATCGTCCTGTGTGGGGTATGAAACTGAATCCTTGGATTGTGTGATGCGTCACGCCCGACATAAAGAGAACCAGCTAAACGACGACAAGGACAAGATAGAAAAGAAGGTACGAGCCCTGCACCTCACCAACCTGGAAAGTCAAGTCCAAATACAGAAGGACTGGCAAAGGGGGAGAGGCAGAGGCAGAGGAAGAGGAAGAGGGGGAGCAAGATGGACAGGACAAAGGAACGATGGACAATGTTTTATTTGCGGACAAATGGGTCATTGGAAGTCTGAATGCCCCAACGGGGGAGGGGGAAATCAACACCAGCAAAAGCAACATGCAGACTGACCAGGTGGGAAACAGGAGGAGGGGGTGAGTACTGATCTTTTATTTCCTGCTCTCTGCAATGAAGAAAGCTTACGCATGATGAAAAATAACTGTAGTAATCCTTGGATAATGATTGATGTAAATAATACAAAGGTAAAATTCTTAGTGGATACTGGGGCTGCTATTACAGTAATTAAGAGATCTGAACTACCAAGGGGCATAATAATAAGTAATGAATATGAAGACAGCATTGTAGCCTCGGGTGAAGTGTTAAGAGAACCCTTCACCCGCCCAGTGAAGATCTCTTTCTGTGGTAAACAATGTGAAACAAAAATGCTGGTCAGTGATCAATGCCCCTGGAATTTATTAGGAAGAGATGTAATGTGTAAATTAGGGATCAAAATAGACTGTGATACTGAAGGAATGAATGTACGATGTGCAAAAGAGCCAAAAATGACAGTTTATGAATGGGTATGGCCGGAAGGGTCAGATTTACGGGAATTTGCCATGATGGTGTGTGTAAATAGTGATTTTCAGAAGGTCTCCGATGTGCATGTCACAGCAAGTGTGACGTGGACACCGGACCCCGAATATGAAGGAATTTGGGCAGGAAGGCAGTCAGATGAAATAACCTTGAGTAATGCATATTGGAAAGAACACAAGTGTGCAGTGCAGGTGACTCTGACCGAAGAAGCACAGTCAGTGTACAGAGTTGAGAATGCGGTTCCACATCTGTCCCTAGCAAAAGGCAGGATGGATGAATGGAAAGATTTAGGACCCTTCATAAAAGGGTGTAGTGAAGCCACTGACTGGACTGAGACTCATGACACAGGCATCTATTACTCTGAGCAATGCGCAGCGTATAAAAAAGAAATGATTGAAAGTAAAGAATGTAATCGCATTATCTTTTCTGCACTGGAACAGACAAACACAGGAATAGATCCAAGAGACCTACCAGTTCCAAAAGGACTGTGGGCTATAGATAAGTATGATGTAGGGCTAATTACAACCTGCGAGCCGGTCCAAATTACTCCAAAAAGCGAGTTCAGACCAAGGCAACAACAATATCAAGTCAAAAAGGAGGCCCTGGATGGCATAACACCCATGTTCCAGTCTCTGCTGGAGAGGGGAATAATAGTAGAATGTGAATCGTCACCTGTTAACACCCCAATTTTTCCAGTAAAAAAGATAAGAGAAAAAGGGATGCCCACAGAGTGGAGATTCGTGCAGGACTTGCAAGCTGTAAATGCAGCAGTAGTCAGCAGGGCCCCAAACGTTCCAAATCCATACACTATACTGTCTCAAATTCCACCTGACACAAAATTCTATACAGCTGTGGATATCTCAAATGCTTTCTTCTCTGTTCCAGTGCATAAGGACAGCCAGTTCTGGTTTGCCTTCACCTTTAAGGGGAGGAGGTACACCTGGACTAGGCTGTGTCAAGGTTACTGCGAGAGCCCAACCATTTACAACGAGGCCCTCCGACGCAGCCTGGAGAGACTCGTTCTGCCAGAGGGAGTGGCTCTTCTACAATATGTGGACGACCTGCTCCTATGCGCAAGCGACGCTGACGTGTGCATGGAGGCCACCGTGAGCCTCCTGAACCATCTGGCAGAGGAAGGTCATAAGGTCAACCCACAAAAGGTAAAAGTGTGCGTACCAGAAGTGACATTTTTAGGACATGTACTGACAGGCCCTGAAAAGAAGTTATCAAAGAAACGCATAGAAGCTGTGGCTTCCATACCAAGACCAATAACAAAGAAACAGATGATGTCATTCCTAGGAATGGTATCATATTGTCGAACGTTTATAGCAAGCTATGCGGAGAGGGAAAGTCCGCTAACGTCCCTTATACATGGCAATGGTATGAAACCACAGGACAAAATCACATGGACAGCGGAAGCATAAAGAGCCTTCACTGATCTAAAATTGGCTTTACAGCAGGCCCCAACACTGGGTCTGCCTAATCCACAGAAACCATTCACCCAATGCGTGGATGAGAAAAGTGGGTACATGACCTCCGTGTTGTGCCAAACACACGGAGACAAATTGAGGCCAGTGGCCTATTTCTCATCCAAACTAGACGCAGTAGCACAGGGCCTGCCAGGCTGTCTGAGGGCAGTAGCTGCAGCAGAAAAAGCAGTCATGTCAAGCAGAGATTATGTGGGTTATAGCCCATTGACACTTCTGGTCCCACACAGTGTATCAGTCATTCTATTGGAACAAAAGACCTCACACCTGTCCGCTGCCAGATGGTTACGGTATAGCACTACTTTACTTGATATGCCAAACATCACTGTAAAACGCTGCACCACAATTAACCCAGCTACACTCATGCCGCTCCCTGAAGATGGGGAGGGACATGACTGTCTTTCCGTCCTGTCCGTCATGTGCACGCCGCGCCCTGACTTACAGGACACACCGCTTACTAACCCAGATTACACGTTCTATGTAGACGGAAGCTCCACCAAGGTCAACAACACAACTGTGTCCGGATACGCAGTAGTGACTGACCACGCGGTGATTGAAAGTGGGCCACTTGGACCACTGTCTGCGCAAGCGGCAGAACTAACAGCCCTAACATGCGCCTGCGAGCTTGCTAAAGATAAAACAGTAAACATCTACACGGATAGCAGATACGCGTTCGGGGTAGTGCATGACTTTGGGGCATTATGGAAACAGAGACAATTTCTGAAAGCTGATGGAAAACCAATATTACACCATAGGAAAGTAGCAGCCCTACTGGAAGCAATTTTATTACCAAAACAAATATCAGTCATGAAATGTGCTGCACATACTGGTGCAAAAGATGACATTGGCAAAGGAAACGACAGGGCAGATAAAGCTGCAAAAGCTGCATGCTCCATGCCACTGTCATCACACATGCTAAAAAGCACATTCAGCACGGATGACACTCTTAGTCTAACTGATATGCAAAAATGGGCCACCCCCCAAGATCTATCTGATTGGAAAAACGCCTTTTGTTCAAAAGACTCAAAGGGGGTATGGAGAGGCCAAGTACATGGCAAAAACAGACCATGTCTACCCAGACATTTTTTCCAAATGTATTGCCAAATAACACACGGATTAGATCATGCAGGTAAAGGGGCTATGCTTAACAGTATTAATGAGTCATTTTTCACAAAAGGGTTTTCCACAGCGGCAGGAAAATATTGCGAGAGGTGTGTGACATGTGCCAGGTACTACACAGGAAGGGGTGAAAGAGTGGAGAGAGCAAGCCATCCTACGCCAGGCGAACCAATGGCACACGTCATGATGGACTACATAGAACTGACCCCCCACAAAGGTAAAAAGTACTGTCTGGTCATGGTGGACATGTTCTCCAAATGGGTGGAGGCAATGCCCACCACTAAGGCAGACTCAACGGGGGTAGCAAAAATGTTACTAAAAGAAATAGTTCCAAGGTGGGGAATACCCCAGAAGATATCAAGTGACAATGGGGCACATTTCGTTAATTCAGCTATAAGACAATTGGGGGAACAATTAAAAATAAACCTCGCGCACCACTGCGCCTATAAGCCAACTTCTGGAGGGGCAGTGGAGAGGGAAAATGGGACCCTGAAAGCAAAATTAGCAAAGATAATGGCTGAAACTGGCCTGGGGTGGACTGATGCTCTCCCAGTGGCATTAATGTACATGAGAATGAGGGTAAGACCTGTGATGTGCCTGACACCATATGAAATGCTCTGGGGGAGGCCACCCCATATGGGGTGGAGCACTCCCTCAGTGGGTACAGAAGGAATTTATGGATTAGAAAGCATGCTGGAATATTGCATTAATCTGGGAAAGGTTGCTCGTGATATCTCTGTCCAGGTGAAACAGGCGAGACCAGACCGCAGCAAAGGCGAGGTGACTCACAGAATCGAGCCAGGAGACTGGGTCGTGGTTAAGGACTGCAGAAGGCGAACGTGGAAAGCAGAGAGGTGGAACGGACCGTTCCTGGTGTTCCTGACCACCAGAACTGCAGTCAAGGTAGCTGAGAGAGCAACCTGGATACACGTAAACCACTGCAAAAGGGTGCCAGGCCCCGGCGAGAGCTTACAGGGAGCTGGAAACCCTGGGGACGAGGATACCGAGGACAGGCAGGACAGTTCGACCTCCACCCCAACTGGCCCATCCCAAGGAGCAACCCAGGAGCCACCAGAAGGGAACAACAAAACTTCGAGACCCAGGCCAGACAAACTGTGCTAAGTGACCCGGCTGTTATAGCCGTTGCTAAAGAGACTATAACTGACTGTGGGGAAGGAGAACCACTGGTAATGAAGATTCTAATGAAAAGGGAAACCAGAGTTAGAATTGGATAAAATGTCATTCGGACAAAGAGTGGAATGTAATGGAAATTTTTATCTTTCATTTGATTTTTAATAAGCTTATGGGCATAAGGCATTAAGAAGTTATAAGTGTTCATATTATAGTGTCTCTCATGACATTTTCTCTGTAACTGCTCAAGGCAGAACAACAGGATGTGGCTGTCGGCTGAAAGGACCTTAGGGGAGCGTAGTTCTAAGAAACAAAGGGCAGTTAATAGATGGACTTCTCACTAACAAAGGGCAGTTAATAGAAACCACATCCTGTGCTAAGCAAATTATGTTTTGAAAGGTGTAGGCGTAAAGTGTGTGCAAAGCATTAAGATGTTAAGTATAAATGGAACAGGTGAGAGACTAGCTCCTCACTCCTCTCATGCATGCTCTGCTGTATGTGTGAGACGAGTCCTTGCTGCAAGTAAAAATTAAATCTACCTTCTCTGATATTACTGACTCTGAGTATTTCCTTGAATTTCCACAACAAGTGTATATATCGGGCCATATGACTGATGGCCACTTGGACATACAGGTGCAACTCAATGAATTAGAATGTCGTGGAAAAGTTCATTTATTTCAGAAATTCAACTCAAATTGTGAAACTTGTGTATTAAATAAATTCAATCCACACAGACTGAAGTAGTTTAAGTTTTTGGTTCTTTTAATTGTGATGATTTTCACACATTTTAACAAAAAGTGGGGCTGGGAGACAAATTCTCCAATTAAATTTTTCAGAATTACATATAACCGAGGCGGAGAAAAGTACTCAACCCTGCAGACAACAGGTAAATGCCATTATCGCTGTTTTCCATGTTTGTGAGGTAAATGTATTTACCAGCTTTTTAAAAATGCCGGGTTCCGGTGTTTGACATACGTTTGACCATCAACATACACTCACGTCACTGATAGTTCCTATAGGCCTAGTGTTGGTTCAGACCCTACTCTGAAGTGCTCCCAAAAGGAGTTCCTAAAACTAAAATCGTTCCTGCGGTGCGACAACAGCAAAATCTGGGAATCTGGGATGCTAGGGGGCCCCAAATCACGATTTTAGATTATTTTTTTTTGTGCGTATGTGTTTTTTTTTTACTTACATACACAAACACATTAACAAGTAATATTGTAGTAAAACACAATTAAAATCTGTGAATTATAGAAAGTGAAGGTGAGCAGGCTCTCTCGTCTCTTCAAAATAAAGCGCACATGAAAAGAAGAACAGGATGGATGGAAAGAAGCGCCTGTTAGGAACACAAAAGCGAAAATGTAAAAAATAAAAAAGTAGGGATGAAGATGTTAAAAAGAAGTTAACCTTAACAAATAGGTCCTTACAAATAAGAATAAACAAAATATTGTAGATGACTGTTGGTCACAGATGTGTCGAATTATAGACCCAATTCAAGAAATCTTTGTACAAGTGGTCTTCTGTGTGGGTGCAAAACCGCAATTGGTTGTGTTGGCTGGGGATATCTCTAGGAGCTCTATATATACCGTTTGGCTATTCATTTAGAACGTTATTTTAGAACGTATTAATTCCTTGGTGAAACGTCTTGTAGCCACACAGACACATATGCATCGCGTTTATTTCGTTCCTCCTTTTTTTGTATGATATTCAGATTGTCAAAAATGTGGAAGTGAATTTTGTTGTGTCGTTTAAACACATTTAATGATCATGTTAGTTGATATAACGCGGCATCACGTTAATTCATCCATTTCCCCCGAAATACATAAAAGTAGGCCTAGTGGCCGGTGAACTAGGAGAAAAATAGTAATTGAATAGTGGAAATAGAGAAATGTTTCATGTGTAATAGGTCTATGTAACCCATGACTGATGGTTGAAAACTCAGTCAGCTATGAGTTTCCAAAAATCTTCCATCTCTACATCATCATCCGCTGGTGTAGAAGTCACATTTGGGATCTCAGGTCCAGTATCTGCAGAGGGATGAGAATTATACACAAAAATATATAGTGATGGTTTCTTAACTTAGATTTAAGGTGGGGGGGGGGGGGGGTTCAACATGGCCTTAGAAAATTCAAGCCATTTTATTGGTGTTTTGCAAAAAAAAAATGTATATAATGTGCTTTATGCTCAGGCATTATATACTGTAACACTGAGCACTTTGTATTGCTTAAGCATTCAACACTGCATGATTTGTTTTAAATGGAAGTGAGCTTAACTGAGTAAATCTCTGTATGTCAGGAGTTCAAATGTATTTGAGATATAGTCCCATGAGTGCATTCACATAATATCTATTACTCACCTCCTTGTTCTCTTGGTCTCTTTTTTAGCCGATCAGCTTTGTAACTCAGATATTTTTTAATTTCACTTTCACACTGATCCCTGATTACATTTCGGCCAGCTGCAACCTCTGGAGAAAAAAACAAAAACAAACTTTGGATAGTTTGTAATCTCTGTAACACTTTACAATAAGGTTTGTTAGTTAACATTAGTTAACTACATTAGTTAACATGAACTAATAATGAACTGCACTTCTACAGCATTTAGTAATCTTTGTTAATGTTAATTTCTACATTTACTAATACATTATTAAAATCTTGTAAACATTAGTTAATGCGCTGTGAACTAACATGAACAAACAATGAATTTTCATTAACTAACATTAACCAAGATTAGTAAATACAAATGTATTGCGGTTAGTTCATGTTAGTTAATACATTAACGAATGTTTAACTAATGTACCTTATTGTAAAGTGTTACCGTAATCTCTGTATTGGGTCAAATTGGTCTCAAAGTCTTTGAAATATGTTTTACTCGTATACCATTGATGTTTTTCTTTTAATGTGAAGACTGCAGACAAAATCTATGTGAAATAAAAACGTTGTTATGTGGGAGATATTCATGAAGCAGTGAGTTTACCTCTGATTACTTCTGTTAAATTAAGCTTAGAGAAGGCCTTTTTATCTCCTCTCCCCTGCCAGTTGAACTCCTTTGCCAGATCATCTGTTAGGACGTTTTGCATAATATTCTTAATCACATCCTTGGCCCCAAAACCTCCAAGCCCTGACAGATATTTTACCTGTAAAGAAAATACTTTTGATATTTTCATTCTAACTGGTCAATCACATATTGAATCAAATTGATCAAATATTTTATATCATGACCACTAAACTGTACTGTTACAGTACTGTTACAGGTCTTCCTGCACTTTTCCTAGAAGCTTTAAACTTTTCTATATGATAAAAAAAATCCTTGTGACTCAGTATATCATGCCTTATGTATTATTTGTATAATGATGAGTCAGCAGAGTGAGATCCAATTGCAGCTTTACTAAAAGTAGACGTGGTCAAACAGGCAGTGGTCAAAGATCAGCAAACAGGTATACAGGGATAATCAGAATCGTGGTCAGTAAACAGGCAGTAAATCCAAAGACTGGCAGAAAACAATCTGGAAACAGGGAACAGGCACAATCGAAACCGGGAAAACAAACAAAGAATAAACGCTCGGAATTGGTACGTAGGGTAACACAATACTTCACAGTGTGTGTGTGTATGTGTGTGTGTGTGTGTGTGAGTAGTGCTCTTATAGTGGTGTGATTGTAATTAGTACTAAGGTGTTGTGCTACAGCTGGCGGGGTGATCAGTGACTGGGTGAGGGGCTTATGGGAAATGTAGTCCGTGTGACTGAATGTGAGTGTGAGTGAGTGAAAAGTAGTTCATGGTGAAGTGCCCTCTAGTGGTGATCATGGGCACTTCACCTGACAATCGTGACAATTTGTTTATCTGTTTTGTAAATGGTCATGAAACAAGAGCAACATTCCAGTAAGGATTATTTCGTAATTGTGACCAGATAAGTGCACAGTATCCCTTATTAAATGTTTTATGAATGCTGTGTTGACTCACATATTTTTGGCGTGTTGCTGCATTACCGAGCTGCCTTTCAATCTTGTCCATATCTTCAAAGGTTTTAAGAGGCATATTGATCTTTGTTTTGAAACGTTTAGCGGGCGTACTGGTACTGCTGGGGGCTTCAGAAACTGTGTTGTCTTTCAGTAGTTTCTTTAACATGTCAGAGTTTTCCTGAACTGTGCTCTTGATGTCTCTCAGCATTTGGAAGAGCTCCTCCTTATCTGTTGTGTAGAATGTTTTTTTTTGTAAGTACATAAAATAAAAAAAACAACACACTTGTTTTTGATTTGGAAAAAAGAAGTTGACTCACCATCCGCTGACATTCTGGATTTAGATGCGGGTGATGCAGGACGAAGCGGTTGTAAAGTTTCAAGTTTTTGTCTTTTTAGTGTTCCAATATATCCAGTGGATAAGCTGGTAAATGGCCTTTATTTGAAAGTAAACAATGCATTTTTATTTCACCTTTTTCTGGATCAAATCTTTAAAACAAATTTTTGTCGGAAACAAAATAATTTTTTTGCTACCGTTCTTTCTGTTCTTTAATCTCTTTTTGCTCTTCTATTGCCTTTTCGAAAGTGCCTGCAATAAGATACATGTTTTATTATATTATTTAAAAAGCCTAATAGTACAAAATCATTTTAAAGGTACCTAAATTAAAAAAGTTATTTTGAAATTGTGATCATTACCATATTCTTTGTGAAAGCTAACATTTAATTTATCCCATTTCCCTCCTGTTTCAGGTTTAAGTTTTTTCTGAACAGCTTCCATGCACTTCTCTGTTGATCTGAATGGAGGCCAGTAACTTTGTTTCTTGTCTGTGCTCAACCAGTTTGATGCGACCACCATCACCTCATCTGAGTCTTGTAAGGTAACAACAGCATACATGATCAGTCTAGTAAAAAAGAGTAGAAGAAAAAACAAGACAGGATATTTATCCCTGATTGAAAAATAAATATTCATAGTAAATTGGAAAATTGACCGATAAAATCATCTTAAAAGGATTTTTTTCCTGGAAAAAAAAAACATTCACAGGTATTATATTTCCATTAGCTGGGCTAGTGTTGTGTTGTTTAATCAGTATATCTAGGTTAATTGCCTCACTGGCACACATTTTGCCACAAGCAAAATTTCTGTATTGAATGCAGTATAACAAATCAGCAAATGAGATATTGGTCATCTTCATGAGCCTCACCTTCCATTACTCTCCATTGAAATTTCTTCTTCCTCATTTATTATAGACAATAAATCATAATCTTCACACTCCCTATTGCCTTTACATTTTTTTAAGCGTTTGTCTTGTGCTTCTTCCTCTGTGTAATTCACATTTGTTTCTGTTTCTGCCTCATTCTCAGACTCATTCTCCAAGCACTTTAATTGTTCGTCATTAACATTTCCTCTGAATAATTCCACAGTGTCATACACTTCATTATCCCTGCTCTTCACAGCTGTCATTACCTTCTCAAGGTCCTCAGGTTGGATGCAAACTATCACGCTTTCTCTGAAAACCTGAATATCATGTTTTATTTTTAAATGGTCAGCTAATGCAGAGGCAAAACATTTGAGAGCCAGGGTTATGAGAACTGAGGTCAGAGGGCAGCCCTGATCCAGCAGTTTGTCTCTCTCATCTGAAACATCTACAGATTCATTATCTACTTCTGTTGCATCCCTGAGAAGGTTTTTCATAATGAGGAAATCCTGATACAGATTTGGGTTTGTCCGTTTTTGCTCTTCTATCTCATCCTTAATACAAGACAAATGCATTTGAGTGCAGAGTGTTTTAGAAGTGATCATGACAGAAGCTGGAACATTTGGTATTCGCTGCTTTGACTGAGACTCCAAGAAATCATCTAGACGTCTTGCCAGAATAGTTGCAATGATGAGGTAGTCAACGTTAAAAAAGTGTTGATCGTCATGTGGACTTTTCACGGTTTCATTAAAGTGTTTCTCAGAGCAGTTAAATGCACCTCTGTGGATTCTGTCATAGAGCATCTTTATGTATGGAACTACATCCTTGATGTTTTCTTTATAGAAGGAAACTGGGATGCCGTCTGGTCTCGGTGTGTCTGACACTTGAAGAGAATCTATAGCTGATTCAACGTCAACCTGACTGACTGCATGTGAGCTTTCTTCACCCAGTGATGAACCTGTATCATCTGTCAAAAGATGGTTTTTTTTATTAAACCATTGGAAAACTGATTGTATCTGGAGATCTTTCTGGAAAAGCATTGTGGGAACACTGTTGATCTCCAAGGATAGAGAACGATGGTCACGCATCTCTGAGTCTCTGATTTCACAACTTCTGACACGCCACATACATTCTTCTGGAACAAAAAAGTAATCCAGCCTGGATGCAATCATTTGACTGTGGAATGTATAATCCTGCTTTACGGGGTTCTTTCTTCTCCAGATGTCTATTAGCTGAAGAGATTTCATGAACTTCTTCACACAACCGCGCAGCTTTTTGTGGATTGGCCTGTCTGTCACCTTTTTTGAATTGTCTTTGTCGATAAATGGATTGAGAACCGTGTTGAAATCTCCACCAATCACCAGCAGTCCTGTGGTTCTTGACTGAAGGTAGTTTGAAAGTTTATCAAGGGTTTTTACATCAGTATGATGGTTATAAACACTAACTAGTGTGTATAGCTGACCTTCCAGTTTACATTTCAACACAACATAAGCTCCACAGTTATCTTTTTCATCACTTATACAATTGAAATCTAGTCTTTTCTTCACTAGTATGGCTGTTCCCTTGCTAGAGGAGGTATACTTTGTGTAGAAAACATGCCACTCCTTTTTTAGGTCTTCTATGATTTGTCCATCTCCTTCTCCGATGTGCGTCTCTTGTAAAAATACAACATCAGCATTTTGTAGTTCTTGAAATTTGTGATCTGTTTTTTCTTTAAGTCCATTAACATTCCATGTCATGAAATTTATGGATTGAGTAGCCATTGACAGATCTGCTCTCACAGACCAGTGAGAGATCTTCAGCTTAGTTCCCTGTCAAAACAAAGAGTGGTGGAAGGTATAGTTTTTATGTGTTTTATGACACTTCCAAAAATACAAAATTATATTTTTGGACACCACAACATTTAGAAGCCTAAGTACAACTCCAGAATATTGCTTTCCTTGCTTTATATTGCCAATTTCAGTGTATGTGTTTGACCCCAATGTTGTCTGACTCTTGTTCGACAGGTTATAAAGCTGTTTCTCCCACAACTGCTGTGTGCTTCTAAACCATGTGTTGGATAATAAATATAATTATTATTATTATCATCATTGTAAGAGCCATATGTCATATTTAATTTATAAATCTTATGTAAATTTGGTACAATAATTGTTTTTGTTAATAAGTAATTTACTGTTGAATATATTTATTTGGTTTATACTTGTTCTTACTGCGCATGTTCAGTGACGTCATTTTTTTGTAACCCAATAAAAGATATTGACGCACATGCAATAAGTTCAGATTAACAGTGGGAGAACACAAAGCTTTCGATCGTTTCATAATTGTGTGTGATATAGGAAAAATTGACTCACAGGTATAGTATCTCTACAAACAAAATGTCGAGAAGATGTCACTGAACAAGAGGATTATGCTGTATTTGATAAATGTGATTCTTTATTGACTTTCAAGAATAAACCATGGTAATGGAAACTATGGACTTCGATTGGTGACTACAAGATATAAGAATACAAGAAACGCGTCAAAACTTGTGGGATAACAAAAAGACATTCACATGTCCCATACGATTATTCTCATTAAAAAGGCAAAGATGCCCATTATAACCAGTAATACTGTTTACACTTGATGCAGACGCCCCGTTCATTTTCTACTCCATGCGCTTGTGCCACCTCTGGCAATAGGACAAATGGATTTGAAATATTCCCTTTGAAATGTCCTCAAATGCACCCAATGTAGACAGAATGTTGCAGACCATATTCTTTTGCAAGCACCGGTGTTGTGCCGAATTTCAATTCCCTGCCAAAGTATTACTCCCCCTTGTTGAAGTCGTTACCTGATTGCCTAATTTTAACCCCACCCCAAATCCTAACCCCTCCCCCACATATACTCCTTAACCTACCAATACCAGGGGAGGTAATGCAGGTGCATCTCAATAAATTAGAATGTCATGGAAAAGTTAATTTTACTTCAGTAATTCAACTCAAACTGTGAAACTTGTGTATTAAATAAATTCAATGCACACAGACTGAAGTAGTTTAAGTCTTTGCTTCTTTTAATTGTGATGATTTTGGCTCACATTTAACAAAATTCACTCATCTCAATAAATTAGAATACTTTATAAGACCAATAAAAAAAAAACAGTTTTAGTGAATTGTTGGCCTTCTGGAAAGTTTGTTCATTTACTGTATGTGTACTCAATACTTGGTAGAGGCTCCTTTTTCTTTAATTATTAGGAGTGGCCTAACAAGAGGAATACAACAACTGCAACCAAATTTCTCAACACGTCTGTGTGTGGTGGCTCTTGATGCCTTGACCCCAGCCTCAGTCCATTCCTTGTGAAGTTCACCCAAATTCTTAAATCGATTTTGCTTGACAATCCTCATAAGGCTGCGTTTCTCTCAGTTGGTTGTGCATCTTTTTCTTCCACACTTTTTCCTTCCACTCAACTTTCTGATAACATGCTTCGATACAGCACTCTGTGAACAGCCAGCTTCTTTGGCAATGAATGTTTGTGGCTGTCTTCGTCCCTCCCCCGCTAGTGTAGTGGAAATAGCGATCAGTACGTTATGAGACAGTTTGAGTGTACACGCTACAGAGAGCGTTGTCTTTATTATGTTATAACTTGTCTTTATTATGTTTCTTACAGATAAGCTGACTATAATCAATCCTCTAGTAATGCACAAGAGTATTATGTTTTTATGGAACTAGAGTTCATGCCACAGATATTCAAAGATGTTGAAGCTCACTGTGATTAAGAGTGTGAAAAGATTGCTGTACGTTCGTACCCCAAATGGCGGACGGATAACTCGGGTAAAAGTTTGTAATTATAAGCGTGAGCAAAGTAAGAAAAATAAGTGCTGAGAAATGCGTATGGTTGAGATAAAAATGCGAGATGAATGACTGATGAAGAACTGAGTCGATGTTTTAAACAGGGATTGGCCAGCAGGCTAAGCTAAGAAACACGTGTGAACAGGCCTAATAACCCTGCTAACATGTAATACCTCATTTATGATATATTATTAATTTATGAAGCAGTATTAAATTATTAACAATTTGAGTTAGACTCTGTGTGTAACGCGGAGTCAGCGGGTTGAAATTCAAGCGCAGCCTTATTTCCAAAACGTAGTCAGACAGGCAATGGTCAACTCAACAGCAAACAGTAATAACAGGGAAAAGGCAGATTCGTAGTTAATATCCAGGCTAAACAGGTCAAAGGGCAGGCGGATAAACAGCAAAACGAGAAAACAGGAATAACGCTCAGAACTGTTACATTGGAACAAGACATCGCAAATGAAAAGTGTGTGAGGGTTAACTTAAATAGGGACATAGATTGGCTACAGCTGGGCAATGATTAACATGAGGGTAAGGGACTTATGGGAAATGTAGTGTGGTGTATGGAGTCCATGATATGAGCGGGCGACCTCTGGTGGCATGTGGATGGAGGACAACGGAACGGATTCATTACACTGTGTTAATATTCGTTTATTTTCCATTTGGTGAAAATGTTATGTTAAAAATAGTAACAGACATTGGGTTAAAACTGTGATTAAAATAATTCATAAAATTATTATATAAAGAACAGTAAGACAGTTCATAAAGTTAATGTTGGAGTAATGTGAATATATACCGAATCGTAATTTTTATGGTTACGAATATGAAGTATGTGCATCACTCACATGTATTTGTGTTCAAGGAGTGTAATGTGATATTTTAATGTTATTTGCTGTACTCCTATGCCATGTAAGAGTGACTATCAAACGTGTTCAGGTACTGTTAAGTTTATGGATTTAGAAGGGTAACTGGTATCATGGAAAACATGTCCATTGTCATGCACATTATTTGCATGGAAATTTGCACAATAAGATATTATTGGATTTGACTATTGGATAAGTTTACGCTAGTATAGTGGAAATAGCGAACAGGATGTCATGAGAGAGTTCGAGTGTACATGCTACAGAGAGTGTTCCCGACCTTGTCTTCATTATATTTTTACAGAAAAATAAATGTTACACCAAGGACGAGCACCGCCTCATTCTTAAAAGTGTAACAAATACACAAGTTTCACAATTTGAGTTGAGTTACTGAAATGAACTTTTCCACGACATTATAATTTATTGAGATGCACCTGTAATCTGGCAGGGGGACGAAATTAGGCACTACACCGGTGTTGTGCCGAAATCCTACCACTGCCAAATTATTACTCCCCTAGTATTGGTAGGTTTAGGATTAGGTGTGGGGGTGGAGTTAGGATTAGGCAATAAAATAGCCCAATGAGGGGGGTAATGATTTGGCAGGGAGTCGAAATTCGGCACACAGTGGCAGTGTGTTCCAGGAGCGGTGCGTCTGCAGCAGTGCAGTGATCATTAAGCACAATCTATTTTTGCTGCGCTGCTCAATAGAATCTGTCTGCGGACTGCAAGAGAGGGGGCGTAACAGGAAGGAGGCATAACCTGTTGCAGGAGGCGTAACTTGAAGTTGTCCAAGTCACACAGAACCACGCGAGATGTCAAAAAGAGATGATGCGATTAGATTTAGAGGTAAAGACTAGAAGGTTTACAGCTACAGCCACTGCACATGCGCACATCAATATTGCGTCATTTAATATTTATTTATTTAATTTAATAACTGTATTTGCAGTATTGTAAGGGTAGGTTTAGGGTTGGGATAGGTGATAATAAAACACAATTTGATAAGTAGCACATTTAATTTACTGTTATTTATCCTAAGATTCTGCCTCACTTCTGGCCGTAGCTGTATGTATCCCTTCTAGACACAATCGTCACTAGTACTGCTCTTCTTCTACTTCACTTTTCTTGCTTTTTAAGCTTCACTATCGTCACCTAAGGGATCGGATCGTAACAACTACAACGCTACAGTCATGCTGTTTGTTTTCCTCATTTAAGTATTTTAACTATGAAACTCTACAGTAAATTTTATTTTTATGCAAGGGGTAGGTTTAGGGAAAGGTTTGAGTGTGGGGCGTATGTTTTTAGCTATAATTGCATGAGTTTGTATTAATTTGATAGTATAATTTATTTTGTTTTACTACTATCTTGTTTCATACGTAAGATTCGATAGCAATATAAGCTCATCTTACACACATTTCATTCATAAAACATAAAATAATTTACTTTAAAAGATTGTTTTAGTCAATGATGTCCACGCTTGTTTATTCGCAGAAGGCGTAACTTAAAGGGGTGTAACTTGAAAAGGCGTAACTTGAAGTACGTTGTAGTACTGCGGGATGCAGACAGACCCTTCTCGCGCTGCACCTTACTGAATTAAAGCGACAGTGCATTGTTCGCATTAAAATAAACATATTGACGTGAAAAACTAGTAATTTCACCATGGATGCATATAATTGCAAGTCTCTGTTACAAAGTAAACACATTTAGACATAATGGATAGAACTCGTCTCTTTGTGGAGGTGGAAAATTATGACCTGAGGGACTTCTGGCAAAAAGATTTAAAAGGAAAGATGAGAGTCGCCTGTTTTTGTCTATTTTAAGTTTTAATTTAAAATATTTGTGATTTTAGCTTATGCTTAAATCTTTTGCCACTTGCATGAACAACGTAATATATAAATCTAAAGTATTACTTTATAAAAATATAAAGTAATATATATATATATATATATATATATATATATATATATATATATATACATATAAGTATAAAGTAATGAAATTAATAAAATGTTTAAATATAGTGCGTTAAAACGTGACATCTATGAAGTGTAGCTATACAAAGAGAATCGCAATGCTGACAAGCCATGTTCAGTAACCACTTTTGGATTTGAAATAAAAGTAAGTAAAGTTGCGTTTGTGATATACAGCCACGGATCAGTTGCGCATGCGCACTGCATATGTGAAAGCACAGTAGCGCGTGCTTCTCCGCGATCCTCTGCTGGGCTCTCTGCGTTGTGTTTGGTCGATATTAACCAACGTTTCATCTCAACAAAAAATAATATCCAAAGCTTAAAGCCTAAAGAATTACCTTCGTGGACATGTCTGAATGTTTAACATGGTCCTGGAAATTTACCTGCTGCAACTGATGCTGTTGCCAATATGTCGTTAATCTGTTGTAATCACCTCAGTCAGGAGTCACGGTCGAGGAGAAGGAAAGTCGAAAGGTTGATGGCTTTTTTTATTTGCATGGGTTTTTTTTGTTGTTGTTTGTTTTTAATTTAACTACTATCTTTAGTATTGTGTTACAATTATGGATAATATTAATAGAATATGCTATTTCTAATCGTTTAAATCTTGTTTTGTTTTTTCATTTCTGGAAATCATCTCGCGACCCCTTCCTTGCTGTCTCGAGACCCCTACTTTGGAAACAACTGTTCTAGCTCATTTTTTACACCAAACACAAAAATGTACTTGTATAACTAAAATTAATACAATATATAGCAAAAAATACATTTTAATTCTTTTTTATCATACCCCACTTGAGTGCTTGAGTTTCTTGCTCTAAAAATGTTTGTTAGAAAGAGAGAAAGATCAATTAAATTTTTTTTTTACTACAAACACAACATGGTTAACACAACTTAATTAGCTCTTAAGGTTTAGTTAAGTTGTAGAATTTAGCTAACTTTAAACACCAGAATGATTTTAGGAAAGAGTACCTTGTATCTCTCAGGATAAAACTCTGCTGTCAGTTCAGTTGTCAGGTTGAACAGAGAGTAAGATTTCTGATGTTGGATTTGCTTATATACTCACTCTTGGGCGTGGACGTCTTGGTAAATCACCAGTTGAACATTGTTTTAATAAAGTGTAGATGTAGTTTAAGCAATTGTTCCACCTTATCAGTGTGACATTTAAGATTATTTATGTCATCACTTTTGCCAATCATTAGAATAGAATTCCAAAAATATTTTTCTACGAATATTTTTCTATTAATCTATAAGTCTGCCCTTATATTGCTTTAATGCATTACTATTTTAACATGTCACATTTCTGTCACAGAGTGAATCCAGTATTTATATGTAAATGTCACTTCTGAAACTTTGCAGCATGCAATTGGCTGTTGGTCCACTTAGCAGCATAAAAACAATAGTTTTATTAATTGGATTATATAGGCTGTACACTGTTAAATGTCGCTGTAGATTTAGCAGCACATTACTGTAAAAACCAACAGTACAATACTGGATTTTATAATACAGTACAATACTGTAATTTGCATTCCATTCTGGGTAATTTTGTTTTACAGTACATTTTAGTGTTGCTGTAACCTAGCTGTAACTTGGCTGTAATATGCCAGACAATAATACAGTATTGTTGTAAACAGCGCCCCCTTACTGACATCAGAGCACAACTGCTGCAGCTCACTCACGGATGTCTGGACGTTTCACTCAGTGGATATCTGGAAGTTTGGTAAGTTAATTTTAAATTTTATAATTAGATTTTAGTATTTTACACTATAGTGTACGTAGCTTTTAGTGTGAAATGACAGTGGAAGTTAACTTAGGCGTTTCTCACGGTTTCCCGTTTGTCCCGACATTTTCAAATCTCAATCAAAACTCGTTGAATTACTCGTTTATTTCAACCAAACCAGACCTGGTGATTGTTAAAACGATGAAAATACTCATTCAAGATGGTTTGTATGTTTTATTTTGTTTCTTTCGAGTTTGAATATATGTTTTACGATGGTCTGCGAAGTAAATTTACTGCGTTTGCTAATGGAGTCTGGTAACGTTAGGTTTGAAGGATCATATGATAACAAAAAAGGCTATCTCTGTGGGGATCCTTTCCATAATGTTCGATCCGAGCCTGTCAGCAAAAGCTTTCAAAAGCTGTCATTTTTTATATAAACTGATTATAATAGACGTACATTGACTGTGCTCAAACTGCGAAAAACATTTGCAGTCAGTTTCCCGGATGACGGCTGCAGCAGTCGCATTCAAAACTGGACCTGTTTGAACAAGTCGTTTAGACACAAAAATACATGAAAACAAGGCTAATATACTTTCCTTTGCAACGTAAACGGGTGATTTGGGCTCAGAGAGATTGGCTATTGGTACCAGTTTCGCATTTTACTTCGTTTGATTTAACTTAGACGGAAGACCCAGTTTTGCGTTGTGATTGTAATGGCAAATATTGATTGATTAAAAATATGAATAAAGGTATGAATTACCTTTATCATAGTTAATAATGATCTATTACTCAACAAAGGCCGATGCATGCCAAAGAAGTAAGTTAGAATTTTTAGAAGCAGAAACTTATTATTTTTTACTATAGATGTGTGGTTGGAGTGTATGAAATACAGTGATGTGTAACTTATACATCCTCAACAAGCAACACATAACTGAATAAAATATATTTTGGTTTCTTACAGCTCTACAGTGTGAGATGGTTATCTTTGCAGCCTGGGAATGAGTTTTCTGTAAGTATTAGCCATTTTAATACAATGTTTTAAAAGGTTAGTTCACCCAAAAATGAAAAGTATATTAATTGACTGGTATGATATTGTTAACAGGTTCCTGGTCAACCCTGACAATGGAAATGCCAGACAGAGGAAGTGTACTGCCAGACAGGGAGTCAGAAAGAGGACCAAGAGGGTGGTGCAGAGGAAGAAATTCATACAGGTTTGGAACTGTTTGACTGTGAGTAAATGATGACAGAATTTTAATTTTTGGGTCAACCATCCCTTTAACAGTCGTTAATACCTGTAAATTGCTGATTCACTGAACATGTAAATAAAATGGTTTTAATAGTTTAATTGATTGAATAAAATGTTTTTGACAACATTGATTGGATTGTCTTTTGATTTGCAGGTATTCTGACATAGCATTATAATATTACTTCCTGTAAATGAATATATTGTAATAACAACATATATAATTATAATATTAACATTATTAGTAATTATTTTGACAATAATAGTAATATTTTGCAGTAATGGATCAATATATTTATTACAGTACAATACTGTATTAATTACAGCAGAAGCAGAAGCTTTATTTTTACAGCAGAATGCTGTAAAAATAAAGTAAAACACTGTTTTGTAGAATTACAGCATTCTTCTTGTGTACTGTAAATTAAATTACAGTACGATTACTGTATATGAAAAATACAGTAACTTGCTGGCAACCGTGCTGCCAGTACTGTACTGTAAAAATACAGCAAAATTGTTTACAGTCTAGCCTCAAAAGCGAGCCAAGACCTCTCCCTTTACAATCACTAAAACGCTGTTGTTTTGTCAGTTCATTTCAATCTCAGAGAGTTCATCTATAATCAATGAACAATACATTTCTATCTTACATCTTGTCTACACTTTGTTTGTTAATGAGAGGTTTTACGAGCCTGCATAACTCAGCACTGAATAAAATCTCTGTGGTGAGTGAATTCTGACTAACTTAAACACCTCTGAATGGCCACTGCATTCAAGAGATCAACAACTATGTCTGTGATTGGCTACATTGCTCACTGCTACAAAAACATGTTATAAATATATACATTTGACATTCTTCAGAGCGCAAACATGAATATGCACTGGAGCGTTTGCCAAATTCCGCCAATATATTATTACAGTAACTACTGAGGGTGCTCTTGCTCATGTTTGAGGGAGCATCCTCGAGCACCCCCGTAGAACCAGACCAGAAACGTAGTAGAAGATGGTGAATGGCAGGCCTTGGCAGAGAGGAAACTGCAGCGGGCTTTAGAGAGAAATCCAGTGAAGTGATAAAGTGATAATCTAGACACAAGCAGGGAGCAAAACAAATGGTTCAAAGAACTGGAATACAAACTGCACAGACAGAAACAGCAGACATTTAAATAATTTCAATTTCTTTTAATAAAACAGGTTTACAGTTTGAACATTTGCATTTGTGATTGTAAAATTTGCTTAGGAAAAAACTTAAATTAATAACCAAACATATATTTTCTTTTTTAGGGTCTGAGTCAAAATGCCCAAATATGTTTCACATCTGTATTGAGAAGCCTGGCAACATCTTGCACTTGAAAAAAACACTCATCGCAATGCTTTTGAATGCAGGTACATGACCAAAATAAGTGTACTGCTGTTACATCAGAATTCAGACAAAAAAAACACATTTTAAATCAATGTCAGCTCTATATCTTTGCAGAAATATCTTAACAGGTTAAAACCTGTGTATTTAAAGGAAGTTTAAAGGAAACTTCTTTCACGGTGTTTGTGAGAAAGATTGTTTGCTGTAAAACCATAAACCACATGGAATAGCTCCCAGCAATTAACTGTATAGCAAATTCTTTTGAGGTTATTGGTATTTGGTATTTGGAGAGAAACTCTGAGCACCTGAACAACTTATTTTCCAAATAAACATCTCTGTGGTGAAAAGTTATGTGTTTTAATTAGAGCCCATGCTAAGAGAACATGTCAATGCAAGTTGGAAAGTATGCAGTTTGTTTATATCATACACATTAAGAGAAAATGAATGTCAGCAAGTCATGAAAAAACAAGTGGAGGAAAGAGATTCCAAATAGAAGCAGATTCAGCCAATATTGTATTATACCAACCAGAACGAAGCAGATAACTGAACCAAAGAACATCTCAATAATTACCTCCCACACTCTCAAAAATAATTCAGTGGCTTTGTAAATATCACAGTAATAATTAAGTTTAACTTAATAATATCTCTGGATATCATTTACTTCACTGAGTCAAACACGCAAACTGTTACGGAACGTGTAGTCCAATGAACGCACGAAGATGAGGAATACACAGAATGTCTCTTTAATGAGGAAACCAGGAATATATGAACAACATACACATCCACACACAAACGATAACGGACAAGGAGCAAAGGAAACACAAGGGTATATATACAGACACTAATGACAGGGACACAGGTGAAAGACATAACTGATAATGACGAACAGCTGACGATAATGAACAAATGAAGACAGGGAAGGAAAACTGGTTCACACGAGGATCACATGACAGGGGAAACAGACAGACAGGTAAACATGAAACATCCAGACTCTAACAGAAATCAAAATAATTGCCTAAAATTCCAACAGTTAAATGTCATCTAAAACGTATTTAAAGGATTATTTCAGTTGAGATTTAAAATTTCCTGATAATTTATCCACCCCCATGTCATCCAAGATGTTCATGTCTTTGTCTTTCAGTTTTTTGAGGAAAACACTACTTTTTTTTTTTTTACAAAAAAAAAAATAAGGGCAAGATAAGGCTCTTATTCCTCGGCTGGAATCATGTCGAGCCCTTTGAAGCTGCACTGAAACTACAATTTGGACCTTCAACCTGTTGTACCCCACTCAATTCAACTATATTTTTTACTTACATTTACTCAGTTTCATCCTGTATATGCAATTGATTTCACTACAATTTACTCAATATCTTTGTGTAAAGTTTCACAAAAAAAAAAGTAAATCATATAAAAGTTTTTAGAGTGTAAAGACAGATCCCTTTGTAACAGCAAGTGTGTGTGTGTGTGTGTCTGTGTATTTGTTTTGAGTTCTGTCATCTGTCACGTGTTCTCTGTTTTGATCTCCCGTTTGTCATTGTCTCGTTATTAGTTCATTATCGTCAGCTGTTCGTCATCATTAGTTATGTCTTTCACCTGTGCCCCTGTCATTAGTGTTTGTATTTATACCCTGTGTTTCCTTCACTCTTGGTCCGTGATCATTCGTGTGTAGATGTGTATACTGTTCATTTATTCCTGGTTTCCTCATCAAAAAGAGACATTCTGTGTAATCCTCATCAAAAAGAGACATTCTGTGTAATCCTCATCAAAAAGAGACATTCTGTGTAATCCTCATCTTCGTGCGTTCATTGGAATACACATTCCATAACAGAATCACGAACCTAAACAGTACTCTTTGTCCGTGATCGTTCGTATATGATGTGTTTTGTGTACCTCTGTTCTGTTATTCTACATTAAAGAAACCTTGTTTAGTTATACTAGGGTCGTTGTGCTTCCCTTGACCGGCACGGCACGTCACGTCACGTCACGTAACAGAATCATGGACCTAACAACAGCAACAACAGTACAATGACGATGAATTCAGCTAATGCTGAGGGACATCTGTGGGGCATCCGGCAGCAGGGACGTCCGCTGGAGAGGTATGTGGAGGAGTTCATCGAGCTCTCAAATCAGGTGAGCTGGCCTGACGCTTCCCTCCTTGTGTGTTTCTGCTTTGGTCTGGATGGCGATGGAGTACGCCACTATGAATCCATCTGTGATTTTTCCTTAGTCGAGGCCATAAATATTATTCTCCAGTATTATGGTTATCAATTCGAAATTGAAGCGGTTCCAGAAAAGCGTACCCCTCATCCAGCCACAGCAGAAACACGCAGAGCCTCGCCAGCTCACCCCACGCCGATGCCCTTCACATACCCCTTCAGTGGAGCGATCCCTATCTGTCCGTCCAGCCAGTCCCGTAACCACAGACGAGGGTCCTGCAGAGAGCGGTCCTGGGGTTCAAGGTGTTGGATCCTCAGCTACTATCGGTCCGGTCGGTGTTCAAGTCCGTCTCCCTTCCTCGAAGGGAGCTATCCAGCCATGACGCAGGCGTAAGCCGCGACGGAAGAAGGCCGTGGTAATCGAGCCACACTTCCCCATGACCGCCGCCTGCCCTGTAATGGCCGACCGAGAGGGGCTATTAAACTTTATGACTCTGCCCGTTGTTCCTGAATCAGTCCTGGAACTGTGTATTTCCCCATATGCAATCACGGAGATCGCCCCTGTACTGTCAGTTTCCCCTGACGCGACCACGGAGGTCACAGCTGAACCTTTTGTTTCCCCTGAGGCGATAAAGGGGATTGCCACCGAACTTTCTTTTAACCCTACAGTGACCACGGAGGTCACCGATGAACTTTCTGTTTCCCCTGGACCTGTTAAATGCCCTGACGCCATCACGGAGATCACTCACAAACTTTCGGTTCCCCCTGGACCTGTTATCTGCCCTGATGCGATCACGGAGATCGCGCACAAACTTTCGGTTCCCCCTGGACCTGTTATCTGCCCTGACGCGATCACGGAGATCACTCACGAACTTTCTGTTTCCCCTGAACCTGTTATGTTTCCTGATGCGATCACGGAGATCGCACCTGAACTGTTTGTGTTCCTCGGACCTGCTATCCCTGAAGCGACCGCAGAGGTCGCCGCTGAGCTTCCCGCCAGCACTGAACTTTTCTCTTGTCCTGTTGTTAACCTGAGAGTGACCACAGAGGTCACCGATTAACTTTGTTTGCCCCATTCTCCTTAAAGCGATCACGGGGGTCGCTGAGGGACTGTTTGAACCTCGGTCAGCCTGGAACCTTCTGCCTGCCCTGAGGCGACCATGGAGGTCGTCCACGAGCCCGCTCCAGCACACCACGAGCCTGCTCCAGCGCCTGAGCTCCCAGAACCTCCAGAACTCCTCGAGCCTGCGCCAGACCTTCCTCCGCCGGAGCCTGCGCCAGACCTTCCTCCGCCGGAGCCTGCGCCAGACCTTCCTCCGCCGGAGCCTGCGCCAGACCTTCCTCCGCCGGAGCCAGCGCCTGACCATCCGCCTTCTGACCATCCGCCGCCCTTGACTCCTCCTAAGACTTCACCCTGGCCACCAGAGCTCTCTGCTCTGCCCTGGACCTCGTCCTTGACTCCGCCCTGGCTGCCAGAACTCCCTGACCCGCCATGGTACCCCGAGGTCCATTAGACACCCTGGAGGTGTTCGTCATCATTAGTTATGTCTTTCACCTGTGCCCCTGTCATTAGTGTTTGTATTTATACCCTGTGTTTCCCTCACTCTTTGTCCGTGATCATTCGTGTATGACGTGTTTTGTGTACCTCTGTTCTGTTATTCTACATTAAAGAAACCTTGTTTAGTTATACTACCGTCGTTGTGCTTCCCTTGACCGGCACGTCACTTAACAATGAGGTTGAGTAAATGATGACTGAATCTTCATTTTGTGTGAACTCTACCTTTATATTTTTAATTAATTTAACTGGAGCGTTTGCCAAATCTGTTCCGCTAAATATATTATTACAGTAATGTAACAAAGTTCTTAAGAACGGGAAGAAGGAGGCGGGAACCGGCGAACATTCACAAAGTTTAATAAACAAACAATGAAACGAAAGTAAAAGGGCGGCAGTTCCTCACGGCGACTGCCGCCCACACAAACAAAATAAAACACAACATAAACTCTAGGCCTGGGCGGTATTCCAGAAAGCAAGGTTAACTTACCGTCACATATACCCTGAACTCAAGGTTGATTAACTCAAACCTTGCTTACTCCAGGTATGCTGGTTCCAAAAACGCATCAGGGAGTAAGTTCAGCCAACCCAGAGTATGTTCCCGGTTAACACACACAAGACATTCTCAACCGAGTGACGAATCGATGATTCACCATGGAAACAGACGCTGAGAAAAAGCGCGCCATTCCACTTCCTCCTTCTTCTTTTGTTTAATGGCGATTTACAAAACCTACTTAGTGCACATCGCCACCTATTTGGTGATTGTGTAATAATTTTTTCAATCTTTTTATTGAATAAGTAATCTTTATTCACTGAGAATAAGACTTATATTGTTTGTTTGATGCTAAATATATAATAAGAAATTACATATGTATTTTATTATAGAAATTATAGAATAGAAAACGTTCTGTTATAAAAAGGACATCAGATGTGTGTGATTACAATAAAATAATTACATATATTATATTATATATAAATTGAATAAACATTTAAACATTATAATAGTGCTTTATACTTTATACATATATGTACGTATGTATTGTATAATATAATATATATATATATATATATATATATATATATATAACAGTAACTATGTACAAATTTAGAAATGTAGTTACCGTGATAAAACTATATTCATTAAATAACACACATCTGAATACCTCTTAAGAAAACTAACCCTCAAACTTAACCTGCTCCGGAGCAGGTTATGTTCAGAGAGTAAGTTGCTATGGTTACTTACATACCCTGAAAGTTACCTCAGTTTTTGGAACCGAAAGTTGAGGTTATCAGCTTACTTACTCTTAAACATACCTGGGTATGTCACATAACTTGCTTTCTGGAATACCCCCCTGGTCCTCTCTCATCCTTCATTGTTGTCGCTCCTCCTTTATGCTTCCGGAGCTCCTCCGTGAGAGATCCGAGACCGGTGCGCCGAGCAGCTGAAGCTCGTTATCTCTCGCGTCACCGGCCTCGCGCCGTTCCCTCACGGCTCTCGCCTGCCCTGCTCGTCACAAGTAACAACTGAGGGTGCTCTTGCTCACGTTTGAGGGAGCATCCTCGAGCACCCCCGTAGAACCAGACCAGAAACGTAGTAGAAAATGGTGAATGGCAGGCCTTGGCAGAGAGGAAACTGCAGCGGGCTTTAGAGAGAAATCCAGTGAAGTGATACAGTGATAATCTAGACACAAGCAGGGAGCAAAATAAACAGCTCAAAGAACTGGAACACAAACTGCACAGAGAGAAACAGCAGACATTTAAATAATTTCAATTTCTTTTAATAAAACAGGTTTACAGTTTGAACATTTGCATTTGTGATTGTAAAATTTGCTTAGGAAAAAACTTATATTAATAACAAAACATATATTTTCTTTTGTAGGGTCTGAGTCAAAATGCCCAAATATGTTTCACATCTGTATTGAGAAGCCTGGCAACATCTTGCACTTGAAAAAAACACTCATTGCAATGCTTTTGAATGCAGGTACATGACCAAAATAAGTGTACTGCTGTTTCATCAGAATTCAGACAAAAAAAACACATTTTAAATCAATGTCAGCTCTATATCTTTGCAGAAATATCTTAACAGGTTAAAACCTGTGTATGGGTTTAAAGGAAACTTATGTCACAGTGTTTGTGAGAAAGATTGTTTGCTGTAAAACTATACATAAACCACATGGAATAGCTCCCAGCAATAAACTGTATAACAAATTCTTTTGGGGTTATTGGTATTTGGTATTTGGAGAGAAACTCTGAGCACCTGAACAACTTATTGTTCCAAATAAAAAATCTCTGTGGTGAAAAGTTATGTGTTTTAATTAGAGCCCATGCTAAGAGAACTTGTCAATGCAAGTTGGAAAGTACGCAGTTTGTTTATATCATACACATTAAGAAAAAATGAATGCCAGCAAGTCATGAAAAAACAAGTGGAGGAAAGAGATTCCAAATAGAAGCAGGTTCAGCCAATACTGTATTATACCAACCAGAACGAAGCAGATAACTGAACCAAAGAACATCTCAATAATTATCTCCCACACTCTCAAAAATGATTAAGTGGCTTTGTAAATATCACAGTAATAATTATGTTTAACTTAATAATATCTCTGGATATCATTTACTTCATAGATCAAGTCCAACATAAAAACCAAAATAATTGCCTAAAAATCCAAAAGAAAAAAAAATGTAGTTATTTAAAGGATTATTTCACTTGAGAATTAAAAACTTCCTGATAATTTACTCACCCCCATGTCATCCAAGCTGTTCATGTCTTTCTTTCTTCAGTCGAAAAGAAATTAAGGTTTTTGAGGAAAACATTCCAGGATTTTTCTCCATGTAGTGGACGTCAGTGTGCTACAACAGGTGGAAGGTAAAAGAATATAATTATTTTTTTTTTTTTTTTTTTTAACAAAATTAAAAATCGTTTCACTAGATAAGACCCTGATTCCTCGGCTGGATTCATGTAGAGCCCTTTGAAGCTGCACTGAAACTGCAATTTGGACCTTCAACCCGTTGTACCCCACTGAAGGCGACTATAATTTTTACTTACATTTATTCAGTTGCTGTATATGCAATTGATTTTACTACAATTTACTCAATATCTTTGTGTAAAAATGTTTCGCAAAAAAATTTAGAAAATCATATAAAAGTAAAGGCAGATCCCTTTGTAACCAGCAATTGACCCTTCGCAAAGACCCGCCCCCTATGCTTTGTCCTACAAGCCATGTCATGCCACACGTCATGTTCTCACATAGTGAAAAATACATCCCGGAGCAAAGAGGACACTGAAAACACGTCGACAGATATGAAACAGTTTCATATTTAATATATCATAAAAGAAGTTTAAACAATAAATAGTGTATAGTGTCTCTTTAATGTGTCGTGACAAATTGCTGTTGCTCCTTCAAGCAGCTCGTGAACCGATAATCTCTTCATACCAGTTCATTTATAGTATCAAATAAACATAAATGGACATCAGAAGGAATGTTGTTTCAAGTGCGGAAAAATGTGAGTACACACAATTTTTCAAGTTTACCAATGTTAATCTACTAACTCCCCTGACTGCATTGTCAGACAAAATGGCGGATTCGGGGTTATGATTGGATAGATTGCCTGTCAATCAAACTGTTTGCGAAGGGTCAATTACTTGTTGCATTCACATGCTTTGTTGTCGGAATGAACCTGGAATCATGTAGGACACTAGGTTTATTCCTGCACATTTATTGGGAAAATCTTAAAGCCAAATTTATATTTAGTGTCCCATTCACTGACAATCATATACACTTTCACAATGTTATGGTCCACTTGCTCACGATTCTGGACTTTCGGTCAAATACAGGCAATCTTCATGGTGTAAAACATGCAATACACTTCAAATGTTTATTCATATGTAAATATGAACTACATAAATAAGATGAGACAATCTAGCTGTTGTGGGAAAACAAACTAAGAAATCATTCCAGTCAGTGCAGTTGCTCTCCCCTCTATCATGTTTAAAATTTATGGCCCATCCATCTCAGGAATTTGGGTGTCAAAATTATTCATGACCTTCCCAATTGTAAACACGACATCAGAGGGAGTTCATGTGTAGTTTTTACCAAGAAAACTCATTTTTATCGTGTTTACGATAATTCCAATAGCACGTGAATGTAGCATTAATCTAGTCTAACCTGCTGACATTAAGAAAAGTTAATTCTCTGTACAATCTATGAATTTGGACATCAGTTGAAGGTTCCCCCGAGGACTGTATGTCACCCAATAGTCATTATAATCTGTCTAAAAAAGGCAATATGCAAGGTATATGTAATTATGGTTTATTCTGATCAAGATCGTTATTTTATTGATGGAACATTGAAAGAGACAATGTAATTAAACTATTTACAACAAATAGCACACATTTGAGTTTTATGTTATTGATGAACATAAAACCTTTACTGCTATATGCATTAAAACATGTCCATGAAAACTATTATTTGCATGCAGTGATTCCACAGTCAAACACATTCTCCGGTATGTCATTATTTCCACCAGTTAGTTAAACAGAAAATTAGAGTTGGCTAAAAAATTTGAAACATGTAAGCATTTCATCTCAAGAGCTAATATTTGGAGCACACAATGTAGTGCTAGTTTAGTACACAACACCTGCAGTTCTATAGAAAATGAATGTTTAATCTAAGCAGTTAAGCTGACATGACCTATAAGTAAATGTTCCAAAACTCCGTCATCAATAAAAGACATTCCAATCTCTGACTGAAAGACTCTGTCCATCATTGAGGGAGAAGTCACTTCTCAAGTCACACCTGCAGGGGAAGGAGGTATTTATACAAAGGATACAATGATCATTAAACAACTGAAGGTGATTTTCTTAACATTAATGCCTCGACTCAACCATCATAGAAGATCAATCTATAGAAAGTATCACAATATTACATAATCTCACTTGCTCATAATATCATTATCACTCACCTCCACAAACTCACTGTCTTTTCCAACCGATTCGATCAATTGTGCTCCACAAATAAGTTATTATTTCAGTTTCACAGTCTACTCTCATTACACTGTGTTTTGATGCAGCATCTGAAAGAGGAAACTTGAATGATTTGGAAACATGTTGGATGGTAGGAACGCAACCGCTCTTGAACACTTTTAGGATCAAATTGGTAGATATCACATAGTTCACTAATTGATTGAATTTAAAAACACAGACAAAACATAAGTAAATACAAACATTCTTAGTATGTGTTCATGCAATAGTGAGTTTACCTCTGATTACATCTGTTAATGTAAGCTTCGAGAAGGCCTTTTTTTCTCCTCTCCCCTGCCAGTTGAACTCCTTTGCCAGATCATCTGTTAGGACGCGCTGCATGATATTCTTAATCACATCCTTGGCCCCAAAACCTCCAAGCCTTGACAGATAACTTACCTGTAAAGAAAATACTTTTAAATATTTAGTTAAACGTTTTAAATTATATTAAAAACACTTTGTTCAATGACCACAAAACTGTATATGTAGAATATTGCTTATTTGCCACTTCTTGCACCAACTAGTTGAACAAGGAACCAGAGCTGGATGATTGAGAACTTGAAATAGTTATGTGTTAAGCTAATCGAGAAATAGATTAATAATAGGACAGTTTAATAATGAATCTGCATTAATATTATAACACTATTTAAAAGTGTACATGATCCCTTTCTTAAAATGCTGTGTTGACTCACATATTTTTGGCGTGTTGTTACATTACTGAGCTCCAGTTCAGTCCTGACCATATCTTCCATGGTTCTAAGAGGCAGATTGAGGTTTGTTCTAATATCTTCAGTGGGCGCACTGGTACTGCTGGGGGCTTCAGAAACTGTGTTGTCTTTCAGTAGTTTTTTTAACATGGCAGAGTTTTCCTGAACTGTGCTCTTGATGTCTCTCAGCATTTGGAAGAGATCATCCTTGTCTGTTGTGTAAGATCAGTTGTGTTTGTAATTACATGAACAGAGAAAAGAAAAAAACTCAAACTGATTATGTCAAAATAAACTGGCTCACCATCAGCTGACATTCTGGATGTAGATGGTGCAGAAAGAAGTGGATTTTTTGACATTTCTTGAGTGCTTGCAGGTCTTTGTCTTTTTATTCCACGGATTCCAGTGTGTACTAGAAAATATCTTTATTTGAAAATTAACAATACTTTAACAAAACAGTACAAATCAATTATTTGACCTTTTCAATAGGTAAAATCTTGATGCAAAGATTCTGACAAAGTGCAAATATCTTTTACTAACCGTTCTTTCTGCTCTGTAATTTCTTTTTGGCCCTCTTTTGCCTTATCAAAAGAGACTGCAGTAAGAGATTTTTTTATATTATTTGAGAACTTAATAAAAAAAAAAATCCTAGCTTTAAACAATTATTTTAAAATAGTGACCATTACCATATTCCTTGTTGAAGTGAATATTTAATTTCTCCCATGGTTTCCCTCCTGTTTCAGGTTTAATTTTGTTCTGAACAGCTTCCATGCACTTCTCTGGTGATTTGAATGGAGGCCAGTAACTTTGTTTCTTGTCTGTGCTCAACCAGTTTGATGCGACCACCATCACCTCATCGGAGTCTTGTAAGGTAACGACAGCATACATGATCAGTCTAGTGAAGGGGGGAAGAATTATGTTTAGATTGGATTGAAAAATAAATATATATCCTTGATTTTATAGTAAATTGAAAAGTTAACCAAACAAATCGTCTTAAAGTCATGGGATGGATGAAATTCTGACAAAATACACCAATTCACAGGATTTTTCTTTTCCTTGCATTTTTTGGACTTCCTCAGTTGCACAAATGGTGGCACAAGCTAAATTTCTACACTGAATTTGAGTCATGTATGTTATTAATAATAAATAAGCAAATGAGATCTTGGTCATCATCTGATCTTCACCTTCCATCACCCTCCACCAAAATGCCTTTTTCCTAATTTATAATAGACCAAAAATCACACTCTTCACACACGCTCTTCTCTCTATTGCCTTTGCCCATTTTAGACCAGCTGGCTTCTGATTCGTCCTCGGTGTTATTCACAAGTGTTTATTCCTTCCTTTTATTCCAATCCTCATCCTTAGATTCATTTTCCAAGCACTTTAGTTGTTTACCATTAATGTTTCCTTTGTATAATTCCTTAATGAAATACATTTCATTATCTCTGTTCCTCGCAGCAGCTATTACTTCCTCTAGGTCCTCAGGTTGGATGCAAAGTATCACACTTTCTCTGAAAACCAGACTATCACTCTGTTTTAAATGCCCAGCTAATGCAGAAGCAAAGCATTTCAAAGCCAGTGTAATGAGAACTGGGGTCAAAGGGCAGCCCTGATCCAGAAGTTTGTCTCTCTCACTTGAAACTTCTACAGATTCAGTTCCTACTTCTGGTGCATCTCTGAGAAGGTTTTTCACAATGAGGAAATCTTGATATAGTCGGGTTTGACCGTTTTTTGCTTGCCTATTTTATCCTTAATACTTGACAAACTCATCTCAGTGCAGAAGGTTTTGGGAGTGATCATGACAGTAGCTGATTGTTTGGTCCAAGACCCTTTTCTGAGACTCCAAGAAATCATCTAGACGTTTTGTCAGAATAGTCACAATGATGAGGTAGTCAACATTAAAAAAGTGTTGATCATCATGTGGACTTTTCACAGTTTCATTTAAGTGTTTCTCAGAGCAGTTAAATGCACCTCTGTGGATTCTGTCATAAAGCATCTTTATGTATGGAATTAGATCCTGAATCTTGTCTTTATAGAAGGAAACTGGGATGCCGTCTGGTCTCGGTGTGTCTGACACTTGAAGAGAATGTACAGCTGATGCTATGTCAACCTCACTGACTGCATGTGAGCTTTCTTCACCCAGTGATAAACCCGTCTCATCTGTCGAATGATAATATTTTAGATTCAGCATTTGCAAAACTGGGGATCTTTCTGAAAAAGGGTTGTGGAAACATTGTTGATGTCCAAGTACACAAGACAATGGTCATGCATCTTTGAGTCTGATTCCACAACTTCTGACACAGAAAAACAAAAGCGTAATCCAGCCTGGATGCAATCATTTGACTGTGGAATGTATAATCCTGCTTTACGGGGTTCTTTCTTCTCCAGATGTCTATTAGCTGAAGAGATTTCATGAACTTATTCACACAACAGTGCAGCTTTTTGTAGATCAGGTTGTCTTTCACCTCTTTTGAATGGATTTTGTTACCTTTGTTGATGAATGGATTGTTAAAATCTCCACCAATAACCAGCAGCCCTGTGGTTCTTGACTCCAGGCACCTTGAAGTTTTATCAATTGTTTTTGTGTCATGGTTATAAACACTAACAAGAGAGTACAGCTGAGCATCCAATTTACATTTCAACACAACATATATTCCACAGTTATCTTTTTCATCACTTATTGAAAATCTAGACTTTTCCAGACTAGTATGGCTGTTCCTTTTTAGGAAAAGGTGTTCCTTTGTGTAGAAAAGATACCACTCATTTTTTAGACCTTTTATAATACGTTCATCTCTTACTCCTATGTGGGTCTCTTGAAAGAAAACTAAGTTTGTATTTTGTAGTTTTTGAAATTTCTTATCTGTTTCGTTTAAGCCCATTAACATTCCAGGTGACAATTTATTGTCTGTGTAGCCATTGACAGATCTTACACAGACCAAAGATCACTGTCAAAACAAAGAGTGATGGAGGGTACACTGTAAAAAATGGCTGTGATTTTAAAGGTAAAATACTGTAAAAATGCTATGGTGAAAAACAGTTTGTTTACAGAAAGTTTCTGTACTATATACAGTAAATAACTGTAAGATATTTAATTGTACATTTAATGTAATTAAGGATAAAATTCCATTAAATTTAAAGTTTTTTTTAAAGCGAAGAATAAGTTATATAATTTACAGTGAAAAAACGTAAATTGATATTCCCACAATTCCCTGCGTGACACTTCAGATTTGATGCATTTTCACTGAAATAACGGTTTCTTCTTAGTGTTTCTAATCAATTATGTACATTAGGGTTTTATGTTACATCTGATGTTGTTAAATTAATGTTTATTGCATTTTCAAAATTTCATTTGTGTTACTGTTATGGTATGCGTGTTCAGGGAAGAAGCGCATGACAAGGAAGTCTGTGAACATAATTTTACTGAAAACCAGGAGAAGAACTACACACAATACACAACAAACATCAACGAAGGACAAAGACCAGACAGAAACTAAGGGTTGAAATACAGAGGAGCAGTGGAGCAAACAAGACTCATTAACACACACCTGACATGAATTAACTAAACAAGTGGCGGGAAAAAACAAACAGCAAGTGTGATAAATGAAAACAGAGTTCAGAACAGACATACATGTAACATTACTCCCCTCAAGGAGGGGGGGGCGGGCACCCTGGAGGTCGTGGACGGGTGCAGGTGGGTCAGGTGAACTCCTGGGTGGAGTCCAGGGTGGTGGCCAGGGCGGATTTCAGGATGACGTGGCCTCCACTACAGCCAGGGGCGGAGCCCCCACTGGGGCGAACTCAGGGAGCTCTGGAGGATCTGGAGTGGATCCAGGAGATACTGGAGCGGGCTCTGAAGTACCAGCAGCGGACACAGGAGAAACTGGAACGGGTTCGGAATTGGGCTCATTGGAGTGGGCTCAGGGAATACTGGCACTGTCCAAAAATCGATTAGCAACTCTCCTTCGGCCGGGGTGGTCATCTCTGGGAAGGCAGCAACCGTCTGGGGCTGTGGCTCGGGTGCAGCTGCCATCTTGAGGTGCGGCTCGTGCTCGGTGGCCATCTCACGAAGAGGCTTGGGAGTAGCGGCCATGATGATCAATGGATAGAGGATGGAGCTGGTCTTGTTTGCTCTGTGGGGTGGCGCCAGCGAACAGAAATGGCTCGTACCTTTGGATGAGTATTTGGAGGTTCTCGGCATGGGGTGACTGAATGATGCCGCGTATGTCTCTGATGGGGCAGGATGTGAACAACCAATCCTCATGAACCTCTTCGACTTCGAACTCGGAAGAAATTAAACAGAATAAGATTGACTCGACTTGGGAAAATTGACAAAGCAGCTCATAGTGACGGATCGTGTTCTCATCCAGACCCATGAAGAAACACACTTTAAGCACGGCGTCATTCCAGCTCACCCGATGGAAGAGCTCGATGAGTTCCTCCACATACTCCTCCAATGCACTGTCATGCTGCCACAAACCCCACAAACAGTCCTCTGCCACAATAGTCTTGCAGACCAGACTGTCTGCCACGGTTTTGGTCCTTCATTGTCATGGTTTGCGTGTCCAGGGAAGAAGCGCACGACAAGGAAGTCCATGAACATATAACTTCACTGAAAACCAGGAGAAGAACTACACGAACTTCAGAAAATACACATCAAACAACATCAATGAAGGACAAAGAAACTGAGGGTTGAAATACAGAGGAGCAGGGGAGCAAACAAGACTAATTAACGACACACACCTGACATGAATGAACTAAACGAGAGGCGGGGAAAAAAACAAACAAAGAGCAAGTGTGATAAATGAAAACAAACAGAGTCCAGAACAGACATACATGTAACAGTTATCAGGAAGGTGTTTAGTGTTTGTGTGAATAACACTGTACATCTTCTACATATTAGTTTGTCCTTAGCTTGCGGAAAAGCCTCATGTGACTCACATCACCACTGTGTTTGGTGGTTGTCACTGTATTACAAAGGTACAAAAAAGACATTAGTACTTCAATAGGTTGGTAAATTAACATTATATCAGTTAATAAAATAAAAAAAATCCCTGAATTCAACAGATTTTTTTTTTCACAGTGTGTAAAATAAACAGTTATGAATCGTAATTATTACAATATAAACCTTTAAATTATATGGTTTTGAACTGTAAAATATACAGCTGTCCCGTAAAACCTAAAACATTGCTACCGTATTTTTGCGGTAAAGTTATGGCAACCACAGCTGCCGGTTTTTTACCATAAATTTTAGGGGTATTTTTTCTTACAGTGTAGGAACGTATTGTTTTGCATTCTGATAGAATTACTGAGATTGAGTTTTAAACATTCTGGTGTCTCAAAGAATTTGTTTCCTATTGTTGCATATCCTGTCTTTGTAATTTTGAGTCGTGAGTATGGCAACAATGTTGCCTACATAGACAGGTATCATGTATCTGTTTTTCCCACAGTTGCCACTTTTCTGTTTAACCAGGCATTAAGATTCTTACAGAACCCAGATTATAGTCTTGTTATATATAGTAGTGTTTTACTTATTAGTAAATAACTGTAAAAATAAATTTACTGGGATAAAAACATACGTTTGTTTTAGTTGCTGAAATGTACAATATTGATGTATTGACCTAACATTAAACCATTTCTAAATGTAAACAATATAAAGGAAATGGATTGCATTCCCACTGATCTCTGGCCGTATACAGTAGTTTTGTACGAGGTACATACCTAAATTTTATTTGTTAGTTACTGACAATCTTATTCCGATCTACTGTCCAAACATAAAATTAATTATATGTGTGGTAGAGCCACACTTTATGTAAAATACTTCACATAAAATAAAAAGGAATTCTCACAAGCATTGAGAATTCCATTGCATAAATGAAAAAAAATAAAAAATAATGATTTTTAATGTTATAGCTCTTTTAATAATGGCTTTCTTAAAACTCTACATGGGTGCCTTTCTTGCTTTGTTATATGTTTGATAGATAAATTAAACAACAGTACTATTATGTATTTTGTTTTTTGGATTGTTTTTAGTCTAAAAAAGGACAAAATAAATTATTAGACAACTAAGTTTTAGAATTTTAGTTAACGTTAAGCATCATAATAGTTTGAAGGAAAAGTTACCTTTTATCTGAGGATAATGTGTGGGTCGGTTCAGCTGTCAAGTCAAGCAGAGTAAGATTTCAGAGTGAGGTTATCTGATTCATCTTTGGATGTTGTCAAGATTATGTTTTGTTCATAATGTTTTCTCCTCCATGGCTCCTCCCTCCCTCCACTTCCCCATGGATTGTTTTGCCTTCTCCTGACTTCTCATCCTGTATGCATTAAGCAAATGGAAAGAGAAATTTTCTCCTTTTTACATTTTATTTGAATTTATATTGTACAGAATAACTGTAAATCGTATGTATTTATTATGTGTGTATGTATTTATTTGATTGTGTTTAATTTTATTCCATAATATTCTTTCATAATAAAGCTTATAAAGCTTTTACACTTCAGACTTATTTCCTAAATAAGTCTAAATAACTGTGACATAATTTTCCTCAACTTCACTGTTAAAGATTAAATCCTGAACTTTTGTCTTCTGAAAATAGTAGGAACAGGTTTAGGGCGAAATTAAAGTGAAAACACATTAAGTGAAAGCAAATGCTCTTTGTCAGTCTGTTTGCCCTGCAGGCAATGGAGATGATCAAACTTGTCGCTTGTATAAGGATGCTTGTATATTAAACTAACATCTTCATTATTGCGTAAAGGCTTCAGGTTTGTTATCATTCAATGAACTGTTGTTATGTGTCTGAGGTTACTGAGAATGTCATGAGAAAGAATATAATTCTGAAACAATGATATCTTCAGGACGAAGATTAAGAGTTTTTATCATTAAGTCAATATTGAATTGATTCATGTTTATGGAAGCTTTAACATTACCATGTCTGGGTGAGATTTTGATGCATAAGAGTCACGGCAGTTGTCCATTTTTGTTTTTTGTTTTAGAAATGATGAATGTTTAAATAAAACTTGATTGTTAGTTATCTGCACAATTGTTAATTTACCAAATCTCTCAGCTCTGTTTGATGAACATCAGCAGCTGTAGTTTTGTTATTGACTCACATATAGAAATGTTAATAAGGAAACACAAGAGTTTGCATAATTGTTTACATTTCTCATTTGCATGTTCCCTTTTATATCTCTGCGTCGCATGACAATCACAATAAACTGGATTTCTGTTTGCCACCACCCTGTATTATTACATCACATGAAAATTAAGCATGTCCAAAATGTAAGCAAAGCAGTGAAAATATTTAACTATTGAATATTAATATTTATTTAAAGACTATTTAAGATTTGTGGCCTATATATGGGACTTGTAAAAAAAATTAGAAATATTGTTAAAAAAATGTATAATTGAAATTTCAACAGACACTCAAATGCCTGTGTGAGAGTATTTTGAGCTGAACTAAATACAAGAAAATGCAGAAATTGTGAGAATAATTGTGAGAGTTTTTACACAGAAAAATGTTTCTAGCTTTAAACTTTTGCCTCAAGCTTATTTTTAATAATTATTTTGCATTCATTTAAATTATAAATAAAAATAAATAAAATAAAGACACTAAACAGATGAGCCATATTGATTGCTTATTATTATTAGATTTTTTTTTTCTGGAGTTTGACAGCCACAGGTTACAGCCATCTTTGATAGAGCAGATTGATTGTCTCATTTTGTTCTTTACTCTAGAAACATTTGTCCTTATTTCTTGACCTCACCCTAACAGTCCAGACTGCAGGCAGTGAAACGTAGATTTGCAGTTATCATTTTGTGTCAATCATATCCAATATATTGCATTGTATTGACAACTCATCAATTAAATATTTACCATCTCATATTATTATGTATATTTACCTTAGTTATGAAGAGAATCATCCTACTTATGTCATATAGTTCAGGTCCATCACAACCACCTCTAAAATCGTGTGAGAGGGTGGGAAGGGATGTACAGGCTAAAGTGACAACTATTTATTGTAATCTCAGTATTCACACACCGCATGTTTAATAATTATAATATGTAGGCTAGGCTTGCATGGACACCTCGACGACTTCTTGTGTTTCTTCTTTCTTTTTTTGGGGGTTTTTTTTTTGTTAGCAAGTCTTTATTTGTAATAGTGTTTTTGGATTTTATGAGGATGTGTTGTGTAGCTATATCGTTGCCTTTTGTGTATATTACACAAAAATTTGTGAATTACACATTCATTTTGTGCTAATGTATCAGTATTATTTTATATAATACTGGTCTGGTACTGGAAGTTTTGCAACCTAATGTAATTGTTTAGAAGTTTGTGCTTATATTATCACCAGTAGGTGTCACTATAATGTCTAAAATCAGTGATTTTGCTAGCAAAAAAAAGCCAAACGCATGGGTAAAAGAAAAATAATTTGTAATATTGGTTTATTTTAAATGGAATCATCACTTGTAATTTGACAAACACTGTAAAAAACAGAAATAGCCCAATAAAACCAACTGTATACAATTTTTTTTTTTTTTTTTTAATACCCTAATATAAAACATTTATTCACAAAATGAATGTGTTATCTGGTCTACATGACTATAATTTATTATCAAAAACTCAGCCATCCAAAAGGTCCCAAGATATTGCCATATTGTCCATCAGTGTGGGAGAAGTCACATTAAAGATCCCAGCCCCAAGACCTGCAGGGAGAAGGAAGTACTGGATTTATACACAATATAAAAATGATAATTAACAAGGAGGCTTCTACAGAGTCAGGCATTGGCTAAAAGGAGACCATAAGAAGATCAGTCTATAGCATGCATTTCTTAAGTAAATACATTACATTTTCCCAGCCATTTGATTGATGATTTTTTATTACTTCTTTTCAGGAAAAATGTGTTATATGCATTAGATATGGTTTAGAGTAGACGACTAAACTCTGAGCAGATTGTATTTCATAGAAGCATCCAATATTGAATGATTTATTTTTAAATGGAAGTTAACTTAAAATCAAATTACAAAGGAAACTCCTGGACATACCTCAGGAGTCCATCTGTCTTTAGTGATGTTGCGTCTGACACCGACGCTCCGAAGCTTGCTTCAAACTCGAACAGTCCTCGCAATGAACCACTGCTGCGGAGCTTGTATCATTATGTCACTAGTCACGAGAAAATGACGTCTGAAGCAAACACACTGCTTCACTCCTGTAGTGAACCACCTGACTGCTCTGACAGCCCAATCCACTGTTGACAGGTTTGAAACCTGGTGGCTGTATTTCTTATAAAAGTGAAGCCAAACCATGGCAACACCGTGGGTTGTAGTAGTCGGTGTTTGGATTGGTGTTTTTGTTTATTTCTTTTTATTATTAATTAGAGAACATATGAACATTGCATCAAACACAGAAACTTAAAAAACCCTCTGCTGCATTATACAAGCACAACCAGTTACACAAGCACATCCTTTTCAACATACAAAAATATCAGTCCCACCAGTTTACAAGTTATAGAGTTCTGCTTCACACATGATACTGCCCTGCTAAAAAAAAAACTATAGAAACCATTACAGAAATTCCATTGGATTTAATGGTTTTCATGGGAATTTTATTGGTTGTAATGGGAATTATAGTGGTCTCTGTGGGTCTCTACTGATATGTGCTGGGTTCTATTGGTGGGGGCATTAAATCCTAATGGAATATGTCCCAAACACACTACAAAAAAGAATTCTGTAGTGGTTTAAATGGTAAAAGCCAATGGTTCCTATTGGTATTTTAATAGAAACCATTAGATTTTCTGTGATGGTTTCCAACTTTTTTAAAGCTGGTCTGATCTTCTGTCTTTGTCTAAAGAAATAATTACACACACACATCAAGCTTAATGTTTTATTATCAAGGTGAATACATGAAATTCATAAGTATCTGTAAAATTCATCCACATAAATGAGTTTCACAGCACTAACACTGTTTCAGCTTTGATCGCCTCGGTAAGCACGTAATAAACGGGGCGTTAACATATAAGCCTACTTGAATTTTATTTTACTGAGTTGCATTACATTTACATTTACATCCCCCCCCCCCATGTTCTGGTTTTCTTCTTTTCTGTGTTTTGACCATACCCTGTAATAAAACACTGCATTTGGATCTACAACCATTCGTGTCTCGGAGCAGTTTGTTACAATGATATTTCTGTGCATGACCCTGAACTGTTTACCTTGTTACGATTCTCTGCTGCCTGCCTTTATTACCGTGACCTGTCTGCCTGGATTACATTTATACTTTTTGCTGCCTGCCCATATCTACAGCCTGGTTTATGAGTACGTCTCTGCTTTGCCCTGTTTATACCTGTCATTGGTGATTGACCCTTGCCTGTTTGTTCTAAGAATATCTCTAATATCTAATATTTGTTAATAAAGCTGCACATTGATCCTAACTCAGTTGACTCAGCATTTCACAAGCCTTTACTTTGGTAATCTTGACTTTATCTAGTATTTTAAATGCATGATATTTCACTTTATTTATCAAGCTGTTAATACTATTATATTTTATTGTGAAATGTGTTCTTGAATACTAAAATATACTTTTGAACATGGAATGTAAGGAAAAGCAATTGCCAAAATTGCTAATAACATTCCAATCACAATCTCCATTCAAAAAATCATAATGCAATTATTTTGTCCATATTGAACAGGCCTGTTAACGTCAAACTGGAGGTCTTTAAATATGTTTTAAGCCTATCGAAATTTTGATTTGAAAGCGAAGATAAATGCAGACATAAAATAAATAAAAACAAACAAACATTTAAAGTATGTAGGGAGTATTCATGCAGCAGTGACTTTACCTCTGACTATGTCTGTTAAACTAAGCTTAGAGAAGGGTATTTTATCTCCTCTCCCCTGCCAGTCGGACTCCTTAGCCAGATAACCAGGGACCTCCAAGCCCTGACAAATATTTTACCTGTAAAGAAAATAGTGGGAATTTTATTAAAGGATTGTTAGGCTGCATAAATTAGGCCAGCCGGAACCAGGAAAACTTCCTATAACACCCAAAGTACTCATTACATCAGAAGAAGAATGGCATCTAAGCTAATATTAGTATCTCTGTTTATCCTGAGGTCTACTGTAATCAGTCGGATCCGGACCATATCCAGATCAGATGGAGGACATGTGCCTAAACACGACCACAACGCATCCCTGAAGTGTCAGCAGAGATTGCTTAAACTAGACCATCCCCTGTGAATGCCTCATCGGCATGACAGCCAGTGGCACAGATCCCTTACAGACCATTTCCATATTGGCGTGATGAATCCGATCTTCAACTAGATGGAACTGGATTAAATATTTTGACTGTTGTGATCCCAATCTGACTTATGACCTGTCACAATGCCTGAATCATAATCATGCACTGTTTGTTGTTGGCCAGAGGAGAACTGGCCCCCCCGTTTATTTCTCCATTTTTGTCACCTGTTGGAGTTTGGGTTCCTTGCTGCTCTCGCCTTTTGGCTTGCTTAGTTGGGGACACTCTCCCTGCATTGACACCATTGAATGTGAACTGAACTGAGCTGGACAATGACATCACTGTTTTCTCCAGAGCCGATGTGTAGGTGAATTAAATACATTTTTACAAAGGGATGAATCAATACTGAATTTACTTAAGCTGGACAATGAAACAATTTTCCTCAAGAGCTGCTGTACAGCCAAAATTATGTTCCCTCTATCACTGTAAAGCTGCTTTGAGACAATCTGCATTGTAAAAAGTGCTATATAACTAAAGGTGACTTGACTTGACTTACATTTGATCATCTGAATTCAAAAATAGCTCATTGGAATAAACATTATTAAACAGAAGTTTATTTTGTTTGTCAAAGCCTATAACTCTATGAAACAATCTTAAACAACAGGGAATACATAAAAATACAATTAAAATTAGTGTTTTAAATCACTCACTTTATATAATTTTACAAGTATTTGTAACCATTGTAACCATCATAAACAATGTAACCTAAACCTTTTTTATTATTAAAATCACAAGAAAATTAATAAAACAAATAATATGTGATATGAAATGTTTTTTTCAAAAAATGAATCACAAAAACATCACACTTCATTCAATTTGTCGACAAGAATATTTTTGCTTGAAAATCTATTTAAACCTTATATTTAACATCATCATCCTCATTCTACGTATTAATCACAAAAAAATTATCTGCTATATATTTTGCCAATTAGGATTCATTTTTTTTAATGCATGGTTCTGTCTGCTGTTGTGAATAAGTGAAGAGAAAATATTTCTCCAGATCAGTTACTTTAGGGTAAGATATAGCTTACATATCCTCCAATCTCATGTGTTTTTGCAAACTGACTGCTCCTTAAGATCATCAACAAATCTACAGTACACAGTGGGTAATTCATCCTTTGCTTTTGCCAGCAAATCTTTGCTGACATTCTCAGTGACTCTCAAAATGACATTCTCATTGCAAATGTAGATTTCTGAATTTGGCAGCTTTACACTTTTAATGAACGTTTCAGCCACGTGTGTGAGACACAACCTCATCAGCACAGGAGTCAGAGGGCAGCCCCAGTGCAGTAATTTGTACTTGCCATCCTTGCTGTTTTTCAGAATCTTTTCAAGCAAGTCAATCTTAAATTTAGCATGCAGAGGTGGATTTCTCGCTTGCTCTTTCCTCAAGTAGCGCATTAAGAATGTCCATGGGATCCTTTTTAGTCCCGTTGTAAAGGCAAACAAAACTGGTTTACTTTTCTTGTCATTAGTGTAATCTGCTGAATGTGAATCCAAATGGTCACTAAGCCACCTGGCCATGATGGTGGCTAAGATCAGATAGTCAACATTAAAAATGTAATGCTGCTCAGCCACATTATAAGTATTGTTGAAAGACTTTGGGATGGTCACTGTGTCCTGTATAATATTGTGATAAAAAACACACAATAATGGAGTAAGGGCATAAGAGTAACTCTTATAGAATGACAGTGATACACGATCTGGTCGTCTAACTTGATTTTCTGCCAAAGACTGAATTGCTTTTTCAACATCCATAGCATGAATCATTTTAAAAGCATCTTGACTGTAAGGCAAATCAAATCTCCTACCCCAAAATTTTTGTTTGTGCCTGAGCCATTTCTTTAAAATCTCAGACATGAACATAGAGATGTCCGTTTCCTGCTCTTCTCCATTGACTTTTAATAGTTTTGATGGTCTGCTGTTTGTTTTGCACCTCCTGATTTTAAACAGAACTGGCTGATGATCAGATACACACTTTTCTGTAGAAATCTGGCAGCTTTCTACATATTGCATTGACTCTTCTGGGACAAAAACATAGTCGAGTCTTGAATTTTTACGATAAGAATATTGGCAGTCTATCGGGTGGAGCCTTCTCCACACATCCACAAGATGAAAGGATGTCATAAATCTGTCCACGGTTGGTTTCAACATGATGTGCCGTTCATTCACTGTTGAAGATTTTCTATCCAGATATGGATTCAATGCCATGTTAAAATCTCCTCCAATCAACAAGATACCCTCTGCAAAGTTCTCAAGTAACATTCTAAGCTTTTTTAGGGGTCGTGCATCTACTTGGTGAAGATATACACTCACAAGTGTGTAAAGCTGACCTTTGAGGGTACATTTGACTACAATGTAGCTTCCTGAAGCATCTTTGCGTATATCAAGCTTTGATTTCCCTAAAATGTCTTTTCTAATCAAAATAGCTACACCTCTATCTTTTGATCTGTATGTTGTAAAATATGATTTTGAACTGTCAAAACTTTTAAAAATATGTTTGTCATTTTGTCCAATGTGTGTCTCCTGAATGAAGGCAACATCACAATTGTTTTTTTTTATTTCTGTTTTCACTTTTTCGATCTTTGTTCTGAGCCCATTGGTATTCCATGTCATGAAGGACAGCTTCCCTCCAGTAACCATGATTACAGGTCAATCACATCCAAGAGTTTTAAACCTAAAAAAAACATGAAAATGTATTGGAAATGTGATCGCATGAGCAGTTGGAGTTAAGAAATATGGAGGAAGTCTGGTAGACAGAATAATATACTATTATTTTATTTGATATAAAACAGTACCCTTGCAGAATACATAAGATGTTAAGGAATTTAACAATAAGGATCCGATGTATAAAAACATACGCACAAAATGTGCATTGAAATATTTTCGCACATATTGGGATTCATAAAAATTTAACCTTTTGTATAAAACTTTGGTTTTAGAGAATTTTTTTTTTTTAAACAAGTCAAAAATACTTAATGTTTTTAGCAATGTAATGTGGCGCAAACATCATTCACAGTTCACTTGTCTCATTTTCCTAGAGTCTTGTACCTTTAATCTCATGGATGTTCATATGCATATGAAAATGATATGCAGATAAGGATATGCATAGTAAAATAAGGCATTGTAAGTAAGCTCCATATATGGTTATTTTGGGGATGAGATGTGGCCTGAATGCATGTTGCCAATCTTGCACTGATGAGGATTTTTAAAGGGAGGTTCTGGTGAACGAACAGTTTTACAAATCTGAAACCTTTTTCACTTTTTAGGATCTGAAACCCCACACTTTTTAGGATGAAATCTACACAAAGTTTAATACATGAAGCCCCAGGTCTTGTGTATCCTTTGGTTTTGTAGCATTTTCTGAATATTTAAATCCTTTCCAGTGGTGACTGCATGGTTTTGAAATCCATTTTTTCACATTAAGGACAGTTGAGCGACTTATAATTGTTACAAAAGTTGAAAACAATAACTGATGCTCATGTAAGATTTGATTTTCCTGCTAAGATAAAAGCTGAGATCAAGTATCCTGCAATAAAGCAATAAAACTCATCTGGAAAGAAGATTTCAAAGGAATAGGACAACGCCTTGCCCAAACTGTCCTCACTCATCTTTTTACCTGATAAATAAATTGTTACATCTTGATTTATTTTGAATTCGTCTGAAATCACCGGTAGATCAAGAGGTTTTTTGAAACTTCCGCAATTCTGGATCAGGATATGATCATACTAAAATCCCAATAAATGGAGCAGGTGGCACATGTATTGAGATTTTGGATTTCTGTCTATCATGACTTAGCATGTTGTAGTATCGTGGCTAAACAAACAGCGCTTTGTGAGATGAGGTTGTGATGTAAAGGCATAGTACGCATCTATAGCTTTTTAAGCGGTTTTAATGCCTGATGAAAGGATAAGTGAAACTAAGAGAACTTAAATAATCAAAGATCTAAATTATTTCATATTTAATCGCATGATCAGATATTAATGTTACATCAGAAACATTACCAATTAAGATCGTTTACAATTGGAGTCAGATTAAGTGAACAGCTAAAGGAAAACTTAAACTAAATCCTAAAATTTAAAAAAGTGCTGAAAAGACATACACGCATTATACCTTCGCCCAGGCCATCAGATTCCGCCATCATTCTGACGGTTGGTCCTTACACCCAAGAAGGCAGCATGATGCAGTTACAGCCAGGGTAAAGATGGATCTCAAAATCATACAATCACCAGCCATGTTTCCATTACAGATTTGTGCAAAACTTTTGCAATATTTTCTAAATATCGATTAAAAAAAAAACTAATGCAAAATGACGGCGTTTCTATTAACTGATGTTAATGTGACTAAAACATCTTTCTCATCATAAGTATTTCCAAAAATCTTGGCAACGGATGTTTTAATAGGTTTACATATATCTCAACCACTGCACTAGCCAATATTTTCAATAAAAGGAGACATATCAAAGCATTTATGGCAAAGAAAGCCCCTTATACTTTGGAGCTGCCACATATGAGGTGCTTCTGGGTGTTTCTCCCTTGTCTGCTTCAAGGTCTTGATAAATTCAAATTGTGGCATTTCTTTGTTCATGTCCCGTAATACTTTAGTCTTACGTAATACTAAAGTCTTTTATGAGTTTAATAAAGAACTCTCCTGTCCAAACATACGGCACCTTCTTTACCTTTATCTACTATACATCATTAAAAAGATCTAAGAATCAAGATTCAATTTTTAATCACTGCTTTACTCTCAATATCGTATGGTGAACGTAATTTGTTAATATGCATCAGGAGTTATGAATGTGAAAAACGGAGTCGATATCTTTTCTTTGAAACAGGAGCGTCAGCAACATCCATTGAGAAAAAAACTCCTGTGAGATCGTCATCAGAAATCTTGACAAAACTACATCCCTCTGGGCTTTTAGCTCAAAAGCATGCACATTTGGAGAAATATTGATGGATTCTCATATGTTTGTCAAATTCCTATACAGAGGAGTAATGTTTATTCTATTTTTTACCCAAAAAGCGCCGTTGTAATCATTACGAGTGCTGGACACTCTGATGTACTGTTTTCAATTCATACTGGCAGCCGGAGGGCACTCCGTGAACACTAGTCCACAAATGCAACTGAAGAGAACGTCTCGGTTACGTATGTAACCCTGGTTCCCTGAGTAGGGAACGAGACGCTGCATCGAGATACGGTGGGAACCCCTCTGCGTGATTATGTCATGAAGCACATGTGAAATCGGTCCAATAGCGTGGCAGAACATCATAGGCGGGTGACGTCACCGTCCAGGAAACTATAAAGCATACCCAGAAACAAAGAACGCCAGCTTCGAAAATCTGAAGCGAGCGCTCACAGGCATGCCAGGAGTATGGCAAAGCGACGCAGCGCCTCGTTCCCTACTCAGGGAACCAGGGTTACCTACGAAACCCGAGATGTTCCTTTTCGTGGGAACTCGAGCTGCGTCGAGACGCGGTGGGAACCTCATACCTACTACGCCATAATACCAAATGCCTGTCCCAACCTCAACTAAGACGAAAGTACTACCGACCCTGGAGTGGAGCTTAAGTCTAGGTTATAAAACCTGATAACAGTATGCAGTGAAGACCAACCTGCCGCATTACAAATATCTTGGAGTGAAACTCCCGAAATCAAAGTTTTGGATGCAGCCATACTCCTTGTAGAGTGAGACCGGACCATCAATGGTGATTCATGTCCGGAATATTCATAGGCAAGAGAGATAGTCTCAACTACCCACTTGCTCATTCTCTGCTTAGATACGGAACACCCTTTACTGGGTGAACCAAAACAAACAAATAGTTGTTCAGATTTGCGCCACAGGGCAGCTCTGTGGACATAAGCATCTAACGCCCTGACAGGGCAAAGCAGATTCAGTTTCTCCTGATCTGGCGTGGTAAAAGGTGGAGGACAAAAGCAGGTGGTAAGCAGATATAGCCGCTACATCGACCTTTAAAGTGGAGGGAGATAGCCCAGCAGCAAAACGTTCTTGCAGGAAGTCTAGTACTGAATTGAAATGGCAGTTCACTGGGTCCAAATGACGCTGTCTGCACCAAAAAGAGAACATCCTCCATTTTGCGGCGTATGATTTCCTTGTAGAAGGAGCTCTGGAATGGAGAATAGTCTCTACAACCTCGGTTGAGAGACCGGACTCTATGAACTGTTGAACAGTTTCCACTACCCCAGCCGAGGGTGTAATATTGTGCCTCCTGTCTGAGTCAGAAGGTCCTGCCTGATCGGAATCTCCATCGGAGATCCGCAAAGGAGAGACACAAGGTCGGAGAACCAAACTCTGGTTGGCCAAAAAGGGGCTACAAGTAACAGATGAACCTGTTCTTGGCGCACCCTCTCCAGAACTCCCGGGAGCAGAGCAATCAGGGGAAATGCGTACAGACGCAGCCTCGGCCACGTCTGTACCATAGCATCCAAGTCCAGAGGATCTGGATGAGTTAGAGAAAACCATAGAGGACAATGAGATGTCTCTAGGGATGCAAACAGGTCTACTTTCGCTCGACGAAAGTTTTTCCACAGGAGCTCCACCACCTCAGAGTGAAGTCTCCATTCCCCGGGCCTCAGCTCCTGTCTCGACAGGAAGTCTGCCCCCGGTTCTGACACCCAGGGATGTAGACTGCCCTCAGTGAGAGCAGTTTTCCCTGAGCCCATAGAAGGATCTGATGGGCCAGCTTGTTTAAATGATGCAACCTCAGACTCCCCTGATGGTTGATGTAAGAGACCACCGATGTGTTGTCTGTATGAACCAACACATGATGGCCTCTTAGGTCTGGGAGGAAGTGTTTGAGAGCTCGAAACACTGCCATCATTCGACCACTCATGATCGCCCCCCAGCCCGTGAGAGATGCATCCGTCGTTAGCGTTACGCGACGACAAGGAGCTCCTAACACAGGTCCTTGATTCAGGACCCAAGGTTTCTTCCACATGGCCAAAGCACGAAGGCAACGCCGCGTGACCTTGATCATGCGACAAGGATTTCCCCTCGGGGAAAACCCCCTGGTCCTGAGCCACCACTGTAAGGGTCTCTTTTCGGCGTTGAGCCTCTACCCCAACTTCCTCATATGCGCGAGAATGACATCTCGATGCCGAACCACCATAAGCTCGGCCTGAGCTAAAATCAACCAATCGTCGATGTAATTTAATATGCGGATGCCCTGGAGTCGCAACGGAGCCAGAGCTGCATCCACACATTTTGTTAAAGTGCGGGGTTACAACGCTAGGCCGAACGGAAGAACCCGATATTGGTAAGCTTTGCCCCCGAAAGCAAACCTCAGGAACTTCCTGTGTTGAGGATGAATGGATACATGAAAGTAAGCGTCCTTCAGGTCTATAGTCACAAACCAATCCTCAGACTTGATCAGTGATACAATCTGTTTGAGTGTTAGCATCTTGAAATTTAATTTCTGAACTGTTCGATTTAGCAAACACAGATCTAGAATAGGACGCAACCCTCCATCCTTTTTCGGAACACTGAAGTAACGGCTGTAAAACCCTGACAGCTTGCTGGGAGGAGAAACCCTTTCCATAGCTCCTTTTCGCAAAAGAGTCAGAACCTCTTGTTCCAATACCAGAGACTGCTCAGTGTCCACTACTGTATATAGGACGCCGTTGAAACCCCCCTGCCCCCAGGTTTTTTGCAGTGGGGTGCGAGTGGCGACACTCTGCTTCTGCTGTGCCCTGTACGAGGAGCTGGTATTCGGCCGAGACTGCTCCCGCCCAGCAGTCTCTGGGGGAACAACGCGGTGGGGAAGAAATCTCTGGAACACCGCCACCTGCTTTTTTGTCTCCTGGAACCTCTCGACGACAGATGTAACGGAGTCGCCGAAGAGGCCCTGGGGAGAAAGCGGGGTGTCCAGGAGAACATTTTTATCTTTGTCCTTCATATCGGACAGATTCAGCCATAAATGCCTCTTCGTGGCGGAAGAGATAGAGATAAATCTGCCACTTTACGAAGCTCCTGAATTGACTCAAAGCTAGCTTCCCCAATATTATCGATCTCCCCCAGCAAGTCAGCCTGATATGCCTGTAGTATAGACATCGTATGTAGACATGAAGCAGCCTGACCTGCGGCCGAATAAGCTTTACCCACCAGCGCGATGTCGTTCTTAGTGGCCTGGTGGGTAATGTTGGGGATTTTAGGGACGAAGCCGAATCAGGCGAGAGATAGCTGAAGCGTCCTTCTCAAAGAGCGCCCGGTGGGAATGGAGAGTTTTTAACGATAACTTCTCAGAATGCACACAGTCAGCTCCCTCGAGAGGATTATCCCCACCCGTAATAAAACGAGGGCAGGGAGGAACACACGGAATGAAATGCTGCTTGCTCGCCATATTATATATATATATATATATATATATATAACTATATATATATATACACACTTCAAAAATGGTGGCTATATATTTGTAACTTGACAGACAACACCAAATAGGACGCACAATGACACAGAGCGCTCGCTGAAGATACAGAAGCTGGCGTTCATTGTTTCTGGGTATGCTTTATAGATTCCTGGTCGGTGACGTCACCCGCCTATGACGTTCTGTCACGCTATTGGACCGATTTCACATGTGCTTCATGACGTAATCACACAGAGGCGTTCCCACCGTGTCTCGACAGCTTGAGTTCCCACGAAAGGGAAACAGGCACACCATGTGACAGACCGGGAACTTACAGAGGCGGCCAGAGATCGCTATAACATGCAGATAATAGGGGTGTGACGAGACCCCTATCCCACGAGACGAGACGAGACACGAGATTGGGTTCACGAGACGAGATTTTTATAGTATTTTTAAGAAATCCTCAATAATGAAACGTATGAAGGGAAAATAGTCTTTTATTCAACTGAAAATCATAAAATGCAAAAATGTTGGTGCATTTTGAAATCAACTTGTAATGCATGTCATTTTACTTCTATTTTAATGAATTATTTGCAGTAAAACATGTAAACACTGCTAAATGTTTTGCCACAAAATCAACCAGTTGTTTTCTGCCCTGTATAATTTCACATGAGAAATCTCACTGAACTTCTTTCTACTGATTGAACATAAATTAAACAGTATAAATAAAATAAACATATAAATAAAAAATTCAAATAACACTTTAAGTGTCACTTTAACTGCAGTACAAAGTTGACCATTTCCCAGTCACTATTGATTGTGTGGCCGTAACTGTTATATAGCTCTGCGTACACCGAGAAGTCCAACCGTTAGCAGTAATAGCGATGCGTTCGGGAGCTCGCGCTTCTGTAGCGTCTGTCGTTGCTATGCAATCATGAACTGTGCTCTCCATGACCATGAGGAAGGCGCGCCTGGAAAAAACGAGCGCGCCGCACCGCATGCGCGTCGCGACCGCGTCGCTTCCATTTTGCGCAAATGAAAATGCGCGCGATATGTGAACGGCCCCTAGGAGTCTGTACAACCTTTGCCGAGGTGTACAGCATAGTTTTCTTACAATGTTTACATATTGTTTGTGTCTTGTGTGTTATTCTTTCGCCGTTTATTATTTCTACTGGAAAACCAAAATGTTTCCACACAAACGATTTGAAAGTGGCAGGAGCATCTTCAATAATAATTTCACCCTCACACTGATAGCACGACGAGACAACTTTTCACCTCGACGAGAAATCTCGTCACGTTTTAGTCTCGTGGCACGAGATCTCGTCACACCCCTAGCAGATAACATATAACGTTGACACTTTTGAAGACAATAAATACACGATTGTGACGATGTATGGTTTATCTGTGTCCTTCATGCCATGTCAGGTATTTTCATAATAATACTTTATATTTAAAATGCAATGCTAATAGCTTTTCTTATTGTGCAGAATACCATAAAATAATGTATTTTCGGTCCGATTTTTTTTATCCGAAATCACATCACAGAAGGTTTTTTAAAACACTCGACTTGTGATATAAAATAAGTTTGGAGAAAAAACTTGGTTTTAATCTCATAAATTGGCATGTTTTGATGGTGTGCTAAGCTACATGCTAATAGATGCACCTGTCATGCTGCCACCTGTCTGTTATAACGAATAATTTTGAAATGTAAAGCTCACTGAAATGCTTCTTTTTTCCATGAAGGGCATTTGATACAGTTTCAGAGAAGGTGAAGCGAGAAGTTTGATGAAAGAAATGATGGGATTAAGTCTTCTTGAATAGAACATCGTAAGTAATTATAATAGAGACAAAAGAAAAGAATAATTAGAGCCATAACCAGGCCGGAGAGGTGTGAATTGTGCGAATGGTGCACTGAAACTGAATGGGACAATTTGCAAAACAAAACTATAGGGACAATACACTGATTGGGTGCTTGGAAGAAGGCTATAAACATAAGTTAGCATTTTAGAGTCTTCTCAAAATAAAATCACATGACATGATCTTAAAAACCATTCAATAAAACTCAAGAGTTTCAAACGTATCATCTTCAGATTTGAAATATAACATGGTCAGACATGTGGCTTTAGCTGGAGTGCATTTCCAGATAGCAGAGGGGCTGACTTCAATTTTATTTTCATAAAGATTTTCCATAAAAATAAATTTCTAATAACTGTACAAAATTTTGAAGTTATTTATAATTATTTTTTTCATTATGACAATAATTAATTATGACTTTACAATAAACTACAAAGTATCTGCTTTGAAATGAGACCATTCTCATGCTTTTAGTGCAAAGGGTTCATGAACTGCATCTGTTTTAATTTGGGGTATGTCATTTCATTTCAGGTTAAAGAACGATCGACTTTTACACACGGCAGGTGACTGTAAACACGAAAAAACTGTTTCCATTGCAGTTCTATGTAATATTTCTTTTTCGAATTGCCCGAAAAACCACCTCATAAGAGCGTACAAACTTTTTTTGCGATATATGGAAGTTTCCGCGAAATTGACGTGTTTCCATTTAGAGGGTAATGTAAGTGCGGCTACTGATGGACAAGGTTCAAAAATGCAGAAGATAGGGAATGTGCTGAACCTGGAGGATATATTTTTTATATATACATATTCTTTTGGTCAATCAGGCAAATAATGAACAGCTTATTTCAAGGGCCAACAAGAAGGTGGAAATTAACTAAATGGATGAAATCTTAACCAACATTTATAAATGACCACAGGAAAAAAAATGGCCAGAGAAAAGTAGGTTACTTAAGAAATGTATTTAAAATTACAGTTTCCCCCTACGGCTTAAAAAGTCAAGGACTAACAAGAGAACATGTTCACATACAAAATGTGTTGAGTCAGATTTTAATGGTAGTACCACAGCATTACTTACCAAATTTAAATCTTCATTAAATAGGTTTGATTACTCCTGGATTGTCCCTTTTTTGCAGTTTGACTACTTTCACCAGAATGTTAAAAGAATGTGGATTAATTCAAATTAAAAAAGAAGATGGTAACAACTTAAATAGTCTTAATTTGGTATTCCTGATATGCTACCTATCTCATTCAAAATTATAATAAATATTACCTTATTACAAAAATTACCTTCCAGTCTTGGTCTGTGTGGATCGAAATGCACGTTTTGAGAACAGAATTGCAGTGTCTGGAGAGTTTATACTAAGTGGAATGGTTATGAGAGGGTGTGTCTTTGCCTTATGTAAATAGGAATTTGGTGTCCTTTCTTCAAAAATAGGATATTTTCCCCTTAGTCTCAGAAATTTGTTGCAAGGTGTTTGAACTTTTAATGATTCCAGTGTTATTAGAATTAACTACATTTTGACTACTAGTCAAAACTCTAGTTTTAAATAATGTTGTTTTGAAATCTTATATTTCAAATTGCAGGTATCAGTCCAAATTTGACAAGTACAAATTGCAGGCTCATGATTTTTGAATAGTAATAAGTCTCCTTTGACTGTTATTGGTTTTAATTTTAGATTTATTTATTTATTACATTTTTATTTATTTATTTATTTTTTACCAACACTAATGAAGAGTTCTACTTGTTTTGAAAAATGTTTGAGTTTAGGAGCTTTTGGTGTTTGACTAGATATGCTCACATTCAAATTATGCTTAATTTCAGATTTCCAAAATGACTTGTAGATATAACTGAATTATAAACTATAGTCAGAAAAAAATATCTTCAATAATATTCTATATCCAAAATCTTTTCCTTACTAGCACACTAGTTCCCTTTAAGAGTAGGTAAACTTTAAGAAAATAAACTTATTGCCTTCTACTGTATGTTCAATGTACATCTGTAAGAAAGCAACATAAGCATTTTGCAGTTCTCAAAATGTTTAATCTCTGGTGTAAGTCCATTAACATTGCAATATTTATGTCTGTGTAGCCAGTGACACATATGTTATCATACACCAAATATCCATAGAGTTGTAAAGAAAGGTACTTAGATTTAACCAAGAAACAAAACAAAGACCTTGAAAGTAAAGTACACATGTGTCCTAAATGTGATGTCTGGAATTTTGCTTTCTTTTTGTTGTAGTCTTTTATTTACAAGTGCAAATATTTTAATTGATATCTTAATCAGAATCTATCATTGTAAAATGTTAAACTACAATTTTTTTGTTTTGTTTTTTACAAACTATAAAGACTTCATTTGAAAGAAGAGTTACCTTCATAAGATAATGTTGGTGGAAAAGGACACTGTCAGCAATTCATTTGTCAAGCCAGCAACTGTTTTCTGGCTGTAGAAAGCCACAATGTTTTGTTTTGTTTTGTTTTGTTTTTTGCATTGGTAGTGTAGACTTCAGCAGGTTATCTAGATATTTCATAATAGTAAAGTTTAGACTTTTTTCTAAACAGACTTTTAAACTTGTTATGGGTTTGCTTATTTTCAGGAATAGTATCACTATTACTTAATAAATCTTCACCAAATAAATCTGTATAAACTTTTTCAAGGATGGTTGCTTCACCAAACCTCTCTGTTTGAGGTACATTTTGAGCATCATCATGGAAACAAGGAAACATGGGAGTTTGCCTATTCTTTGCATCTCTCTTTTGCATGTTTCCTTTTAAAGCACCGTGTTTGACCTTGAGCAAAATTATATGCATATCAAGACAGTGCTCTGTCTCAAGTGACATTTGCTCTGTCCAAAGGCTGTCCTGGTGTGCCTTGTTTGTGGAGCAGAACAATGACCATTTGCATACCCGGCAGGGTTTCCTTCTTTGTTAATCACTTCTTGTTATTATGCAGCCCAATCTATATATGTATATAGATATGTAATGGAAATGTACAAGGTGTTCACATGCACTTCATTTAGTGTGTTCAAATGGTAAATGTTCATAAAACTTCATTGTTAGTTATCTGCACAATGGTTAATTTACCAAATCTCTCGGCTCTGTTTGATGAACATCAGCCGCTGTAGTTTTGTTATCAACTCACATAAATGTTAATAAGGAAACACAAGGAGTTTGCATAATTTTTTACATTTCTCCTTTGCATGTTCCCTTTTATATCTCTGCATTTGTTCTTAAGCGAGGTTTCATGACAATCAGGACAAACTGGATTTCTGTTTGCCACCACCCCGTATTATTAAATCACACGGAATTAAGTCCAAAATGTTAGCAAAGTTGTGATAATATTTACTATTGAAAATGAATATTTGTTTAAAGACAATTTGCGATTATTGGACTATAGATGGGACTTTCACGATTTGATGCAGTTAATGTTTATCCAAATTTATGAACAAAAATTAAAAAAAAAAAAAATTGAAATCTAAACAGACACAGCAAATGTACTTTGAGCTGAACTAAATATAATAAAAAGCAGAGATAACTAAAAATTGTTTTACCCAAAAAATGTTTCTAGCTTTGAACTTTTTAATAATTTTTTGCATTAGTTTAAATTAGGTCAATAAGTAAAAAATAAAATTACAACACAAAACACATCAATATCATTCTAAGAATATAGTGAATCAGCCATATTGATTGTTCATTAATAAAATTATTATATTTTTTCTGAAGCTTGACAGCATGGGTTAATGTCATCTTTGAAATACGTTTTATCATGACTGGAGTGATGCAGTGCATTGATCAGTTCACTGTCTGCACTAATATTTTAGACTCTTTGGCTCCTTTGGAAGTCAAACAATATAAATGGTACATATGCAGCGGCCAGGCTCCTAACTATCTGGAAACAAGAGTACACTTATCTGGTTTTAATTTCTTTGCATTGGCTTTGAATTGGAAAGAATTTATTTTAAAGTGTTGCTTCTTGTTTTTAAATCTCTCAATGGATTCGCACTTGCATATTTTTTTTATTTATTAACATCGATCCAACCAGGGGCTGCTAAAGGTTCTCCAGGTTTAGCTGAAATTGAGAGGAGATACAGCCTTTGCTGCACTGAAACTCTGGAACAGTCAATGTATTTTTGTTAGAACTTCCTTCTTTTATGACGAACTTTAATGACGAAATCAGGGTAACCAGGAAAAAACCACATACAAATGAATGAGAACCGACAAAGACTGCGGGAAAACACATATACAAGGCAAACAAAGAAAGCTAAACAGGATAATGAACAAGACACATCTGAACTAAACTAACTCAGTGAGTGGCTATGGAAACTGACAGGTAAACATCGAAGGTGAACTGAACTAATTAAACAGGTAAACCCAAAATAAAAACAGACAAGAACAGAACAAAGTAAACCACACATGTAACACATATATTCTCCCTGGATTTTAAATCATGGCTGATTTGATTGTTGGTCTTGTCTTAGGTCTGAAATCTGTTATTTTGAATATGATTTTATTTATTGACTTTGGATTTACTGAAGCCTACAGCACAACTGTTGTTTTAATAGTGCTATATAAATAAATAAAGTTGAAGTTGATGTTCACCCTATTCAGACCAGGATAAAGTGATATGTTAAAGTTTCCTAGAAATACAAGACATGGTTGTTTTTAAAAGCTTTTGGATCATGTGTTTTGAAGCTATTTTGAATTCTCACCATGAGATCAGGTTATTCTCAGCATCAGCCCTCAAATGCAGTCATACACTTGATTTATTTATTTGTAGTAGTTTAGTCAAAAATGGCAGATAGGCTACAGTTTTTGTTCTTTTCTTTACTCACTTTTACTCACCCTCTTCCTTTTTTCTATTATCATTTTTCTTCTGCTTTTTTTTCTTTTCTATTTTTGTGGACCTAGGTTGGTTCACTAATCTAGTATTCATATTGATATTGATTTGTAAGGCACTATTTTTTATAAAGCTGCTTTGGGACAATATATAGTGTACACTCCTTGAGGAAATTAGACTACAAATGACTTCTGGATATTAAAGTGGGATGGGAAAAAGCATTTTAACATTGAAAAACTTAAAAAGTACATATAGTCATCATACATTACCAAATGAATGCATATCAGAAGGATTTTATTTAAAAATTAGTCTTACGGTTTTTCTGAATATGCACAAGCACAACTAACATGGATCGTTTCAATCAGTTTCCTTAACATTAGTTAATGCATTAAGTATCAACTAAAACTTGATGTTTTTAACATTTACATTAATGTTAATTAAATGTGTATTTTTTTTATAATTCACTATTTGTTTATGACACGTTACCAAATGAACATATCAGATAAATCATTAACTAATATGAATTTAGACAGCTTGAAATGGCATATTCAGAATAAATTATCCTCACTCCTTACTGCTCCTACTCCTTACTCCTTACTCGGTGTGTATTAACTAGAATGAACACAATCACATTCACAGTGACAGGTGAACTACAGGTACAAGCAAGTTACAATATATGAAATAACATACGATTCATTTTACTATTCTACTTTAGCCTATATTTAGTTGTATTCCTTAACAGCCATACACCTAAAAAAAATGTTTTCTTATGTGATTTACACAGTCAAAAGTTTGGTTCAACAATTTAGAAGAAGATTGGAAATAAAAAATTCTTAAGAATATGGTTCATCATACAAATGCATTTATCATGAAATACCTGAAAATGCTGTTTCTCTTGTCCTTGTTTTTGAATGATTTCAGTCAGATAGCTTCTTCGACAGTCTCTCCAGCTTGTCAATCTCTCTGGAGACATCTAGAAAAGACATATTACTGGGTCTTAGCATGATTTTGAAGTATATTTGTGATTATTAAAACAAGGCCATGAATCAGAATAATCACTCAAGTAATTTACTGTGCATCAGATCAGTTCTAAAAAAAATTGTTATTTATATACTCCTTTACCCATCAGGGTGGTTTTGCTGGTTTGAGCATTCCACTGATCCAACGTTTCCAACGTTTTTCTATTGTTGATCTAATAAAGACACTCCTTTGTTGTGTGCTCTCTCTGTGTACAACAGTCACATGGTACAGGTGTGGACTTATTGGTGTGTTAAGCAAAATGGAAAGATACATTTTCTCGTTTTTACATTTTATTTGAATTTATATTGCACAGAATAATTGTAAAATCGGAACATACACACTGTCGATGTGTGCACTATGTATTTATCTGCCTGTGTATTTTATTTCATAATACTCGTTAATAATAAAGCTTATAAAGTTTTTACACTTACACTCTGACATAAGTTTCCCCAACTTCACTGTTAGTTATTAAATCCTGAACTTTTGTCTTCTGAAAATAATAGGAACAGGTTCAGGGCGAAAATAAAGTGAAACACATGAAGTGTAATCAAATGCTGTTTGTTGGTCTGTTTACCCTGTAGGCAAATGGAGGTGATAAAACTTGTTGAATGGATGCTTGTATATTAAACAAACATCTCCTTTGCATGTTCCCTTTTATATCTCTGTGTTTGTTCTTAGGTGAGGTTGCATGACAATCACGACAAGCTGGTTTTCTGTTTGCCACCACCCTGTATTATTAAATCACATGGAATTTAAACAAGTCCAAAATGTTAGCAAAGCTGTGATAATATTTAACTATTGAAAATGAATATTTTTTTAAAGACTATTTAGGATTATTGGACTATCGATGGGACTTTAATGATTTGATGCAGTTAATGTTTATTCAATGTTATGAACAAAAATTAGAAAAAAAAATCCAGATTGAAATTCGAACAGACACTGCAAATGTATTTTGAGCCGAACTAAATATAAGAAAAAGCAGGGATAGTTGTGAGAATTGTTTTACCCAGAAAATGTTTCTAGCTTTGAACTTTTGCCTCAATCATCTTTTTAATAATTCTTTTGCATTGCATTAGCCTATAAATAATAAATAAATAAAATTACAACACAAAACACATCAATATCATTCTAAGAATATAGTGAATCAGCCATATTGATTGTTCATTAATAAAATTATTATATTTATTCTGAAGCTTGACAGCATGGGTTAATGTCATCTTTGAAATACGTTTTATCATGACTGGAGTGATGCAGTGCATTGATCAGTTCACTGTCTGCACTAATATTTTAGATTCTTTGGCTCCTTTGGAAGTCAAACAATATAAATGGTACATATGCAGCGGCCAGGCTCCTAACTATCAGGAAACAAGAGTACACTTATCTGGTTTTAATTTCTTTGCATTGGCTTTGAATTGGAAAGAATTTATTTTAAAGTGTTGCTTCTTGTTTTTAAATCTCTCAATGGATTCGCACTTGCATATTTTTTTTATTTATTAAGGACATCGATCCAACCAGGGGCTGCTAAAGGTTCTCCAGGTTTAGCTGAAATTGAGAGGAGATACAGCCTTTGTGTCACGCTGGGGTTTAGATAAACGCACGAAGACGAAGAAGATATAACAAACGGGTTTTAATCCAGACAGGCAGGAACACACAGCATACATTCACAGACGAGAACCGACAAGGACTGAACAAACACAAGGCGAATATATAGGGGTGAACGTAATTAGGGATAACAGGAACAGGTGCGGGGAATTAACTAATCACACGGAGGGTAAATGAACATACTGGCAACACAAAACGTCCATGGGTGTGACATTACACCCCCCCCCCGGAAGGCGCGTCCTCGCACCGTAGATGGACCAACTGCGGAGGGAGGGAGGGGGCTCAGGTGGAGGACGAGGAGACGACGGGCAGACAGGACAGCAGACAGACGACATGGCAGACAACAGGAGGAACCAGGGTGGAGTAGATGGTGGGAGGAGCCAGGGAGGAGACAGACAGGACTTGGAGCAGGAGGATGGTGGGACCCGGGCCACAGTCACGCCCACCGCTGATGGTGGAGCCGCAGGAGGAAGCAGCCATGGTGGAGGAAGGGCAGGCGGCACCAGGGCGGCGACAGACTGTGGCGGAGCAGGTGGTAGAGGAGACCAGGGCGTAGCTGGAACGCCGACGAGCCAGGGCGACCCCGAGGATCCGGCGGGACGCGGCGACGTAGGCGGCTCTTCCGACTGAGGCGCAGGCGGGGATCCTGAAGGCCGCGGTGGAGCCGGAGCGACAGAGGACCCAGGCGACGTCGGAGGGAGCGAGGACGCCAACGGAGCCAGAGGGACGGAAGGACGAGGCGCAGCCAGAGGAGTGTAGTCCAGCGGCGAGGGCAGGTCGACGAGCGACCAAGGCGGAGCCGGAGGGATGAGGGAGCCCGGCGTAGCTGGTGGACTGAGGGGCCACGGTGGAGACGAGGGAGGTTGGAGCCAACGCGGAGCTGGTGGACCAACGGGCCGAGGAGGAGTCCTGGTCGAGGAGGTGGGAGGCGGAGACCCAGGATCCACTGCCCCCAATGGAGCTGGAGACTGGCAGGCCCACTGCGCGCTCACGCCGTTGATGGAAGGCTGAGGGTGAGCAGAGGGGCTGGCTGGCTGCAGCGGAGATGGCAGATGGATGAGAGGAGGTGGGAGAGGGAGGCTGGGTGGGATTTCGGGACCGGCAGATGATTCCATCGACTCGGGACCGGCAGATGATTCCATCGACTCGGGACCGGCAGATGAGTCAATTGACTCGGTACAGGCAGATGATTCAATCGAATCGGGACAGGCAGATGAGTCAATCGACTCGGTACAGGCAGATGATTCAATCGAATCGGGACAGGCAGATGATTCAAGACAGGTAGATGATTCAGGACAGGCAGAAGATTCTGGATATATAGGAATTAATAAATAGTCCTCTGAGCACAGTCCATGCTCACCCTCAGCGGCCGTGCAGTGGGCGGGGCTTTCCTCCTCGCCCTCGCTCTCCACCGCAGGCTCCCTCACGAGCGCTGTAGCCGGCTCACGCGCTTGGTCACACTCACTTTTCTGGTCTGACTCCGTGGCGTTCCTGGGCTCTGTCGCTCCTCTTGGCGATGGCTCGTGTGGGCGTTCCGTGCCGCAAGATGGTGGCTGGTCTCGCTCTGGGTCCGGAGTGGGGCTGGCGGGGTCTTCCTCCGGGCCGACGGTGCATAACGAGTTGCAGCTCGCCAGCACCCACTCCACAAAGGCTTCAAAGTCCACACGCGGACCCTCTCCGGACAACTGCGCTCTGCATGTGGCGTTTAAGCTCACCTCGTAAAACGTGCAGAGGCAGTCGTCCGGAAAGTGCGTCAGATACACGAGATCTAAGAAGGTCCGCGTGTGGTCCTCCAATGTTTGGTCCTCCTGCTCCAGCAGTAGGAGACGAACACCGGGCATATCCATTGAAAAGCAACAAACAAGAACGAAACTAAAAAACGGGAAAACAAACGGAGGGAAAACGCTAACAATATCACAATTTTGTGGGTCGGTTCTTCTGTCACGCTGGGGTTTAGAGAAACGCACGAAGACGAAGAAGATATAACAAACGGGTTTTAATCCAGACAGGCAGGAACACACAGCATACATTCACAGACGAGAACCGACAAGGACTGAACAAACACAAGGCGAATATATAGGGGTGAACGTAATTAGGGATAACAGGAACAGGTGCGGGGAATTAACTAATCACACGGAGGGTAAATGAACATACTGGCAACACAAAACGTCCATGGGTGTGACACTTTGCTGCACTGAAACTCTGGAACAGCCAATCTGTTTTTATTAGAACTGCCCCTAAAATAACGCTCAAGCCAATTTGTTAAGTCAGGTGGTAAGGAAACTCTCACAAAGAATACAGAAATGCAGACTTTAATGATGAAATCAGGGTAACCAGGAAAAAACCGACAAAGACTGAGAGAAAACTACGGTGGCCGAGAGAGCTCAAAGCACTGCAAATAATAAAACACATGCAAATAAAAAAAAACGTGATCATCAGTTTGACAACACATGTGCTGCAAATCCTCACAACACATGCAAACTCAAAAACGCGCTACATTTACAAAAAGCGCTGCAAAGAGCACAAACTACAACAGAAATGTTTCAAGGGGGACCCCAAAAAGTGACGTTATTTTGTATATGATTTTATTTATTTACTGTCTTTGGATTTACTGTAGCCTACAGCACAACAACTGTTGTTTCAATAGTGCTATATAAATAAATAAAGTTGAAATTGATTTTCACTCTGTTTAGATCAGGATAAAGTCGTACGTTAAAGTTTCTTAGAAATACAAGCTCACTTTTACTCACTCTCTTCTTTTTTTCTATCATCTTTCATCTGCTTTTTCTTTCTTTTTTTTCTTTTTTGTGGACCTGTTGGTTCACTAATCTGTTGCTAGTATTCATATTGATATTGATTTGTAAGGCACTATTTTTTTTTATAAAGCTGCTTTGGGACAATATATAGTGTACAGTCCTTAAGGAAATCAGACTACAAATGACTTCTGGATATTAAAGTGGGATGGGAAAAAGCATTTTAACATTGAAAAACTTACACACTACTTTTGGTCATCATACATCACCAAAGTATACTATGCACCACATTTAATAAAAAAAAATCCCTCTGATATGCATTCAGTTATTTAAAGATTAGTCACACGGTTTTTCTGAATATGCACAAGCATAACTAACATGGTTTGTTTTAATCAGTTTCCCTAACCTTAGTTAATGCATTAAGTATCAACTAAAAAAAATTATGTTTTTAACATTTACATTAATGTTAATTAAATGTGTTTTTATTATACATATAATTCACTAATATTTATGACACATTACCTAATGAACATATCAGATAAATCATTCACTAATATGAATTTAGACAGCTTGAAATGGCGTATTCAGAATAAATTATCCTCACTCCTTACTGCTACTCGGTGTGTATTAACTGGATTTAGAATGAACACAATCACATTCACAGTGTCAGGTGAACTACAGGTACGAGCAAGTTACAATATATGAAATAACATACGATTCATTTTACTATTCTACTTTAGCCTATATTTAGTTGTATTCCTCAACAACAATACACCTAAAAAAATGTTTTCTTATGTGATTTACACAGTCAAAATTTTGGTTCAACAATTTAGAAGAAAGATTGGAAATAAAAAATCCTTAAGATTATGGTTCATCATACAAATGCTTTTATCATGAAATAACTGAAAATGCTGTTTCTCTTGTCCTTGTTTTTGAAGGATTTCAGTCAGATAGCTTCTTCGACAGTCTCTCCAGCTTGTCAATCTCTCTGGAGACATCTAGAAAAGACATATTACTGGGTCTTAGCATGATTTTGAAGTATATTTGTGATTATTAAAACAAGGCCATGGTTCAGAATAATCACTCAAGTAATTTACTGTGCATCAGATCAGTTCTAAAAAATGTTATTTAATAATCTTTTACCCATCAGGGTGGTTTTGCTGGTTTGTGGAAGTGAGCGTTCCACTGATACCTTTAGCTCAGATTTAAGGGTCTTGCATATGTTCCCCTTCAGAAAGAAACAACAAAATTATAGAGTCAAGGTAGGCTTTACATAAAAAGGAGAGTTTTATATTGTTAGTAAATATCCTCAGAAAGGAGCATAGAGTATAGGTTCAAACAATACTGGGAATTTGTAAAATGCAAATACCTTTAAGTCCTTGAACTCATTCAGCACTTTCCTTTTTGCATCTTTGAACATGTTGTATTTTAACAATTCAATTGTAGCCATTATTATGTTTTCCCTTTTCTCCATGGCTCCATTTCCTTTCAACTCTGCAGCTTCTGCAAAGGGTAACATTTAATGTTCATTCATATTCTTTAACATATGCAATACAAACATTGAATGTCTCTGAGAGCCTTACGTTCATAGCCAGTGGTCATTTGATTCTGAATTGTTGTTTGGATTGATGAGTAGATTTCCTTCTTTCTATTAACAACATCTTTTTTGAGCAATGCCTTCACTCTGGTTTCCTTTTCAAAAGGTTACAGCAGATACAATTATTATTATTATTAATAATAATAATAATAATAAATATATTAGTAAGTATAAATGTCATGATCATTGTTGTTGAAAATAAAATAATTCACACTATGTATCAAACAGAATCCAATCTTTTTAGAAAACACAACAGAGAGAGATCCGAACTGGAAACAGAAAAGAGTGACCTCTGAGTGACCTGTTACCCAGTCATGTCTCCCTCTTTTTTTAAAGGAAAGTATTTGGCAGAAAAGAGCATTTCTGCTTGATAAATCCTTTACATGTTGACACTTGACAATGTGGTTTTTTTTTTTGTTTGTTTGATTGTTTGTTTTTTGAGGCCATGAAAGAAATTTGTTATAAAGACACTTTGTTGCTTGCTTAGGCATAGAGTTACCAGTAGATAGATGATGTATAAATGGATGGAAGTAAAAACATATACAACTCACCTCTGTTTTGATGAAGTTTTCCATGTGGTATAGCATGGAAGATGGTGGGTAAACATTGCCACTCTGGATGATACTGAACTTATCAATCTGTTCTTGCACTGATATCCCTGTTTTGATATTGGCATCAACCCTGTAGTAATAAACAAAAAACAATAAAACAAAAAGTAGAATTTAAATGAGACACGACCAAATGGATACTAATATGTAAAATCTAGTCATCCTATACCCTTTCAGGTCACCTGCATTATTATCTTGAAGGCCTTTGAATATCATGAGTTGAGTCAGGGTCAGAATATATTTGTATACATATCTATACCACTAGCTGATGTACATGTGCTTATACATTTCAATACAAGTAACACTGTAAATTGTTTTTGTTGTTGTTGTTGTCTGAAGGTTATAGTGTATAGGGAATGACAGCAGAACATACGGAAAAATTGAATTAAACTCCTTATCGATGTTGTCGTGCATGTGTTTGGCCAAGATCATGTTTAGATCTAAGGGTGCGTCCCATTTTTTTGGCCAAAAGCGTCCTTTGTTCTTGTACAATGCTTGAAGGGTTTTATGGAATCCCCTTTTATCATCAGGTGCAACCTTTTTTAGAATGAAAAAAACAATTACTGCAGTTATAAAAATATTTTTTCAAACATTTTCACACACAACAGAATAACACTTACAGATGCCATCATGGACTTTGTGGTTTTAACACACAGTTCCACAGATTCCTCTACTCCTTTTGAAAGACATTGATCCAAAATCTTATAAGTCAAGTCAAGTTGATGATCCAACTCATTCAGTTCCATTTCTAGGCTCTCCTCCAGATCTTTATGGACTACAGTTTTTATCTCTGCCTAAAAAAAATAAAAGACAAGACAAAAACAACAACAAGGAATTATTGAGTAAACCTATTGACTGATTTCTGAAGACATTTGAAAGTGACATTTGAAATTATCAGTAATTGTGACTCATACCATTGTTTCATCTGTATCCAGTTGGACACTTTGGATCAAGGACAAAACTCCCTTTGCTTCATTAATATAATCTCTGGTCAGTTGTCGGTTAATGCTCCTGTTAGTGTTCTTCAGAACATCCTGCAGCTTTGGGATTTCTATAGATAATTGCCAAAATATTTAAATTAATAGAGAGTAATAAGACATGTAAACTAACTTTTGGTTTCTAATTGTACTTGATTACCAGTTTTAGTAGGTTCCAGATGTGGATTTTTATCTAAGTAGGCCTTGGAGCTGACAGTGAAAACATCAGTGTTGAATCTGGCTTTTAATTTCTAAATAAGCATAAGCATAAACATAAACATAAGTATAAGCATAATCATAAGCACAAGCATAAGAATGAGAATATTGGATTCCACATATATACCATAATTTCAAGATTTTCAAACTTCTTTTTCACATTTTCCTTTGCACAGTTGTTCCTATGAAGTATGCACCCTGTTTTAAGGTCCTGAAAAAAATGATGATACAAATAAGTCCTTCATTGGATGATGAGCAAGATAACCATGTTAGCTAGTGGAAAATGTAAAATTAGCCAGTGAGTCAAGATCAGGCATTTCTGGATTTCTGGAAATCCATTGTTAATTCTTAAGAAGACAACAACTGTTGGATTCAAGTCAAACTTTTAAACTTTAAATCTATGGTGAAGACTGCCTCTGCAGTGGAAGATCGACGCCTACTTCATCGCCACAGGTTTGGCCCCGCCCACTGGCGTGTTGAGATGACAAGGAGAGAAGAGCAATACAGGATGGACTACAAGTAACATTAGCTTCCAAGGGATAGGAATGAGGTTATTTTATTTATTTACAACAATGTGAATGTCTCAGTTGAGCATTATTTGTTTGTATGCGGTCCGTTTCACTGTGGATTACTTGGTAAATCAGTCACAATTTCACGCAAGCTTTGCCAAAAGACTTTTACGATATGGACTCGACAGTAATGCAGCAACATATAAGTAACCATGTCAGTTCTAATGTCTGATCTGTGACCAGTGATTTCTGATATATAATGATTCATGTAGAGTCAGATGTTCTTTGATGTCTATGATGACTTAACGATCAACCTCACATTGAAAATAATCTTTTGATTAAACTGTGATTAAATCATATATAGAAAAAGCATTTAAAGAATGCTCCCTTTACGATCACTGGAGCTGTCAATCAAACAGCATAAGTTTATCAGTGACTGAGTTCTGGACTCTCATCAAAACTCCCTTTAGAATCAACGAATCTCTTATTACCATTGTGTTTGCACTGTTAGTTATGATGAAAGCATTCGTTAGTGTGCAGAAATTGAGTTGCAATGATGAGATCGTTGCATTCATGTACTTAGCATGTCTGTGATCAGCTATAATTCTTGTCACTGCAACCTTTTATGCTTTTATACTTCTCACGATTAGTTAACCTTGAGAGCTATAATAGTAAAAACATGCTCCAAGTTTTCAAGAGAGTTCCACTGTTCCACATGTAATACTTATTTCGTATGCAAAGATGTTAGCCAATCACAGCAGTGAGCATTTACACTGAAGTCTCACAGCAGACATGCCCCTTAAAACAGAGAGTTCAAATCCGAGGGCTAAAATCAGGGTGGGAAAAATGTCTTCTATTTTTAAATTATGATAATTTTTGATGAAAAATACTAACATTATAAGTGCACCACAGGAAACATTATAAAACAAAACAATGCAGTTCATGACCCCTTGAAAGTTTTCATATTTTATACAGTGGATTTTAAAGCAATGGTAGACAAGTGCCTTGCAGATTTTACAAAGAAAACCTTAACTCATTGAAAAATTAAATGAAGTTGCAAATTATGGTTACACTTGATTTTAAGGTGTCATTGTTATAGTGTAATTATATATCTGAGTAAGTACTGTGCTAAATACATGTTACAAATGTAACAATGACACTGTAAAATAAATTGTTACCAAAATTGTAATAAGAACTAAAGTTTTCTTAGAAGAGTGCATTAGAATAACATATATAAAAATTAAATTAATATATATATATATATATATATATATATATTTGCTTGTAAATTTACCAAACCTTGTCTAAAGATATTTGGTCTTCAGAGAGTCGAACACATCTAAAATAAATAAAATATAAAATGCATTAGATAATTTCAAAAAATAATTCTTAGAATATGTTAAAGTCCCCCTGTAGTCAATAATTTTATCTCTTAAAATTCTTTTATTACCAAAATGACATATTTGAATGTTTTTTTTCCTGTGAAAAAAATGTCTTCATGCCTTAAAATAGGTTGAATGTAACTCTAATCCTAAATGTTAAATGTTGCCTCATTTAGTATACCCATATGAATATGATAATTAGCCCCACCTCCACTCACTCGCACAAGCTCAGAGATCTACTCAGTCAGCTTACTGAGGTAAACGCTGCACAATGGTTTTGCTTTTTACAATGATATGATTAGCCTTTTGCTTGACTAGGTTATCAAACAGCTAATGATTTGTTGCTAATGAAAAACACTTTGAACAGCTTAGAACGTCAGGAGAAAGGCATTATAGTTCATCTTAGCATTGTAATACACTATAGACTCCCTTGCGCGAGTTAGTTAATGGTATGTTAAAGCCCGCCAGCATGTTGGTGTGATTAGTTATAAGGTAGTCTGTGATGTCACAAACACCAAGCCGTTTCAAACCACGTTTTTGAAACTGTCTTTAGATCTCTGCCATTTTAAAGAGAAAATACTCAGCAATGGTGTTGACTTATGAATTTGCACATGGTTTTAAAAACTCCAAATAGACATATAAACAACATTAAAAACTTGATTTTCACCACAGGGGGACTTTAATGTGTTTATTATTTTAAAAGAAATATTTAAAGATTATTGACAAAGATCTCTTTAGTCTAACCTTAGGTATTCTATTGGATCAATGTCATCAGTTCTGGTACAGATGAAGTTGATGTTTTTGCATTGTCCACCTGGTCCCAAGTCTTGAATGCAGTGATTTAAAATCCCCCAGGGATCTTTGTCAGTGATTGCTCGCTTGATGCCAGTAACAATCCACACAGAAGAGCACTCTCTCAGTGTCTATGGAATTAGAAAGAAAAAAGACAATATAAATGTGTACATATCTGGGAAACCTTTACTATCATGAATTTGACATTATTCTCTCATGAATGCTGCAAGCTTGGGCTGATTATTTGTACATAACGACAGTTATAGTCGACTTAGAAAGTTGACTTATAAAATAGTGCACAAGTCCTTTGAGACACCTTTACAGTACTTTTACAGTGTACCTTTTGTGCCCTTGTTAAAGCTTGAAACGTCAGTCCTCATTCAATAAAACTGCACGAAAAGAGCAGTTTGTGCAGTAATGCTTCAAACTACTACTACTTTTGTATTTCACAGAACAAAGAAAGTCATTCTGGTTTGGAATGACACAAGGAAGAGTGACAGAATGACACATGACAGAATTTTCATATTTAGAGTGTTTAGAAGAATGTAGTGTTTACAGATTTCCAGATGTCATCTCTTATCTTGTTGCAGTCTCCAGTCCCAGGAATATCAACAAGAACAATGTGTTCCAGGAGTTCTTGACAGTTTGGAATCTTGAGCTTCACACTCTTTACAAGTGGCCAGTACCAGTCACCAGGACTGGACTCACTGTGTTGTACGTGACGTGCAACATCTTTGGCAAATTCAGAGACCTGTTGAAGTAAATAACACTGATTTTTTTTTTTTTTTTTTAAACAAAAATTCATTAAGCATAATATTTATATTTGTTGTATCTGAGTGATTGTAAAATTTATATTTGAAAAAATATAGAGGAGGCCGGGGCTAGTTGTCAGCAGTGTTATAAAGTTTTTTAAGCTCCAATCACATGAATGTGTGTTTTCTCAGATGCAGTTCCCCATCAAAAGCTACACTCGAGCTGCGCTTTGTTCAGCGCTATGGGGAAGTCTTTAGTCGTGACCAGGTGTGAATATGTGAATAAAACATCAATGAATTGACCTATACATTATAGCCTATGTAATGTTGTTGAAATGCATCAATGTGAGGCTACAATTAGATGAACTGCATCTGCAGTTCTTTTGTCTTCAGAGGCCATTCTGTGAAGTGTGTGTTACTAACAAAGTCATGGAGAAAGCCGTATACCTCCCGTATCAATTTATTTGACTACCATGGGTGCTAAGGCACGGGAGTATATGACGATGCCCCAGGTTGAAGAGACACTTGCGAGCTATCTCTCGCCTGGATCAGCGTCGTCACTAAAGAAACCTACTCTCCCCTCAAAGCCCTGTAGAACCACCACAGGACTTGTTGGAAAGGCTTTTCAAGCTGCAGGTCAGGTTGGTACTGCTTTGCACACCATGACGGTGTTACAAGCATAGCAGACTGACCTGCCGAAGGATCTGAGTGCTGGTGCTACCATCGACACAGTCTTCGTCGAGCCACAGACCAGTCTCTCTGTGCAACCATGCAGACGGCTCGCGGACGGCCATTTTATGGTTAGCACAGAGAACCACCTGTGGCTGAATAAAGACAGGGTGTTCTTATTTGATGCACCAGTCTCACCTTCTGGCCTGTTTTGCGACTTGGTTAATTCGTCAGCAGGTTTCGGGAGGTGAAAAATCCGAGAAAGCTTTTTGCAAAAAAAGCAAAATTTTAGATGTTCCGTTGATTCCTGTCATACACCAGGACGCGGAACATCTGACATCCCTTCAAGGGGGAAGTATCAAAATTAGTGCCCATTTCAGAGAACTTGGCAGCATGGAAACTACTGCCAGGGATTTCTGCTTGGGTTCTAAAAACAGTAGAAATAGGATACAGAATCCAATTTATTCGTTGTCCTCCGAGTCTTAGCGGCGTGGTCTCCACTACCGTAAAGCCGTGGCAAGCAACTTTACGCTCACAAGAGCTGCAATCTCTTTTGAAGAAAGGGGCCATAGAGCATGTTTCCCCTCTAGAGAGAGTCAGGTTACTACAGCAGATACCTCCTAGTTCCCAAAAAGGACAGGGAGCGGTGTGCAAACTTAGATCTTTGAGGTTTAAACTGTTCAGTGAAATCTCTCAAGTTCAAAATGTTAACTGTAAAGATGATCGTGTCGCAAATGCAACATCGCGATTGCTTCGTCCCGATCAATCTCAAGAATGCAAATTTTCACATAGAAATATTGCCATAACACAGCAAGTTCCTGAGGTTCGCTAATTCACATCCTAAATAATTGTTGTGAATTTTCCAAACAGTATCATCGTATTTTTACAATAGCTGTTTTAGTAACGAAAGCCAGCTAGTACGAGCTGTGTGAGTAAAATCTCACTCCCCTGGCCTCATGAGGTGCCCTATGACTGACGATAGAGCCTGTGGTCTTTAGTGTCCTCCAGCATGCCCACCTCCCATACCAAAAATGCTGCTTTTAATTCCCGCTCAGAGCAGTGCAGGTAGTTTTTTTTTTTTTGTAGCCATGACATTAAGCTATGTGCCTAGACAGGAACTGACTTTTTTAAATTAAGCATAACCTGAGAAATATTTAGTGGATTATAAGTTTGACAACTAAGCCATGCATCTACTCCATATGAATTTAGACCTTACTTCAGAGTGTGAAATTGTTTTTGTTTTTGTAGACAAAACTTTTTCAATTTCAGCATAATTGTCTTCTTTCTTAAGTTCCTCCAGTGTTTTCTTGCCTGCACCATCTCCATATACTGCATTGATCCTTTCTTTAACAGCTTCGATCCTTTTGTCAGTTGAAGCAATCTCATTTTCCCATTGCTGCAAAACCAAAACAAAAGACTTTATTTCCTTAAATAAAAAATTATACAAAAATATATATATATATATATATATGAATTAAAATATATCTGAATAAGATGAATGTTAATAAGTAACCTCTTTAGAGATGAATTCAATCTCTACTATGTAGTTGGAGTCAGTCAGATTGGCTTCAACCTGAGTAACAATGGCTGTACAAGCACCACTACAACCAGATGGCAGTACATAATCTAATCCCAAGATTGCATTTAAGAGGGAGCTCTTTCCTTCTCCTGTCTTTCCAAAAACACCAATGGTTTCATTTCTTCTGTTGTCTTTATCCATCTCTTCCATCATTGTTATGTCATCTCTATATCATGATACAAATACATGTAACTGGATATTGCTTAACATTTCTACACATATTTTACATAATGGTTCATAAACTTACAAAATGTTGGTTATCAGTGTAGTTGCTGTGTTGTCTGCGCTGTAAATGCTTTGAATTCTAATTTTAACTTCTGTCATGATCTGTTTCGCCATCCTCAATATCATCTTATCTGTGTTCAGTAAAAGTATGAGAATACATAATGAGATTAAATTGGCACACAAATAAAATAGAGTACATGGTTTCACGAAAATTGATAAACATTGTAAACTTAAGCAGTCTGGGGATGGTTGCGCAGCTCAAACATCGATGTTATCTAAATGAGACAATTTGAATGATGAATGATATTTTAATGTTTGTTAAAACTATTCTCTAACTGAAACACCATGTTTGCCTCATCTGGAATATTTCTTAAATTCATGCATTAGGTCTGTTTAGGACCATTTATATTTGGAAAAGAGAGAAAATCTTGCTGATTCTTGTGAAAATTCAATCACAGTTTATGTTTCAAGGCACGTGATTGGCTGTTCACTACTGATGCCACACTTTCATGTGCTTGCACTCTATTAACTCAGGATCAAAGTCTGAGTTGAGAGAAAGTTGATGATCAGTGTCATGGTACCAACAAAGCCTGATTGAATTGGTTTGGTTTTGTCAACTTGAAATTCATCCTGTAACCTTGAGTTTGTTCAACTACCTTCATGGTACGGGCCCCTGGTATTTTTATACCAATAATTAGAGATAAGAGATGGACATACTCAGAATTACTTGCCTGGATGTAACTTAGCACTGGTATGTGAATCACATAAGTCCTGTTTTCTTTTAATACCTGTCAGAGAATTCAAACACATCATTTTTGTACTAAATCAAAAATTCTATTATTTTTTGATAAAAGAAATGTCATACCTTGGCTAACTATTATGGGGTGGATGTTTTGGGCCATACTGCCTTGAGAAAAAAATAATAATCAAATTAGTTTAACTATCCTACAATTTAATTATCCTAATTTAATACATTTTGGTTAGGCCATCCATGTATATGTTTGTCATTAAGGAGAATTAGATAAGTATAGATAAGTCTCAATAATCTTAATGGATTTCAAAATGAATGCAACAACAAAAAGAGCTGTTAGATGATCTTTGGCCCAGAGTCTGTTTGTTTATTTACAGTATATAAACAATTGTGGCTATTCACATAAATGAATTGTGCTAGTCACCAGTACATTATGTCCAAACACTTGGACATTCAAACAAATAAATATGGAAAGTTATGATCAAAATTATGTTTAAGAGTGGATAAAGTGAAAAACAAAATACAATCTCTCATTTTAAATAATTACAAAATTAGTTGGCTTACCATCAGAGGAAATTCCTGCAGATTGTGATGACACAGAAGTCAATACTTGATTTTCTGGTTTGACTGGTCTGTTTTCATAAAATAGCAATATCACTGATAAATTACTATAACATGAAAGCACCAATTAGCCTATACTACACATTGTTTTATTATGATATCTTTTAAAAGACAGAAGTTTTATCATATTTCTCCAAATCTACTTGATTGCAATACAAGTTTATTACTTACTCTTCTGTCTGCTCACTCATTTCTGCTTGCTTTTCCTTGGCCTGCTCATAAGTGCCTACAATAAGATAAGAAAATATTATATCATAATGAACTTGAGAGTCGTGAAAGATGGATGTTTTTTGGGCGGCAAAACAACACTAATTAGATGCACTTTCCACAAATAGGCTATTTTTTTAATTGAAATTTCTCAAATTAAACTGTAAAGTTCATTGAAATATTTTGAATATTAGATTGCAGGTTGCTATTTATTTCCCAATGACTCAACTTGCCCACTGACATGAACCAGACTTATGTGATGGATGATATAGATGCTTTCTTCAAATTTCAATTAAAAATTAAAGTTGTAAATGTTAATATAATGTCATGCCTAAAGACTTGTAGGAAAACTTAAGCAAAAAGTGCAACAAATTACATCAAGATTTAAGTAGAAGTTAAAGTAGTAACTGTTACCATATTCTGCGTGAAACAGAACAGCTAATTTCTCCCATGGTTTCTCTCTTGTTGCCGGCTCAAGTCTGTTCTGAACAGCTTCCAAGCATTTTATTGGTGATCTGAATGGAGGCCAGTAACATTGCTTCTTGTCCTCGCTTAACCAGTTTGATGCGACCACCATCACCTCATCTGAGACTTGTAAGGTAATGACAGCATACATTCTCGTCCTGCAATAGATGAGTAAATACATAAGTAAGCAAGTAAAATAGCACATTTTTAAAAAGCTGTAAAACATTTGCCACTGAACACACACTCAAATCTGAATAGATTCAATGTGGGGATGTTTGTGTTCACTCTGAAATTTCACCAACCACACACACACACACACACACACACACACACACGCACACACTCACACACACTCACACACACATCAAATGGTGTGGCAATCACATTGGGTGTTCTTTGTCTCTTATAATAAAGTCCACCAAATATTATTTGTCATCTTCTTGATAATTGATGTGTGATCCTCACCTTCCATCAATTTCCATTGATTTATCTTTTTCCTCATGTCCATTAGACCAATAATCACTCTCTTCACACACCTCACTCTCCATATCACTTTCAGGACAATTTGTTTCTGCTGCTTCCATGGATCCATCACAATCCTCATCAGAAGTCTTCTCATGCACGCTACTTAGATTTAATGGTTTGTGTCTTTTTCCACTGGATAATGTCTCAATATCATATTCTTCATTGGGGCTGTTTATCATTGCATTTACCTTATCTAGGTCCTCAGGTGGAATGCAAACTATCAAATTTAGTTTGCAAACATGAATTGCATAATTGTTTAAATTCTCACATAGCTTTAAGGTGTAGCATTTTAGTGCTGAAGTTATGAGTACTGGGGTCAAAGGGCAGCCCTGACACAGCAAGTTGTCTTTCTGAGGAGAAAAATCATCTGCCTCTCTGAGGAGATTTTCCACAGTGAGAAAGTCTTGACAAAGAGTTGATTTTGACAGCATCTGCTCCTTTATTTCGTTAAGACAGCATAGAATTGTTTGAGTACCTAGGGTTTTACAAGTGATCCTGACAGTAGCTGAATCTTTCAGCATCCCCTTTGACTCAGGCTTCAAGAAATCATCCAGACGTCTTGCCAGAATAGTTGCGATGATGAGGTAGTCAACATTAAAAAAGTGCTGACTATCATTATACAAACTTTTCAGAGATTCGTTAAAATATGTCTCAGAGCAGTTAAATGCACCACTATGGATTCTGTCATAGAGTGTCTTAATGTACGGAATTATGACCTGAATGTTGTCTTTATAGAAGGAAACTGGGATGCCGTCTGGTCTCGGTGTGTCTGACACTTGAAGAGAATGTACAGCTGACACAACATCAACCTCACTGACTGCATGTGAGCTTCCTTCATCCAGTGATGAACCTGTCCCATCTGTCAAAACATCCCTTTTATGATTTAAAAGTTGGAAGATTGATTGTATCTGTGGATCTTTCAGAAAAGGCATTGTGGGGATGTTGTTGATCTCTAAAGACACAGGGTGATGGTCTGTGATCTTTGAGTGCTTGATTTCAGAACTACTGATACGCCACATACATTCCTCTGGAACAAAGAAGTAATCTAGTCTCGACTCAGGACAATCTTTTCTGTAGAACGTATAATCCTGGTTTTTGGGGTTCTTTCTTCTCCAGACATCAACCAGCTGAAGAGATTTTGTTAATATCTCCACAAATGAGAGCAGTTTACTATGAGTTCTGTTGTTTGTCATCTTGATGGTATTCCATTTTTTATCAATAAATCTATTGAGAACTGTGTTGAAATCTCCACCAATCACCAGCAGCCCTGTGGTCCTTGACTGAAGGTACCTTGAAAGTTTATCAAGGGTTTTTGTGTCTCTTTCATGGTTATAAACACTAACAAGAGTGTACAGCTGACCTTCCAGTTTACATTTCAACACAACATAAGCTCCACAGTTATCTTTTTCATCACTTATACATTCAAAATCTAGTGTTTTCTTCACTAGTATGGCTGTTCCCTTGCTAACGGAGGTATATTTTGTGTAGAAAACATACCACTCATTTTTTAGACCTTTTACAATTTTTTCTTCTCCTACTCCAATGTGCGTTTCCTGTAAGAAAACAACATCAGCCTTTTGTATTTCTTGAAATTTCTGATCTCTGTGTTGTTTAAGTCCATTAATATTCCAAGTGATGAAGTTTATGGTCTGTGAAGCCATTGACAGATCTGCTCTCACAGACCAAAGTTCCCTGCCAAAACAAAGACTTTCATGATAGAAATTTTATACAGAGCCAACCAGGGCACATAAATGCGTTGGGTGCATTTCACGCATTTGTCATTGTAATAGTTTGTAATTGAAACACCCCTTGGAGCCAACGCTGGTCCTAAATATTGTGCCCAAATCCAACACGTTAGACAGGTTTTCATGTATCTGCTTCTCCCCCAACTGCCACTTCCTGCTTAACTGCTTGTTTGATTCTAGCAGAACGGCTTAAACAATAAACAAAAATAGCAATAATCAGGTTACATCTTGAAAATCAAGTGTCTTTGAAAAACATCAACAAGATATAAATTATTTTTTCGTGCGTTGTGTTTTTTTTTTTAAATGTCAAGCTTTCACTGTCTCTTGTCATCTAAAACAGTCAAGGAATAGATTTTAACTAGTGCTGTCAATCGATTAAAAAAATTAACTAGATTAATCACACATCACTAGATTAATCACCCGTCCCCTTTAGTTACTGTTCTCACACAGTGAAAAACACATCGCGGAGCAAAGAGGACACACATTTACATTTACATTTAGCAGATGCTTTTATCCAAAGAGACTTACAAGTGAGGAATACAAACAAGCGATTCTTCATGAAGAGGCAAATAGACACAGGAAGTGCTCACAATACAAGTTTCATACATTGCTCGGTATCATAAGCTAGAGTATGAAGGGAAAGGGGAAGGATAGGGTTTTTTTTTTTTTGTCAGGACACTGACAAAGCGTCGACAGAGCAGGTTACTTTTGATATGAAACAGTTTCATATTTAAAATATTGTAATTTTTTAAAGAAGTTTAAAATTGCAGTCATGTTAACTGTCAAGATGTACAACCTTTTGCTTCAACATTGTTTCATTATGAAACATTATCAATAATTTTTAGCTTACGTTTATTTATTTTTTTATTTTATTACAAAGCATCATTAACACAATTTAACCCTAAATTAACAAATACAACATTAACTAACCGTTAGCCATTTTAGCTAAGTTTAAAAAGTATAACCATTTGAGAGAAGTGTTACCTGTATTTTTCAGGATAATGTCTGTGGAACAGGACACTGCTGTCGCTTCAGCTGTCAGGTTGAGCTCTGAACTCTGACTAGGAGAGTTCTGACGTTAGATCTGCCTGTACAGGCTCAGCTTTTGGGTGTGGACTTCTTCCGACATCTGTGTGCTAAGCAAAGAAAAGTTTTATTTGACTACATATTGTACTAAATTTACTATTATTGTATCTTTATTTAGACTGAGCTTAAGTCCGCCAAAATACAATACAGATTTAAGGAATACTGAAACTAAAAAGCAAGTGAAAGCAAAGGGACACAATGTTCTATTTGCCCTGCAGGCCAGATGAAAATCTAAATCTAAAGACTAGGCTTCAAAGACAAAGGTAAAGGATTCAGGTCTGTTAGGTAAATGAACTGAGATGAAATGTACTAAGACACAACTGACACAACATGACTTTTTGATGTGTATCTTGTTTTTTAAATAATAATAATTTAGAAATTATACATTTAATTTAAGCTTCATTGAACGTTATTTGTACATTTTTTGAGTTACTTCAAGAATCATTTGTGCTACATCATTTCTCTGGGTGTTTTTGACTTCAAACATCTAACTCTATCTAGGTCACTCAACTCTTTGCAGTGATGCCCTTTCTTGTCAGCCAAATAGACATGCAATATCCCCTCAGTTTGAACTTATTTGGAAATAACTGGAGAAGCCAGAGCGAGCTGAGGGACACAATCAAGTACACTGTTGTACTATTTGCAGAATCACAGGACAGGTCCTCCCGTCCCTGAGTACCATAGCAACCACATATCAACTCCATAGCAACCACCCAGAATACCTTAGCAAGTGCATAGCAACACCTTAGCAACTACCCGGAGTACCCTTGCAACCGCATAGCAATACCTAAGCATAGAAACACCCTGTTAACCACCCTGAGTACCCTAGCGACCGCATAGCAACTCCCTAGCAACCACCCAGAATACCTTAGCAACCCAATAGCAACCAGACAGAATACCCTACCAACTGCATAGCAACACTCCAGCAACCGCCCCGAGTACCTTAGCAACTGCATAGCAAAACACCTTAGCAACCACGCAGAATAGCTTCGCAACCACATAGCAACACCTATCAACCACTATCAACCATCCAGAGTACCCTAGCAACTGCATAGCAACAGCCTAACAACCTACCTGAGTACCTTAGCAACCACATAGCAACACCTCAGCAACCAGCCCAAGTACCATAGCAACTGCATAGCAACACCCTAGCAACGACCCCAAGTACCCTATCAACCGCATAGCAACACCCTAGCAACCACCCTGAGTACCTTAGAAACCGTATAGCAACACCTTAGCAACCACCCCAAGTACCTTAGCAACTGCATAGCAACACCCTAACAATCACTCATAATACCTTAGCAACAACATAACACCCTAGCAACCCCCCTAAGTACCTTAGCAACCACATAGCAGCACCCTAGCAACCACCCCAAGTACCCTAGCAACTGCATAGTAAACTAAAATATCCTACAGGGTAGTTGTGGCCTAATGGTGAGGGAGTCGGGTTGCTGGTTCGATTCCCACGCCGGCAGGAATTGAAAGTGGTTATTGTGAATAAACAGCACTCTCTCCACCTTCAATACCATGACTAAGGTGCCCTTGGTGTCTGGTCTCATTTGTACGAAAAGGACTCTCTTACCCGTCTCCCTTACCTGCTCATGTTCCTGCTCCAGCGTTGTCTCCGTTGTGTCTTCTGTGTGCCATCGTCTGTCTGTGTGTTCACCTGCCATCTGTCCCCAGGATCTCCACGTTCACCACCGCCAGCACCGAAGTGTGTGTCCGGTTCCCTAGTCCACGATCTCCTCTCTCCATCTGTGATTCATAAAGACTGACTGTATACTCATTAATTCAGTATCTCTGCATTGAACTGCTCATTACCTGTGTTTCTTGTCTCAGGTGTGTTCAATAAATCCTGTCACTCATTCTACCATCTTGTGAGTCTGTATTCTGTAACAGAAGACCAGACCGCATACACCACAGAAATGAGCACACCGGATCCATTTCAGGCGATTGTGGATGGTCTCCGACGAGCGCTCCGGGGCACCACTTCCGCATTATCCGTGGCCTCCAGTCCCGTGGCCACACCGGCGCCCTACTCTGGCTCAGCGGAGGATTGTAACGGATTTCTTCTCCAATGTTCGCTGGCCCTGGAGATGCAATCGACCTGATTCACCACTGAGAGGGCAAAGATTACATATATAATTACGTTGTTGAGAGGGAGAGCACTCCAATGGACTCACACCATTTGGGAACAAGATGGTTTTGCCACTCAAACTCTGTCCAATTTCATCAGTCATTTCCGTGAGGTGTTTGGTATTCCAGATGGAGATTCATCAGTGGGTGAGCAACTGTATCATTTATCCCAAGATCACATGTCTGTTTCTGAATATGCTCTGAAGTTTAGAACTCTCGCGGCAGCAAGTGGATGGAATGAGCACTCTCTCCTCACTACCTACCGCCAATGCCTTCACCCCCAGGTCCGATTGCATCTGGCTGCACACGAAGATTCCATGGGTCTAGAACGATTCATCCAACTGTCGATATGCACCAATCGTCGTATGCAGCCCTGCCTGGAAGACCTACAGGGCCAGCCAGTACCATTGAATCTCCGCAAGTCACAATATACCAGCACTCCAGAACCAGAACCTATGCAAGTGGAGAATTTTAGACTTTCTGGAGCTGAGCGGCAGAGGAGGCTGACCCAGGGTCTTTGTTTGTACTGCGGTGTTGGGGGACATGTCAGATTAACCTGTCCCATTCTTCCTCCTAGGCCCATGGTGAGTTCTATTCTTTCCAACACAGTTAAAATGAAACCACTCACAGCTGAAGTCCTCCTTACTGCCTCTAACCTCTCTGTTTCAGTACATGCCCTCCTCAACTCTGGGTCAGCAGGGAATTTCATCACCGATTCCCTCTGCCGCCAGCTCAACCTCAAGAAGAGACTCATCCCGACACAATACCAGGTCCAATCCATCAGTGGGAAACCAATAAACCGCTGTAACGTCCAGCATGAGGTGGGACCCCTCCAACTTCAACTAGGAATCCTTCATCTGGAGGAGATCAACCTTCTGGTTCTGGAGAATTCTACTACTGGTATATTGTTAGGGCGCCCTTGGCTCGAGCGACACGACTCCAACATCTCTTGGAAGAGCAGAGAAGTCCTGAAGTGGGGCGAAGGATGCTTTCCTGGGTATTTCCCACATCTGCCATGTCCGTCTGCTCCTCTTCCTGTGCACTCCACCTCCATCGAGAGCCCCGTTGAGAAACAATCTACAGAGATACCCGAGTGCTACTCCCCCTTCAGCAACGTCTTCTGTCCTCGTCGGGTGTCGTCATTGCCTCCTCACCGGCCATGGGACTGTGCAATCAACCTCCTTCCGGAGGTGCCAGTGCCCTACGGCAAGATCTATCCTCTCTCTCTTCCGGAGCAGAAGGCCATGGAGGAGTACGTAGAAGAGGCTCTACAACAGGGATACATCCGCCCTTCTACGTCCCCTGCTGAGAAGGACGGAGGCTTGTGGCCCTGCATCGATTACCAGGCATTGAATCAGGTCACGGTCAAGTTCCGGTATCCACTTCGCCTCATCCCAGCAGCTCTGGAACAGCTCAGAGGAGCTAGTATCTTCACTAAGTTGGACCTCCGCAGCGCCTACAACCTCGTGCGAATATGTGAGGGGGGCGAATGGAAGACAGCATTCGTGACTCCTACCGGCTATTACGAATATCTGGTCATGCCCTATGGACTGGTCAACGCCCCCTCCGTATTCCAGGACTTTATGCACGAGGTGCTCCGGGAGTTTCTCCATCGATTCATGATCGTCTACATAGACGATATCCTGATTTACTCCCGGAGCCTAGCCGAACATCGCACCCATGTTGCGGAGGTCCTCCATACACTCTGGGAACACCAGCTCTATCTCAAGGCAGAAAGGTGCACTTTCCATCAACCTTCTATTCAGTTCCTTGGCTATCACATCAGCAGAAAAGGCATAAAGATGGACAAGAGGAAGGTAGAAGCTGTCCGGAGCTGGCCACGACCCAATACTATCAAAGACCTCCAAAGGTTCCCAGGATTTGCCAATTTCTACCGCAGGTTCATCAAGAACTAAAGTACCATCACAGCTCCCCTCACAAATCTCCTTCATCACAAGTCCAAGTCTCTGTCCTGGGCACCAGCCGCCACGATCGCTTTTGACTCCTTGAAGGAAGCCTTCACTACCGCTCCGCTCCTTATTCATCCAGATCCCAATGAACAATTCATCGTGGAGGTCGATGCTTCGACTACAGGAGTTGGAGCGGTCTTGTCGCAGCAGCACCCTCGTCTACATCCATGTGCCTTCTTCTCCAGGAAGTTCATCCCGGCGGAGGCCAACTATGACATCGGCAACAGGGAGCTGCTGGCCATCAAGCTTGCGTTGGACGAGTGGCGACATTGGTTGGAAGGAGCCAAGGAAGACTTTCTGGTACTTACCAATCATAAGAACCTACAATATCTCAGAGATATCAATCGTCTTAATCCTCGTCAGGCAAGATGGGCTCTGTTCTTCACAAGATTCAATTTCTCCATTTCCTATCGTACAGGCAGCAAGAACGTGAAGGCGGATGCTCTTTCCCAAATCCACACACACAAAGACAATCCCGAGAGTCCTGAGCCCATCTTGCTTACCCAGATATCGGTCTGTCCTATCCAGTGGGCCCTGGACGAAGAACTCGCCTTCTTCAACGCCAACGAGCCGCCTCCACCGGGGTGTCCCCCAGGACGTATGTATGTGCCACGTGCTCAACGCACCCCCATCACTCACGCGGTACATGCGTCAGTGGGCACTGGCCATCCAGGGGCCAACCATACCCTCTCACTGCTTCTAGAACGCTTCTGGTGGCCAAACATGGCTCGGGATGTCAGGAGGTTCGTCCAGGGTTGTGCCAAGTGTGCAGTCTCAAGAACCCCACGACACCTACCCACCGGCAAACTCCTCCCTCTGCCCATTCCTCAACGGCCATAGTCACACCTAGGAGTGGATTTCGCCACAGATCTGCTGCCCTCCGGAGGGCAAACCTGCATCCTAGTCATTGTGGATCGTTTCTCTAAGTCCTGCCGACTCATACCACTTAAAGGTTTGCCTACTGCAATGAATACTGCTCAGCTACTTTTCATCCATGTCTTCTGTTACTACGGAATCCCTGAAGATATAGTCTCCGATAGAGGGCCACAGTTTATCTCTCAGGTCTGGCGAAGTTTCAAACTCCTAGGTGTGGCCGTCAGTCTGTCCTCAGGCTATCACCCCCAGTCCAACGGGCAGACGGAGAGGAAAATCCAGGAAATCACACGCTTCCTGTGGACCTTCTGCCATGGCCACCAGGACTCCTGGAACCAATTCCTGGGCTGGGCTGGACTGACTCCCTTCCAGTGCGTACTCGGGTACCAGCCCCCTCTGTTCCCATGGTTGGGGGAACCCTCGGACGTTATCGCTGTCGATCATTGGTTTGGGACTCCGACGCATTGATCCTCCTCCCTACCAACCCGGACAGCTGGTCTGGCTCTCGACCAGGGACATCAAGCTGCGTCTGCCCTGCAAGAAGCTGAGTCCCAAATACATTGGTCCCTTTCCCATCATCAATCAAGTCAACCAGGTCACTTATTAATTACAATTACCACCACATTACAGAATTCACCCCACATTCCATGTCTCACCCCTGTCACTCACCCATATCTGTTCCCTCCACAGAGCCTGACCCAGAAAAGGAACCTCCTCTTCCACTGGTAGCCGATGATGGAACCATCTACATGGTACAGGACATCTTGGTCTCCCGATGCTGTGATGGCCTCCTCAAGTATCTAGTGGACTGGGAGGGTTACGGACCTGAGGAACACTCCTGGGTCTCCAGGCAGGACATCCTGGATCCAGATCTACTCACTGCCTTCCACGAAAATCATCTGGATCGTCCTGCACTTTGGATAAAAGCGTCTGCTAAATGACCAAATGTAAGATGTAATGTAAATGTAATTAGCTAGTTATAGTGCAACTTCTGCATATCTATCATGTTACAGTGATTTGTGTAAAATAATGGATTACAATAATACAACAATAATGTGGGCAATGTTATTGGGGATGAAATACAAAATGTATATCCAGTATTTCAAAATTGAAGGCACCAGTAGGAATAAAAACATGTTATGGCTATCGTGGAGGATGAAATTAAACATTAAAGGGCACCTATTGTGCCACTTTTTACAAGATTTAAAAGAAGTCTCTGGGGCCGGTTGCACAAGCTGGACGTACACCCGATCGTAAGACTAAGCTTAAAATGTTTTAAGTCCTGCGTAGAATTAATACCCGTTGCATCATTTGGGCGTAGTGCACGCCTGAGACTAAATCTTACGCCTAGTCAAAGGTAGGAGTAAAGTGAGAAGTCTTGACTTGTTTCCATGATGAAAATAAAGGCAAATAAAAATGTTGAGATTATGGCGTGTCTGGTATACAGCGGGTTGTCGTCGTGTTTTTCAGAGCTGTCCTCGGTACTAAAGGCGGGATTATCTACTAAATTTGAAAGCGTTATTAAAATATAACTTGCTCCAAAAATGTGTGTAGGCTGCTCTGTACACCATGTAAACAGGTCTAGCCTACAACTTTCTCCATAAATTTGTACACCATGTATGTGTCCCTTTAAATGCAAATGAGGTGCTGCCGTTGTTTAAGAGGGCAGAGATTCAAGTGCTCACTCTCCAGTGTCAGGAGTCAGGACGCACTATAATATCAGAAACTGAGAATATATGCTGCATGGAGAGAGAACAGAGTCCAAAAGATGGCTAAAACTTTAGAGATGAGTTTTTTTATGCTTATTCTACTTCACACAAAAGATGAAGTGTCTGTTTTCACTCTAGAAAGTCACTGTAAGAGCTTAATAATACACATTGCAAGTGTGGATTCAAATATTATCCATAAACACAGTACACAGAAACATTCGTTACAATTAACAGTAAACAAATATATGCAGACCTTATGCCTTTTTCAGGTGGTGCTTAATAAACTGATAAACTTATTTCCGTAAATCAACTCCGATGAACTATAATGAAGTCCGTGCTCTCAGCTTGATAACTGCCGTATCCAGTATCACTGAGGCTGTAAGCTGGATCACGAACAGTTCCACTGATCCATCCTTGAGTAACAACTTTTAAGGCAAAACCTGTTTTGTATTGACCCTTTATATTGACACAAAACAGTCTGGTGTAAAATGATTCACGCAGACATAAACGTATTTAGGTATATGAGGTCACATTCCCTTTAGAAATAAAACAAATCCCCTGAGTCTTCAGCGGCTCTGATGTCAGGAGTGCCTGGAGACTGTTATGTTCACTCTTACATCCAACAACAAAACACCTCGATCGCTTATGAGCATGGAATCAAAATCATGCCATATAGTTTTACAAAAGACAAATAAAGTATTGTAAAAAAAATATATAATGTATTGAGCAACAACAAAAAATTTTTTGAAGAATTGCAAAAAATGAAGAATGAAAAATGAAGAATTGCAAAAATTAAGATGTAATTAATTGTAAAAAAAAAAAAAAACAATGACAGCTGTAAAAGAAGTTTATGAACTTTGATCCTATTTTATCTTTGCAACAGACTACTAAATCATTTGCAACACTCTTTTTATTCTGTATTTCAGTCAAGTGTGAGCTTGCAATACTGTTTTCCCTTTGTGCTTCACTTTTCTGTGGATTTCACTTCATGGCACTGTTCTGGTTATTTTCAGACAATTCACATTATCAAGTAGTCTACAGCTAATAATGAACACCACTTTAACATGATCTCTAACTTAAGCAAATGCTTTTAATGCACATTTAGGTAACAAAACCAAACTATAAACATTTTAATGTTAGTAAAAATGTGAGTACTAGGAAATGATCCACCCGCTTGCCTCTCAATGATGGTGTCTTCATCTATGCTGATCTGCGTCTCGAGCAAATGACGTTACTTGGAAGGTGAGGCCAGGAGGCGTGGCCAGGCCCGCTGAATACGCCCCAGTTTCCTCCATGTCAAAACAGTGCAATGAAGTGAAGCGCAAAGGGAAAACAGTACTGCGAGCTCACACTTGACTGAAACAGAGAATAAAAGGAGCATTGCAAATGAATTAGTAGGTGTAAGCATGAAAAATATCTGTTACAGAGACCAAAAAAAGGAAGTTTATAAGCTTCTTTTACAGCTTTCATTGGTTTTTGCAATTAATTTTATCTTAATTTTTGTAATTCTTTGTTTATTTGCAAAACTTTTTTTTCTCTCAATACTTTATTTTTTATCGTTTGCAATATTTTAGTCTTTTGCAAAACTATTTGGCATGATTTTAATTCCATATATGAGACATTCTTGCCCCTGCTGTCACAGTCATTGTCTGTAATTGTTTGTGCCATGCACACTGTTCCGTCTTGGTTGTTACCCTGTCTGGATTCTATTAAACTTTATTTGTTATATTACCTTCCTCGTCGTGCCTGTTCCTGAACAGCCCGCATTACAGAATTACAGACCCCTCAACACGAGGAAAAAAGAAATGGATTTGATGGACTTACCCTCGCTGAATTATCTGCTAATGCTCGGCCTCACCTGGACTACTGGGTCTGGAGGTGCAAGAAGGACGAACGCTCCGCCTCAGCTTGGCAGCCCGGGGTGCGCTCCGAGGTCGGAGCGGACGTTGATGACTTCGGGGCCCCGGTGGCGAAGCGAGCGGAACAGCCCATCACAGAGCCAGGAGCGGTCCACAAGATCATCAAGCAGTGGGCTGCGGATCCTTTCCCCACCCAAATCCCCACCCTTGTGTCTTCATTCCCAGTCCCGTCCGGAGATCTCCTTCCGTTTCCACCGCTGATCCCAGTCAGCCCCCTGGATCCGTGGCCACCGCTGCTAACGACCAGCTCCTCGGCTCTGCCCCTGCCGCTCGCCCCATGCGGCTCCTCTCCAGCACCTCAGGCTGTCCTTCCACCAGCAAGGCTCGAGGTGGAGTCCCCGGCTTCCCTTCAGGCCTCCAGGCCCACATCACCTTCTAGACCCTTCAGCCCGTCACCTGCACCTCGACCCACAGCTCCCTCATCACCTCCTCGGCCCGTCAGCCCGGAAGCTCCACTGGACTCACTCGTCTCTCCAGGTTGGCCTACGGGGGTCGACGCTCAGCTTCCGCCACGGACTTCCGGGTTGGCGGCTGCACCATCACCTGTCACCCCTACGCCGTCATTGAGCTCCTCCCTCCCTACAACCTCCCCGTCATCCTCACTCGCCACAGCGTCACCCCGATCTGTCAGACCAGCGTCGGCTCCTCGGTCCCACGTGTCAGCGGCTCAGCGCCAAACTTCCGGGTCGGCGGCGGCGCCGAGGTCCGTCGGCCGAGAAGCTCCGTCGGTTCCTCCACCCACTGCCATGGTTCCGCCGCCATCGATCGGCCCCAGCACGTCATCCCACCTCACAGTCTGGACTCCTCCCTGGCCCCTCCCACTGTCAGCTTCACCATGGCAGCGGCGGCCATCTTCACCTGGGCACTGCCTGTCTCCAGCTCCATGCCCTCCAGTTATTGTCATCACCTGTTTCCGTTTAACCCTCGTCATCTGTGTATTTAAGTTCCTCCCCTTGTCTTGTTCATTGTCTGTAATTGTTTGTGCCATGCACACTGTTCCGTCTTGGTTGTTACCCTGTCTGGATTCTATTAAACGTTATTTGTTATATTACCTTCCTCGTCGTGTCTGTTCCTGAACAGCCCGTGTTACACCTGCAGCTGCTCCAGCAGAAAATGGCGAACTGTGTACAACTCACTCAGGGTGGGGTCTTCTCTGGCAGTGTCCATGAGCAGTCACGGGCGGGGCCTGTACAAAGTGATTTCACTTGATACTACTTATGATTTATGGTAATTAAAAAAGGAGTGGTGGATGTTTTTCATTATAGGGTGGTTGTGTACTCCACACACATTGCCAACACACAGTTATGTTCAAACACCATGTAAAAGTGAATTTTGCATGTTGCACAGATGTCATATGCCATACAGATATTAAAAAATATTGTAACTTGTGCAAATTGTAACAAACACAACATGGACTTGATGAGTACAGGATGTCCAATGTTTGTCTTTGGGATGATGATGATGATGATAATGTACTATACAGGTCTGCGATGTACGGGGAACCTTTATGGCATTATTTTTTTTTTTTTTTATGCCTCTCGCAACTTCTTTCAAGTGCTTTCATTAACCTTTATGCACCTCAGATTGGATCTACCTGCACAACACCCATCTCAATGACAGTTTATAACGGTTCCTGGCATCTTTGTTGAGTGTGTCTCGGTATTCTGTGTTTTCTTGTGCTTCTACAGTTTATTGATTTAATTGTTAACTTCTAATCTCTTTACTTCACTTCTCTGAATAACAATATCTTCAAAATGGAGCCTCGGTGACATCAAACATAAAAACATATTACTGACTTTTGTGCATTTTTACTGATGCCCTGTGATGATCCCAATTAAGTCAGAATCAGCCTGTTCTGAAACCTATAAAAAGGAATTTTCATTTTATTCTGACTTTAATGCTTCAGTATTTTTCTAACATTTGTAAATACATCAAATCTTGTAAAAAAAATAAAATTACCATGTTATTTACATTCTCAAAATGGAGATTTTTTTTAAGTATATTGCATGTCATATGGATTACTTTTAATAATTATTTATTTTTTATCCATTCAGCCTGTCTTGACTTAACTTTAAAGTAAATGTATCTCCATTAAAGTTTCTTGAAAACAGGACAGCTACATTTTTGTTAGATTATTTTCTGTATCTCTATGCCTTCAGATACTCTCAATCCTTTCAGTGAGGAATGCACAGCTGCAGGAAGAAATGATTGCAGACACAAAGTTCCATGGTCAAACTTCTTCAAATTTTATTGCAGATTCTGTTTTATACTTTTAAAAAATATATTTAAATGCATATTCATGTATCATGGAATTTACAAAGTATATTGGATAAACAAATGGACAGATTATCATAAGGCCTCCTTTCCACACTTTTCTAAAAACAACAGATGTTTCCCGAATGGGATGCTTTTTCAGGCTCCTCATCATGTCTTAAGCTTAAGACTACACAGCAAAACAGATGAAGTAGAGAAGTGAGACAGAATTTACATCATGTAACCATAAAATTCCTGCAAGCTGAGAGCTTATTTATTCTTACAGTTTTTATATCATATCATTTATAAAATATTATTTCTAAGTCTTGTTGTAAAAAGGTTAAACAGAGCAACAAATCAATATACAATTTATGTTTCATGCCAAATCCCAAAGTTCAGAGAAATTCGATAAAATTTAACAACTCAAGATAAAGTACATCTTCCTCCAAACAAACGTATAGAAAAAAATGAAAATAAAACAACATGGACAAATAAATTTAAGTAAAAATTTAAATATTTGTAGTAAAACTAAAGAAAACACTAACTGAAAATGTGTTACACTTTATTTTTATATGTTTGTTTCTTCTGTTTTTCTTGGGCTTCTTTTTGCTTGATGCCCATCAGTCAGACAGTTGATCTGACATTCTCTCCAGCTGTTCAATATATCCAGAGACATCTAGAAATGACAATGATTGAGATTAATTAGTCAACACTTGACATTGCAAAAGATTATTTGATCAAACTTGTTTCTGTGGTGTAATAGAATGAAATTCTCTCTTACCCTCTCTTATGATTTTGCTGGTTTGTGATTGTGAGCAATCTATTGCTTTCTTTAGTTTTTTTTCAAGAGCATCCATTATGTGCAGCTTTACAAAGAAACACAAGAAGATTAAATTTGATTTTAGACATTGTACAACTAAATACATCATCATCTTTAATGAATTTGAGATCAGTACCTTTAAGTTATTCAACTTTTTAAGCACTTTAGTTTTTGCCTTGTTGAACATGTCTTCTTTTATGTTCTCGACTGTGGTCATTAGCAGTTTTTGCCTTTTCTTCATGGATCCGGTTCCGGTCACTGCTGCAGCTTCTAAAATAAGAAACACTGTATTCATTCATTTTCTTTCTCATGAAGTACACATCAGAACAATGAATTAAATAAATTCTTGGACGTGTGCTTCATAAATGTTTTAACATGCTGGGTGTTTTGTTTTTGTTTTGTTTTGTTTTTTTTATTAACCCTTACAAAATTTAAAGTATACTTAAAGTTAATTTTATTGAGTATAGCAATTTATGGAGCGGTTTCACAGACAGGGATTAGATCAAGCCAGGATTAGGCCAATTAGTTCAATTAGGACAATTAGTTTAAATTATAACTGGTGTGCATCTTGAAACAAAACAATGGCACTGACATATTTTAAGATATGCCAGCGCAAGTTGCTTTGAGTTAAAACAGTTCAAACAAGCATTTTAGTCTGGGAATAGGCTTAAGACTTGTCTGTGAAACCGGGGGTATATTTTTAAGTGTACTTTATGTAGTAAGTATACTTTATCAATGTATAGTAGTATACTTGTAAGTGTACTATTTCAATTCTGCTTCAGACTAACTTGTCCCTCAAATCTGATTGGCTGATTGAGATGTTGTTTGAAGATCAACAAAGATGTTAATCCAGGAACATGTTGCACTTAAGGCCATAAAGGTCTACTTTCAAGTATACTTTAAGTTTAACGGTAGTAAACTTTGAGTTGACAGTTAGCATCAGTATTTTTGATCATTTTCACAAAACTTTCATGGTCCTCAGAATATCTTGTATTACAGTTTTTTACGATCGCTATGACAGTTTTTTCAATACATTTAACAAGTTTCCTAAACTCTTAACACGGTTAGCACAACATCCGTCTATGTAGGCTATACAATTAACACATTTCTTGTTGCTTTGACACAAAATGCATACAGTTAACACAAATTTAAAATGCTTGAACTTCTTTTACACACAAGCTCAACCAAGACCAAAACAATGTCATTTTACAGATAACATCATGTTCTAAACATAACTTACATAGGCTAAAGTCAAAGTGAACAGCTGTTCATATTGTGAATTGAAACACAGATATATTCCCTGTATTTTATTCCATTGCTACTGAGAAACAGCTTATCGAAGTTATGCAAATATATGAATCACAGCTGATTCCCATCTAGGAAGCACACTCAGGTGTTGAGGTTCTTTCAATCACATGACCATGTGTTATAAAAGAGGACTCTTTGGGCTGATCTTGTGTGGAAAAGGAACAATATTGAGCAACACAAAGAGAGAGAGAAAGAAAGAAAGAAAGAAAGAAAGAAATAAAATGCCTGCACGAGGGAGAGGAAGACAAGTACCAGGACAAGGGAGACGAGTGGGACAAGGGCAAGGACAAGGGAGAGGAGTGGGGCAAGGACAAGGGAGAGGAGTGGGGCAAGGGCAAGGAAGAGGAGTGGGGCAAGGGCAAGGACAAGGGAGAGGAGTGGGGCAAGGACAAGGACAAGGGAGAGGAGTGGGGCAAGGACAAGGGAGAGGAGTGGGGCAAGGGCAAGGAAGAGGAGTGGGGCAAGGGCAAGGACAAGGGAGAGGAGTGGGGCAAGGACAAGGACAAGGGAGAGGAGTTAGAATGCGTGGTGGCAAAAAGAAGGACCAGAGCTAGGGTAACTGATCAAATAAGAGCTACTATCATTGACCATGTCATAAACCACGGGCTATCATACAGAGAGGCTGGTGAACGAGTGCAGCCATATCTGAGCCGGGACACAATGGCATCCATTGTCCGTATTTTCAGAGAAACCAACAGGTAGGATTTTGCTTCTCTGACTGCAAAGTGTAAATAATTGTACCATTTATTAGAGTGACTGTATGCCTCCGGTCTCTACAGTAATATGTAACTGTATTTTGTCTCTCTAAGGATTCAACGTCTACCTCCCTCAGGGGGCAGAGGAAAGCTCCTAAATGAAGAACAGGAACTTGCTATTGTCAACATGGTGATTGCTGACAATGAAATAAAGCTGAAGGATATTCAGTCCAGAGTTATAGAGGACCACCTTGTCTTTGGGAACATTGCAGCAATCAGCATAACATCCATTTCTCGGACTCTAGCTAAACACAGAGTCCGAATAAAACAATTATACAAAGTTCCTTTTGAAAGGAACAGTGAGCGCATTAAAGAACTCCGTCACCACTACGTCCAGGTAAGATTATGCAATACCGTCATTACTGTACTATACACAGTGTGTTTTGCAGTAAACTACTCTATAAACCTGAAGTACATTAGGACATACAGTAGATATACAGTACAGCACAGAATTTACATACATGTGTCTAATTACTTTCAGAGAGTCATGGAGTTGGAGGCCAATCAAGTCCCACATGAAATGATCTATGTTGACGAGGCTGGCTTCAACTTGGCGAAAAGGCGTCGCCGTGGGAGAAACGTAATTGGCAAAAGGGCCACAGTTACCGTGCCGGGCCAGAGAGGAGCCAACATCACCATGTGCGCCGCAATCTCCAACAACGGTGCGCTCCTGCATAAATGTGTGATTGGCCCCTACAATACAGACTTCTTCTTCTGTTTTTAGAAGACCTGCACGAAAGACTGGTGCCAGAGGTAGAAAGAGGACAGGTGGGAGACCACTTGCCAATATATGTGATCACATGGGACAATGTGGCATTCCACCATTCCCGTGCAGTCACAGCCTGGTTTGACGCCCATCCAAGAATGATGTCCCTTTTTCTTGCCCCTTACTCCCCTTTCCTCAACCCCATTGAGGAGTTTTTCTCAGCCTGGAGATGGAAGGTTTTTGACCATCGTCCACATGACCAAATGTCCCTCCTGGATGCAATGGATGCTGCATGGCAAGACATCACAGCTGAACACTGCCAGGGGTGGATAAGGCATGCCAAAAGATTCTTCCCAAGATGCCTTGCCAGAGAAGATATCAGGTGTGATGTGGATGAGAACATGTGGCCAAATGCAGAAGTCCGGGCAGATTAGAAGATTACTTTCTTATTTTTTTTTTTTATTCCGGTGCTTTTTCTGTTTGTATATCTTGCAGTAATGTCCTTTTGCAAATAAAATCTTTACTGCAGCAATTCTGTCTGTCTTTTCTTTCATAAACTACATAAAGCTACTCCGAGATGGTCATTCATTTTTTGTATTGAATTTCTGCAGCAAAAGAAACAAAATGCATTTACTAAACCCAACAAAACAAAAATGTAGAGCGGCTTCAAAAGAAACTACAGTGCAAAACACAATCTATGATCAACACAATATAGCCTACTGTCTATTGTATACGGGCAGACCCGACACATAAAATAAGGCAGTTTCTGTAATTTCAGCTGATGTTAGAGTTTTTTTGTCATTGTGTTATGATTGACTAAATGTTCCTGTTGGAAGAGAACATGTGTTAGTGTTTTGAATAATTATTTGATTTTGAAACATGTTTGCAGTGTTCTGTTAGACATAGTGTATTGTGTTAGTATATTATTGTATTTTGAAAATTAGTTTTGGAGTTTAGTTTACAATGTGTGATTTTGAGCATGAAATTAACCGTTTTGCCAATTGTGTGTTTTAGGTGTGTTGGTGCGTTAAGAGTTTAGGAAACTTGTTAAATGTGTTGAAAAAACTGTCATAGCGATCGTAAAAAACTGTAATATCTGTACATACGATATATCAAAAAAGAACAAAGACATCCAGATGGGATTCAGAACGATGATCAAAACACAGATGGAGTAAATCGCCACCATCAACACCATCCGTACACACATGGAACGATACTTTAGGGGACTCACTCCTGCATTTAAATGCAGTTGTCACTCCTGAAACTGTACAGTGTACACGTGGCCTAAGAAAAATACTGTAGCTGCTGCATCTAAATCCAGCTAACGTTTCTTTATTGCTGCAACCAGCATGTGACATCAAGTGTACTTAACAGTCATTTTAATTATATTTCTGAGAAGTAGATAAAAAGTAGATTCAAAGTATCATTTCTAATTTTTGTTTAAAAGAATTATACTAATAGCACACTTGAATAAACTTCTTTTTTGTAAGGGAATGAAAGATGTTTTTTTGTTATGCACGAAATAAAAAGTACAATTTACATTGAAATAGTTTGTGATGAATTGTAACTCTTAATAGCATACCTTCATAGCAAGAAGCCATTTCATTCTGAATGGTTGTTTTTATTGATGAGTAGATGAGCTTCTTCATGTCAACAATGTCTCTGCTGAGCGATGTCTTCAGTTTGGTTTCCTTCCAAAACACAAGACAACTCATGAAACATGAAGTCCCTGCTTACTTCAGTCCTGCATTAAAAATTGGTTTGTTGCATTTCAGTGCTTACTGGGTTATAAAAACAGCTTAATAAGGAATGAAGATTCACATAGACTTCAGCAGAAGTAAAGAAAGGCATAGAGGACCATGGCCGGCGTACGACCCATCAGTGTCCCCGAGAGGACAACTCACCTCAATTTTAATGAAGTTCTCAATGTGTTGCAGCGGAGATGAGGGGTTAGCAGAGTCACTCTGGATGATACTGAACTTATCAATCTGTTCCTGCACTGACTTCCCTGTTTTTCCAGTCACACTAGAGCCAAAAGAAAAACATTTTTTTAAATATTTTACAGAACATGGTAGTTATCCTTGATAGTTATCCATGGTAGTTATCCTATCCTATATGTGTTACAAGAATTTCTGGAAGGAAATAGTGATGGGAATGGCCAAATTCCCAGACATAAAATCTACTGTTGGTCCATGTTTACAAGCTTTGCTCCAATTTATTTAATGTTTTGTAAACAAAATGCCAACAATATAATTAACAGTAACGTTACTTAAAATGACTTAAAAATGTAATTAACTTGATCATGCTAATACCCTAAAAACAACAACAAGTATTATAAAGTGTTCATTACATTTTAATCTAAGAATGAAAATGGAATGATAAAACCAAACTCACGGAAAAATCTTACTGAAATCCTCAAGAATGCATTTATGCAAATTTTCAGCCAATGTCTTGTTCAGGTCTAAAACAACCCAATATCCTGAATAGCATCCGTAGTTCTTGCACAAAGCGCTGAAGATTTTGTGGAATCCCCTTCCATCTTTTTTCTGAGTAACAAAACAAAAATGTGTTAAAAGGACAAGAAAATGATGATTATGCAAAACATTTGAATCACACTTACCAATTCCATTATCAATTTCATTGTGGAATCAACACATAATTCCACTGATTCCTCCACTCCCTGTGAGAGACACTGCTCCAGATCACTAGAAATCCCGTCAAAATATTTGTTCAGTTTATTTAGTGCCTTCATCAGGTTCTTCTCCAATTCCTTCACTTTCATTTCCATCTAAAAACACATCGATACAAGAATTATGAATGAAAGGCCATTGAGCAGAGAATTACAGAATAATGCATTTTGGCAGCATCCTAAATACAATTCGAATTTTGACTTTTTACCATTTTCTTATCTGTATCCAGCTGGCCACTTTGGATTAAGAGCAAAGTTCCCTTTGCTTCATTGACATAGTCTCTGACCAGTTCTCGACTCATGCTCTTGTTAAGACTCCTCAATTCATCCTGCAGTTTAGGGATTTCTAGATAAAGACAAGGATGTGATTTGGACTCATTTGGTCAGTGCATTATCTCACTTTATAAAATCTTTTATTAATTAAAAAAATATACAAGCAACAGTTTGACATAATTATTTTTTGTCGTGAATGAAGTGGTAAAATGAAAGTAATAGACAATAGATAGTTTACCTGTTTCACTAGATTCCAGATTTAAACTGGGGTCAAAGAATGCACTGGAACTTACAGTAAAAACTTGAAACTGATTGTCGGTACTGAATATTTTCTTAAAAGAAAAAAAATTAAAGTAATATTAATAAAATTAGAAGAAAACCATGCATCACATTCTATATATAGTTGCATCATATATATAGTTTTTGAAAAAACGAATGGTAACAAAGAAGATTAGGTACAAAGTAATACCTTAAGTTCAGATTTTTCAAAATTTTCTTTGACCTTCATCTTGTTTTTTTCATTTCTATGAAGTATGCATACTTTTTTCTGATCCTGAAAGATAAAAAACAAAATAAACACACATAATCTGTTCATAGTTTTAAAGTAATCTGACTCAGTGGTTGATTTTGTATCTCTTTTTACTCTCAGTAAATTATTACATTCATTATATTGTAGTCACAGTGATATTAGCTCTCAGTGACAGAAGTAAAATCAGCAAATTTACTCAGAGCCAGTAGTACAAACTTACAGGGGAAACTGATGGCTAAAATTACAAGTGTATGAAAACAAAGGAGCAATAATACATAAATACAGCTAGTAGTTCTACAATACATTTAACAAACCTTTTCTTTTGGGATTTGATCTCTAGGAAGCCGTGTACTTCTAAAAATGAATATTAAAAAGATACAAATTGTTATGATTTGTTTCACACAAAAGATATAGGACTATTAGAATTAGATTTAGAATTATACCACTTCCCAGGCATTTACTTCCTTTGTGTACTATTAACAAAATACCTAATATAGGCTCCTGGATTGATCTCATCAGTCTTTGTACAGATGAAGTTGATGTGTTTGCATTCTCCTCCTGGTCCCAGTTCTTCAATGCAGTGATTTAAAATCCCCCAGGATTCTTTGTCAGTGCTTGCTCGATTAATAGCACTAATAATCCACACAGAAGAACACTCTCTCAGTTTCTACAGGATTTGAAATATAACAGTGAATTAGTGGACATGTTCTAAGTGGCATAATATATTTCTTGTGTGGTTAATCTGGCAAACTGTTCATTTGAAAGGAGCGTAGTAACATATTTACAGATTTCCACAGATCATCTCTAATCTTATTGCAGTCTCCAGATCCAGGAAGATCAACAAGCACAATGTGCTCCAGAAGTTCCCGACGATCAGGAATCTTGATCTTCACACTCTTCACAAGCGGCCAGTACCAGCCACCAGGACTGGACTGACTGTGCAGAATGTAAGATGCAACATGATTGGAAAATTCAGAGACCTGTTGAGAAAATAAATTTTTTTGTTTTACTTTGCTGAAAAGTAATTTTAGAACGCATTATACATATAATGTATAATATATAATATGTTAGATATTAAACAGTCTTCTAAAACTTACATCACTTTTTGAGAAACTGTTTGATTTTTTCTCATTAGTGGACAAAAAAGTTTGAATCTCAGCAAATTTGGCATCTTTCTTGAGCTCTTCTAATGTTTTCTTTTTTGCATCAGCTCCAAACACGGCAGTGATCTTTTCTACAGAAATTTCAAACAATTCATCATCCCTGTCTTCACTTTCATCCGACAAAACTCTGAAAAGATCTTCGAGCTCTTTCTCCCACTCCTGCAGAGGCACACAAAACAATACAGAGAAAACAAATATGGCTTTGTTTCATTCCCTACAGTCTGGTTTACGTATATATATATATATATATATATATATATATATATATATATATATACTTTTTTATTACTCTCATTAAAAGCAAATTCAGATGAATTCAAATGAAGAAACCTCTTTAGAGAAGAGCTCAATCTCTGCTATGTAGTTGGAGTCAGTCAGATTGGCTTCCACCTGAGTAACAACGGCTGTACAGGCACCATAACAACCAGATGGCAGAAGATCCTTTTTCCCCAAGACAGCACTTAACAGGGAGCTCTTTCCTTCACCTGATTTTCCAAATATCCCAATGGTTGCCTTCTTCCTGCTGCAATCAATTTGATCTAAGTTTTTGGTGAATTTTTTCATAATTTGTCTCACATTCTCCATGATCATATCTGTATGGAACAAAGAAGAGCCATGTTTCTGATTAAATAAGAAACATAAATGGCAGATGTTTAATTCTATAGTAAATGTTTTACTAGTGCATAGCATGTATTTATAATATAGTTTTCAGTCATGTGGCAAATATGGAGTTTCCCTGTTCAATGTTTACTCCGGGCACTCCGGTGTCCCCCATAATTACAAGACTTGCAGGACAGGTGAATTGGAGACTCTAAATTATGTTAAGGTGTATGTCTGTGTGTGTTAGCCCTGTCAGTCTGTCCAGGGTGTTTCTTTGTCTACAGCCTGAGATGCTGGGATAGGCTCCAGCATCCTCATGATGCTACATCATGATAGATGAATGTGATACCTGTATGTATGACCCGTTTAAGATGGTGTGTGTGTGTGTCTAAATTCTGCTGACCATTTATAGGCAACCAAGTGATTAGTGTGGAAGAAATTTAAATTTGTAGTGAATAATTGGGTTTTTCTATATTCATATGTTTTCTCTGCTGTATTTAGATATTCTTTAAGCAAAGGAGAGGTCATCCCCTCCTCTAAATGGGACCTGAGACCAAAAAGGTTGTCCTGTCTTAAATCTAGGCCTTAGATCATAGGGTGTTTTTCTGTTATCATGTGGAAAAGAGTACTGGTGTAACCTTGAAGGCTGGAGAAGAGATATAAAGGTAAAAGAGCCCACCCTTCTTGGTCGCGCTCTGCAGTAACTTGTGTTTCTGTATGACTGTCTGACCTTTCTTGCAAGGAATAAAATAATTATAAAGACAATTGGAGCGAGTTTGTCTCTCATGCAGTGTGAGAGTCATGAGTATAAGTTTTTTTTGCCACAACATTAGTTACAAGTAGCAGATAAGAGGTGAACAATTTCAGATTTTACTTGCCCATTGTCAGCGGTGAGTTCATTCTCCAGTCAGGCGATTCACGCTTTCTTTTAGTACCTATGAGAGAATTCACTCCACTCATTATATTTCCTCAATCATTGACTGTAAAGCAAACATACAATATATTTTTACTTCAGAAACTTTTATACCTTGGCTAGCCATTGTGAGATCGGTGGAAAGTCCCGGAGGATTATAACATACACTTGCATCAAGCACATAGTCTAGATTTGTTTTTAAACGTACTGTTATCATGCTGTTTTTTATATCAGAAATGGAACTTGGATGTTATAAATGGAATTCCCTATCATTCAGTCATGTTCGACTTTAATTATCAGTGACCGACGAATTAGTATCTCGCCTGAGAAGCCAATCACCTACAAGAGATAACTGAATAAGCCAATGCACTTTGGATAGTGAGATTTGCATCGCAAACCGCACCCCCGCTACTCTACTGGGTATATAAGGGCTTGTGTGCGATACTCACATCAAGCTTTCGTTCAAAGCAGACGTTGTTTCACTCTGCTCTACAAATCATTGTGGTCAATGAATTGAGGTGCAAGTGGCTTCCCCTGCACATCAGAGGGTGGGTTTGTGTCATCTGCAATTGATAATGTCAGCATCTTCAGCAGCCATGATGTTTGTCAGCAGGCATATCACCCTGTAGCCCAAGTCTGGTTGCCTACTGAAGCTAGGCAGGGTTGAGCCTGGTCAGTACCTCTTGGGAAAAACTAGGTTGCTGCTGGAAGAGGTGTTAGTGAGGCCAGCAGGGGGTGCTCACCCTGTGGCCTGTGTGGGTCCTAATGCCCCAGTGATGGGGACACTAGACTGTCAAAAAGCACAGTCCTTCGGATGAGACGTTAAACCGAGGTCCTCACTTCCTGTGGTTATTAAAAATCCCAGAATGTCCTTCGATAACGAGCCGGGGTTTAACCCCCATTTTGCCCATTTGACTGAATTTGCCCTTTGGCCTCTACATAATGGCCTCCTGATCAATCCCATATACTGATTGGCTTCATCACTTTGTCTCCTCTCCACCAATAAGCTGGTGTGTGCTGGGCATTCTGGCGCACTATCGTTTCCAGACCATGCTGAGGCCAGTGTCTGGATAATTTATGTGAATTGATCTAATGCCTCCAGCTTGTTCAGTAGAATCTGGGCCGAGCCACTGTATGGGTAGGTCTAGTTCTTCACTAGGCTTAAGATCAAGTCCTTGCAAAATCTGGACTTCCAGGCCCAATAGTTCTCAGGATTATCACTGAATCTTGAGAACTATTGGGCCTGGAAGTCCAGATTTTGCAAGGCTCACCATGATCCAGGAACTCTTCAAGCTCAAACATATCTTAGTGAGCAGTATGGGACTCATTGTGATGAAAGCTGAGGGGTGTTGCAGTATGTGCAAGGTCACGAGTTGGAGGTTGTTTCTCTGGCAAGTGCTAATGACTTGTTTTCAGTTTCGACATATTTCTCAGTCCTTTGCAATAAATCATGTGAAGAATGAAGCTCTTCGCCTTCTGATAGCTGTTCTATGTCCCCCATCTCTGCAGCTCCCTCAAACACTGAAGCCTTTCTTGTTGGAGTGCATTCAGTGTAGCCTCCAAACGAGTCTCCTCCACTTTAAGCTAATTTTTATCTACTTTTGAGCATATGTGGTTCTAGTCAAAGCTGCTTCTGCCTTTGCACAGGCCTTCAATGCAGCTACACTTGCTGCAGACTTGCTTGACCGTCTTGATGATCGTGAACTCTAGGGATGTAAACTTACACAAATCCCCATGATCGATCGTCATTTAAATTAACGATCAATTAATCGATTGATCGTTAGCCTTAATACTGCAATATACATCTACTGAAGTGGCATATAGACAACAGCATGACAGGGTGTGCAAATTTGCTGCTTGAACAGCACGCGCTGAGGCGCTGAATGAACACTGGTAAATTGAAGCACTTTGCTAGCACATTATTTAACTAAAATAAACACATCCTATATGTGATGAATCAGATATATTCAAAATAAACATAATATTACAAATTATATCTGCACAAAATGACGCGACTGTACCAGTGAACCTCAACTAAGTTACATGCTATTCATAATGTGTGTCATGTTGTGGACGCGCTCTTCCTGGAGCAATGCGATGAAACAACTAAACTGCAACTAAACCCAAATAATTCACAATGTTTTATTACAATATTGTTCTCATTATAATGTAATGTAATATGACACTCCCAATCATAGTCATTATTAGTTGTGTATTGCAGTTTGAGCTGTATGCACTGAAGCTGATCACCGGCACACTTTAGTACAGCATTAATTCTAACCCAAATGCATCCTATATGAGACAAATCAAATATAAATAGGCCTACACAAAATAAACACATTACAACCTACATTTGCACAAAACAAAGGGCTGTGAATGTGAAATTAGTCATGATGAATGTGTAACTATCTGTAAAATGTTCCCAAACACAACTCCAGTCCACTCGCTTAATTTTTCCTTTTGTCTGCTTTACATGTTTCATGGGTTGAGCAGCACACGCGCGCATGAACCTGCTTAACCAACAATCTATATGTTTTATCGATTAAATGTATTGTCAACAATTAATCATTCGTTCATCAATTAATCATTAACATCCCTAGTTAACACAATGATCTGGTTTTCAGACTATGTTTCTCTTTCGAAGGAATTCTGAGGTGAAAGCAGAACTTGAAATTCTATTCACTGATGCAGCAATCAATATTAATTGTCTTTTTACTATTCTGCCCTCATTAAAAGAGTTCCCCTTCTACAACAAGGCAGCTCTGTTTACCATATTAGACACATTTGAGTGTGTTGCTATAAATGTTATAACGTTACTCTGTGCTTTCACTCGCTGGCTGCTGTGAGACACTTGTAGTAAGGTAGATCGATATTAGATTATCATATTAAATGCTGGATGGGCTGTGTTGATAAATGTCATGCAATTAATTTTAAAACATATTGTATAAAATACTGTGTCACTGTTACTAAAAATAAAGCTGCATCTGTGCTATGTTAGCTAACATTACTTGACAAAATAGTGTTTTTCTCTGAGGCATGGTACATGGAAAAAATAAAATAAAATTAGATTTAAACAACAACACTAAACGCGTTTACCTAGCTACACAACAATTAGTTTTCTGTCAATAAATACATGAAAACAAATTTCCTTGTCTAATAAAACATGTAATATATAAAAGCGTCTTTGGTGTTTCCATGATTTCTACAAAATAAAACCAGAAATCGAGGTTAACGTGGATATGTCGCCATTGACAGGCGACTCACTCACACGTCCTGGATCCTTGGTTAAAATTGCAATTTTCTCACGATTTGCAAATAGGTGGAAACATTTGGGATATTGCTAGTACTCAACTGAACAAAACACGGGCCCAGTGGTTTTTGGATATTTTACTAAAAAAATCTGAAATATTGCAGCTTTAATACATATTGACAAAGCCCCTTTAAATGACTGCAAAGATGATGAACAGACTGAAAATAGCTGCTTTAACTGTGCGACTATCAGCATCAACTGAGCAAAACAAGATGGCTGATATTAAGGACAGAGGTTACTATCAAACATATATGGAATAGCACCACCTAGTGGCTCAAAATAAAACTATACTGGAAACAGTACAGTTTACAATGTGAATCTCATTAGCCTTTTTCACAAGAATCAGAAATTACGTGAAGTGGAGTAAAGTTACCTCCACTATGTGTCTACGGCTATTAGATTAATATGCTCTTCTCAAATATCGCTTCTTACCTTTTCGGTTTTGTCTGTTTTCCAAGTTGCTGTTGTATAATCTACAAAGAAATTATTTTCTACTTGTTTGTAGCTTATACAGCCACTCAGACTGTTGCTCGAATTTACTGACGGGTAGTTTTATTTCACGAGCTGACATACAGTATAGGCTACGTAGCTACTCATTCAGTAATTCCCCTGCTGGTATCACGATACATCAAACATTATTTATACAATTTAATCATAAAAAAACTAAACTCTCAATAAATGCTTCAATTCAGGATATAAAGTCAGGAGAGATGCATAATATTGTCATGAGTTTAATAAGTTTTAAAAAGTATATAGTGTAGGGAACAGCACATTCCAGGACCCAGTTTATGGCCGTACCCCTTTCTGTCTGTAATCGTGGTCAAAGGTTTGCTACATTTTGATCGGATTTTAGTGGACTAACGCAAACAAACTACCCAATGCAGTCAGATAAAGATGCTAGGACAATGGCCAAATATCTCTTAGAGGGTAAGAAGACGACCTCTGGGACCAACCCCAGGAAGGACAGGACTTCTCATTGGTCCGTATGCAGTTTGCAATTTATGTTTCTATAAAATAAAAACACTATTAAAGCTTAATAATACATTTAAGCTAAGATTGTCCATTTTTTTAAGTATTGTTCTATCTTGTTTCATAATAATAATTTTAGATGCCACTATCATATCAAGTAAAGAACTATGTAGTTGTCAGTGGTGGATGCAAACACAGTCAGACAGACACTTAACTTTGCTGGGGTCTTAATATACATAAATTTAAAAGTTTTAACTTGGCAAGCCATCTTAAATTATTATTATCATCACACATAGTGGGATAGAATTTGAATAAACTGTAGGTGTGAGTGAGAGAGTAAATGTGTGTCTATGTGTGTAAGCTCTGTGAGGAACTGGCCACCTGATAAGGGTGTTTCCCTGCCTTCTCGCCGAGATGTTGGGATAGGCTCCAGCACTTCTCTGACCCCCCATAGTGGTATAGATGGATCTGGTGACCACAAAAAAAATACTAGATCTTACAAACTACTGCATCAATCAATACTTTTGCTTTTTTTATTTCAAATGCTTTATATTTTTCCATAATGTAATGACAAGACTTTTAACAGATTGTGACAAAAGTGGCTCACCATAAGGTGAAATTTGAGGAAGAGTAGATGGTACAGGAAACCTGAAAAAAAGTATGATATATGAATAATAGAAATTAACAGAAATCAATAGAAAGCAAAAAAACAATAATCATGTGAAACAAAAGTACATTTGTTTATTTCAAATGTATTAAAATATTCTTTAAAAAAACATGAAATAGCTCTATATTGCTTACCTTTCTCTCTGTTCTTTTAATGATTTTTGCTTCTCCATAGCTTGTTTATATGTGGCTACAATAAAATATTGAAAATGTGAAATATAATTAAAATATTGGTTAAACAACAGCAATACAATAGCTAACAAAAAAGCAAGTTATACATTAGGATGAATTAAATTTCATTTGCGTAAAACATGCTTATCTCAATGTGTCTTCCCCCAGGAAGCATAAAAGAAGAGCGACAATAGTGAAGGACGAGAGAGGACCAGGCCTGGATTTTATGTTGTGTTTTATTATGTTTGTGTGGGCGGTAGTCTCCGTGAGGAACTGCCGCCATTTTACTTTAATTTTGTTGTTTGTTTATTTGGAGTTTATTAAAGTTATGTTTGAATGTTCTCCGGTTCCCGTCTCCTTCTTCCCATACTTAAGAACTGTATTACAATATCATAATAACAATAACATGAAATAATAATTCATTACCACATTCCATGTGGACTTGAATATTTAACATCTCCCACGGTTTTTCAACTGTTACAGGAGGCTCAAGTCTGTTCTTTACAGCTTCCGTGCACTTCTCTGGTGACTTGAATGGAGGCCAATAACATTGTGTCTTTTCTTCATTTAGCCATGTTGCTGGTATCACTGTCAGCTCATTTGATTCTTGCAAGGTAACAACTTTAAACAAGGTCCGCCTAGTAAAACAAGATATATATTTTAATTCCAGCTACTCTTGATTGGCATCTGTGGGTTTCACCATTGTAATTACTACAACTGTGAAATTGTACAGTAAACATATACAGTAAGTTATATCACTAACACAAGGATAAATTTGAACACAGAAATAAACTGTTTTTATAGTTTATAGAACACGTTTATAAATCTTCGTTTCCAGGAGAATGACTGCCATATTATACCTGTTGTGCATTTTGTATTAAGATCATCTTCTGAACAGTTTGATTAAGAAATTCTCTCACCCATATTTCAGTGCTCTTTGCTCCACTTGGTTATTTACAGCCTCCTCATAAGTGTCTGCCATAAGAGCATTTTTTAAAAAAAAAATAAAATATTACATGCTTGTGGGAATAAACTGCAAGATATATTTATATTAATGATCAAGCTAAACATGTACCACTTATAAACACACTACATGGCCAAATGTTTGTGGACATCCCCTTTAATCTAGTTCATAAACCGGTCGTAAGACTAAGCTTAACATAAAATGTTTTAAGTCCTGCGTAGAATTAATACATCATTAATGCATCATTTGGGCGTAGTGCACGCCTGAGACTAAATCTTACGCCTAGTCAAAGTTAGGACAAAAGTGAGAAGTCTTGACTTGTTTCCATGATGAAAATAAAGACAAATAAAAATGTTGAGATTATGGCGTGTCTGGTATACAGCGGGCTGTCGTCGTGTTTTTCAGAGCTGTCCTCGGTACTAAAGGCAGGTCGGGATTATCTGCTAAATTTGAAAGCGTTATTAAAATATAACTTGCTCTATAAATGTGTGTAGGCTGCTCTGTACACCATGTAAACAGGTCTAGCCTATAACTTCCTAGCCTCTAGCTCCATAAATTTGTACTTCATGTAAACAGTTTATCTTTTGCCACATAAAAATCTTTTTTTTTTTTTGTTACTGAATTGTTTTGCTTGCGTACCAAAATATGCATATACTTACGTTTTACAATCTGATAATTTTTTGGGGCCCACCAGTAATTTTTCATCTATTCGTTGGAGCCAATAAATTCAAATTTGTAACCATAGTAACGCAAACGTGTCTCAACTAACAGTGCAGTAGAACATATCAACGTTCACGCGCATCGTCTGCGCTAAGAGTAGCTGCGCTTAGTCGCAGTTTTCAATGGCGCAACAGGTGTAAATATTCATCGGAAAGCTGGACGTAACTAAGTGGAGCGTAGAGCTTACACCCGACTATTTTACGTCCAGCTGGTGCAACCGGCCCCTGGCCTGGATTTTGTTCAGAATAGTCAACTTCTTTCACACAAGACTGAAAGCATTTTATATGGACCTCGCTACAGGTGCACTACCATGCAGCAACAGAAAAGGCCCTCTACAAACTTTTCTCCATAATGTCTTTGTGTGGAGTAGCATTTGTTTGTCAGCAAGATTTGTTTCCACTGCAATTACTGTAATAGTCAAAACGTTAATTAGAAGGGGGAACCACAAACCTCTGACCACCGTGCGCATAACATAAAAAGAAATCATTTTAAAACAGACAGCGTTACCATATTCTGCATGAAAGATGACATTTAATTTCTCCCATGGTTTGCTTCCCGTTGAAGGCTCAAGATTGTTCTTAACCGCTTCCAAGTACTTTTCTGTCGATTTGAATGGGGGCCAGTAACTTTGTTTCTTGTCTATCCTCAACCAGTCGGATGCTACTACCATTACTTCATCTGTATCTTGCAAGGTAACGACAGCAAATTTCAACCTAATAATAAAAAACGGCATATTTGAAAATGGCACACAGCTCTGAAAAAAAATAAATAAATAAGAGCAAATTCCTACTCTTTAAAAAGAAATACTCAATGTAGTAACCTAGAAATCAATTTATTATTTGCATAAAGCACAAATACTTTATGTCAGTTAGAAACCTAAACGTGAGATTGTTGTTGCAGATACATCACAGCTCTGCTTACATCATGCTTTTGAACGCATGAGTAAAAACGGACATTAAAAAATGGTGCTGCTTCAGATACTGAATAGTATTGTTTTTTAGGTGAAATGTCTGTTTGTAAACTTCAACAAATTATATTTTAAGCATCGTCCTGAATGTGTCATCCTTACCCTTTATCCATTGATTGGTTGTCCTCCTCATACACCATAGGCTCATAATAACTCTTTTCACCCATCTTATGCTCTTCAACACTTTTAAAGTGAAAGTCCTTCATTTTGGCTTTTTTCTTCCATTCATCACAATCCTCAACCTTAACCCTGAAGGCCATTGAGAAGGCCTGGAAAAATAATTACTTAAGTCAAACTGATGAGATGAGAATAACAATAGTAATTTTCGGTCTTTGTAAAATATAACTATCAATAAAACTAAATAAAAAAAAACTGACCTAGTTTCAAGATATTTGGGTTCTTCTATAGTGGTAAATCTAATCAATATTTATTATTTCTGATTTTTGTGGTAGTTAAAAATATGAAGAAAAAACATTTTTTTACTGAATCCGCCCAGGAGAAATTTTTCAGATGTAATTATTAGGGTTGTTTGATTTCCAAATTTTCTCGATTCTTAATAAAAATAAAAAAGCAAGTGAAATTTTATTTATTTGATTCACAGAAAAAATTCATTCTATTAATAATATAATTCTAGTATTAGTATGCAACTTAAAACCACTTGGCAAATCTGGGGGATGTTTGCTAAGCAGATGCAAACTACTGCAAATAATGTTAAAGGCACCATGTTTTGCATACAGAGAAATTGAGCCTTTTACACATCATCAGTATTTGTTGTTTTTTTTTTTATTATTATTATTGTTTTATGCCTTTGTCCACTGAGGACTATATAAGTACAGACAAGGATCATTGGGAACTCTGTGAATTATGGGCCAATTATTAATTGTCCTCCAGTGTTAAATATGTTCGGTTTAATGATTGATATTAGAAAGAAAAAAAGAAAAAACACTGACTTTGTTTGCCTTTAGATATTCCAAGAGATGCCTAAAATCATTAAGCCCGAACAAAGAAAATGTATATCTGTTTAAAGGGTAAGAAAAAATTTCACTTTTCACTAGTGTATAGTTGCACAATCCCAACTCAGTGCCCTTCTCAAGTTGTGTCAAACTAAAGAAGTTTCTCATGACGGAAAGAAACTAAAACTCATATAAACTCATTAACATAAGCCGATTAATTTCAGCCATGTAAATCAGTCAGTTTTGTGCATGTGGATGAACATATATGTAAACTAGAAACAGAGCAAGAAACAATATGATGTCACATTACAAAGGCAACCAGCCATGAAGCTTTTTCACCCACACTATTACATTTTACATGTATTCTGCTTAGTCTAAAGTGGTCTTTATCCAAATTGTCTTACAAAAGAGGAACGTTACAAGCAATCCCACAATTACTGACCATTCCATCCTCCCACTGATGCATCATAGCCTGTCCTTAGCCTGCATCTAGTAATAGTGGTTTTAATGAATGAATATCCACAGTTCAACTAACACTAACTAAATACAAATATAAAATTTGTGTTTTTATATTTATTATTTTCCATAATGATTATTTACTGCATAATCTGATGTAGGATATTAATAGTTTTGACAGAATTATGTTACATTACACACTTTTAAAATACATTTGGTCTACAAAATGGAGCAGGGTTTTGATAAAATGAGATTTCAGTGTTGGGGCGAGATCCTAGGGCGTTGTAAATACATTCATCAACAAAAATTAAGATCAACGAGTTTTTTGTTTCGTCACTCCTAGCTGAAACAGGTGCAAACAGTATATTAATGTATTGGCTAAACGTTTAGATAACACTAAAGTGTTTTAAACACCTGCATCTTGAAGCTTTAAGTAGCATCGTTATTTTACTTTCTGTACACTCATGGAAGAAAAGTTACCTTGTATGCCTCTTTATATTGATAATGAAAGTACGAGTGCGTTGCAGGTTTGAGAAGAAGCACCTTTCCACGTTTTAAATAACGATTAATTCTTCTGACTGAGATCTGGACAACAGCAGAGAGGCGTTCTCTAACCTATAGACCTAGAAAAGAAACAATATTGCGTCGTTAATGATTAGAAAACAAGCATTAGCATTACACTCCTAACTAACTTATCAAATTTCGTTCTGAAGCGACTAAACCATAGGCTGCATCCGAAGCCGCCTATTCAATGAGTAGGTATTTAACTTCAATAAATACTTACTTGACGCGCTAAAAGAGCAGGTACTATAGTCAGATCTCGTTGATCGCGGATCCGGAAATCATCCGCCATGTTGACGTTATCCAGTGATGACTGTATTGCAAGAGCAACAACTTGAAATATTTTTTTTTTTTTTCTTCTGAAAAATGCACACAGGGGGATGCATAAAAAATTGGGACAAAATACAAAAATATGTAGACAAGCACGCAAAACATTTAATAGAAACATCTAAATTAGTAATTAAACATTTATAAAGGAAAATAAAAATAAATAAATAATTAAATAAAAATAAATAAATATTTTCAGGAAATACATAGGAGGTAATCGTTATAATGAAACCATAATTTTTCTCAGCAGTAGTGCAGTTTTAGTAGCTTTCTTGTTGAGCAATGAACAAAGAGTCATAAAATAGTTTTAGATCAATACAGAAAAGCGTGAAATTGGGCATACAGTCAGTAACTTTACATTTGTGAAGATGAAATAGGCCACAGATAGTCAGTAATTTTAACAAATTGTCCATCTCCTTTGACCCGGTTTCCCACATCAAAAACAGTACATTAATTCTTTCAAAAATAAAAAGTTTGTTGTAAACAGAGAAAATAAGCCAGGCTACTTCTTTCTAAAGATCATTAGCACATTCAGAAAATAAAAGTGATATTGTTTCAAGATCAGAGTTGCAGAATGTGCATTGTGAAGAAATGTCCAACTTAAATTTAGAAAGAAATGAGTTGCATGGATAGTAATTGTGAAGAATTTTATAGTAAAGTTCTTTCATCTTGTTAGGTAATAGACACTTATTAATACCAGACCATACTTTAATAGTAGAAAGACAAGGAAGATTTATTTTCCATTTAAAAAATGCTTTGGGGTGACAGTTGAACTTCTTAACAAGGATTCTTCTAATCCAAAAATTATTATATTTAACATTACAAAGCTCCAGACCTCCAACAGACAATTTGGGCACTTCACATTTTGTCACTCTGCAATTACAATATGCCCTAACTAAATGGGGTGAAATAGATAGGTTTCCACTTCAAAAATTGCTGTATATTCAAAATAGGAATAGAAGTTACCATCCTTTTTTAACAGATCTAAAACAAAAATTACACCTTTGTCAAACCAATCTTTTAAAAAAAAATAGATTTTTTTCCACGTAGCACATTCTGATTATTCCAATACTTCTTGTTACAACTGCTAGGGGTTCAGCCGTAACAGAAACAAAGCGAGTCTCAATACCAGAGAGATTCCCAATAATAAGATTTTTATTTACAACAATAATAAGGGGCAGACAAGGCCAAAACAACAAACAAAACAATCTTCTTTTAGAAACTAAATTACCTCGAGGGAAAATAAAGAAAACAAAATACAACTTAACTTACCTACCTCCCTTAACCATAAACATAGTGAAAATAATATCAAGTTTTGAGAGAGAGAATATACAGACAAATGTAAACAAATGTAAGCCACCACACACAAGAGCGGCCATTCCACCGAGACTGCGCTACTGTCTGTCACGGAATCCCTGCGAATTGCAAAGGCTGGTTCCAAATCATCTGTTCTCATTCTACTGGATCTATCTGCTGCCTTCGACACCGTAAACCATCAAATTCTTCTGTCCACCCTCTCGTCACTGGGCATCTCAGGTACTGCACTTCAGTGGTTTGAGTCCTATCTCACAGGTAGGTCTTTCAGAGTTGGTATCCAAAGGAGGAGGAGGTATCCAAACCTCATGAACTGATCACTGGGGTTCCTCAGGGTTCAGTTCTTGGTCCTCTCCTATTCTCCATTTATACTACATCACTGGGTCCCATCATACAGGCACATGGTTTCTCCTACCACTGCTATGCTGATGACACACAACTCTACCTGTCCTTCCAACTAGATGATTCCACAGTAGCTGCACGGATCTCAATTTGTCTGGCAGACATCTCGATGTGGATGGAAGAACACCACCTGCAGCTCAACCTGGCTAAGACTGAAGCTTTTAGTCTTCCCTGCCACGCCTACTCTATAACACGACATCGACATACAGCTTGGTACAACCACCATTACCCCATCAAAGTCGGCCAGAAATCTTGGAGTTATCTTCGATGACCAACTGACTTTCAGAGACCACATTTCAAAGACGGCGCGGTCATGCAGATTTGCACTTCGCAACATCAGGAAAATCCATCCCTTCCTGACTGAGCACGCAACACAACTTCTTGTCCAGGCCCTGGTCATTTCAAGGCTTGATTACTGCAATGCTCTTCTGGCTGGTCTGCCGTCAAGTGCAATCAAACCTCTTCAAATGATCCAGAATGCTGCTGCACGTCTTGTCTGCAACGAGCCTAAGAGAGCCCACATCACGCCCCTCTTCATGTCTTTGCACTGGCTACCCCTTGCTGCTCGCATCAAGTTCAAGGCACTGATGCTTGCTTATAGATCCACCACAGGCTCTGCACCTTCCTACCTCCACACACTGCTACAACGCTACGTCCCCACCAGAAGCCTGCGATCACTAAAGGAACGAAGGCTTGTGGTACTGTCACAGAGAAGCACAAAATCACTCTCCAGAATATTCTCCTTCACTGCTCCCTGCTGGTGGAATGATGTCCCTGCTTTCATCAGGAACGCAGAATCCCTGGCAATATTCAAGAGACAGCTGAAAACTCATCTCTTCCGTGAACACTTAATCCCCTCATAAAAAAAAAACCTTTCTTTCCCTTTTCCCTTCCTACTCTAGCTTATGGAACTGAGCAATGTACGAAACTTGTATTGTGAGCACTTCCTGTGTTATTTGCCAATTCACGAAGAATCGCTTGTTTGTTTTCCTCACTTGTAAGTCGCTTTGGATAAAAGTGTCTGCTAAATGACTAAATGTAAATGTAAATGAATAAAAAACCATAACATATTAGGATCAGCGTTCAAGCAACGTTTAATCCAGCCAATTTTAAAGACCTCACCTAAACAGCAGCTCTTAAAGAAAATGGTGTCATTGTCCAGCTGATTCTATATATTTGTATTGATTCATTCCATCGTAAAGATCAATAGTTATTAGTCTAGTTAATTTAAGTATATCAGCACTGGAGAAAACAGTGATGTAATCGTTCAGCTCAGCTCAGTTTACATACAATGGTGTCAATGCAGGCATATCAAAAACACTCTTGAATATCAAGCAAGTGTCCCCAACTAAGCAAACCAAAGGCAACAGCGGCAAGGAACCAAAACTCCAACAGGTAACATCAGGTAACAAAACGGGTGATAAAAATGGAGAAAAAAACCTTGGGAGAAACCAGGCTTAGTTGGGGGGCCAGTTCTCCTCTGGCCAACAGTGAACAGTGCTTGATTGATTCAGGTAGAGTTACAGGTCATAAGTCCGATTTGGGATCGCAACAGTCAAAATATTTAATCCTGTTCTATCTAGTTGAAGATCGCTTTCATCATGTCGTTATGGGACGGTTTGTTGGGGATCTGTGCCTCTGGCTGACATGTTGGTAAGGCCTTCAAAAGGGATGAGCTAGTTGACACAGTCTCTGCTGACACTTCAGGGCTGCGTTGTGGTCGAGTATAGGCGCAGGTCCTCCATCTGACCTGGATACGGCCCGGATCCGGCCCGGATCCGGCTAATTACGGTAAACGGTAAACTTTGGGAAAAGCACAGTGCGTAGACGCCATTCTTCTTCTGATGTAACAAGTACATCCGGTGTTATAGGAAGTGTTCCCGGTTCCGGCGTACCTGATCTATTCAGCCTAACAATTCTTTAATGGATATAAAGACATAAATTGATAATGTGTTATGTGTATGCCAGGTTAAAGATATGCGTTTTTAGTCTAGATTTAAACTGACAGAGTGTGTCTGCTTCCCGAACAATGCAAGGAAGATCGTTACAGAGTTTAGGTGCCAAATAGGAAAAGGATCTACCGCCTGCGGTTGATTTTGATATTCTAGGTATTAACAACTGGCCAGAATTCTGAGATCGTAATAGACGTAAAGGATTATAATGCATTAAGAGCTCACTCAGGTACTGGGGAGCTAAGCCATTTAGTGCTTTGTAAGTAATTAGCAAGATTTTAAAATCTATATGATGTTTAATCGGGAGCCAGTGCAATTTTGACAGAACCGGGCTAATTTGGTCATACTTCCTGGTTCTAGTAAGGACTCTAGCTGCTGCGTTTTGGACCAGCTGTAATTTGTTTATCAAGCGAGCAGGGCAACCACCCAGTAGAGCATTACAGTAATCTAGCCTTGAGGTCATGAACGCATGAACTAACTGTGTTTATGTCTTTATGTTGTGCTTAGGTGTATCTGTCAGTCTCTGCATAGCAGAAAATGCCTTCTGTGTTGTACAGGAAACAAACTAAATATAACAAATTGGTTAAACAATTACAGAAATTTTAGTCATTTTTAAGGTTTCAAAGTGTAGTCCTGTTTAACATAATGTAATCCTCCGATTAACGAGTTTTCTGCACAATGAGTAAACTGCATTCAATAAATTTGACTAAAAACATTTAACTTATTGATGTGACAATAAATTCAACAGATATTAATTTAATATTAATAAATGGAAATTCATACAAATTCGCACTTGGAAACATGAATGATTTACGTTTTATTGCTGTTACAGTTTTTGCCCATTGCTTACACACTAAAAGCGAATGCTTAAACCAAAGCCTCAATACCTAAACTTCTTGTAGCACAACTTAAACACAGTGTAACCATAGCTTAAACACATTGTCAGCTTTGCACTTTGTTTGAAATTCTATAACACACTTATTGCGAAACACTACCCACGTTTTCTTACATTAGACACTTTGTTCAAAAATGAAATCAACTGTTATCATTGGGAAAGCACTCTGTTCAAAATGAAAAACTCATCTGGAAATTGTAGGCATTTCCATACACTCCTGAAAACACCTGCACAGAAAACAGAACACCAATCGGTCTCTTAGCACTACAATTAGGCCTCAGTTAAGACATTTTGAGAACTTTACAAGCATGAAGGCAATGAGAGTCAGAGTAAGAGGAGGACACAGAGAGAGAGAGAGAGAGAGAGAGAGAAGTCAGACATTGAAGAGGACGAGGACAAAGACGAGGACCAGTGTGGAGACATGTATTACAGTTTTTTCTGAATGCTTAAACCCTAACCGTGATCCTTATAGCACAATTTCTAAAACTATTACAGTTTTTCCCCGTTGCTTGAACACATTTTGCAAAACTTCGCTCATTGTGCCAAAACTCTACACACGAGTAAACATGACACAACACTGGGAAATATACCAGTCACATCTGTGTCAAATCGAAACTATAGTATCAAAACCTAAACTCTGCTATCAAAACCTAACATTCCTTTGTCAAAATGTAACCCTGATGACAAAATGACACATACTTGCATCATATGCATACACTTTCAGATCAGGGGGAACACACTAGTCTACTTTATATAAAACACTGCAGTCTTTGATTTTCACTGTTTATTCAGAAGGCATATTTTCAAACAACCAAAAAAGCAAAATACTCAATATTGTACATTGCAGTAACATGAATTCAGATAAAGCAAAAAAAAAAAAATAATAATAATAATAGAAAAAACACTATACTGTAAACAGAGAAAATCATGGCAATTGCATACATGGGCTCATGGATCCCGCCATCTGTTGGGGTCTGGCCACAGGACCTCATCTACATCGCAAGCAATGTCTTCTCCCGCTAGGCACTGGGGAAAATATCCCCTTGCATGTCGAAACCATTCATCCATGCTGTCACCTGAATATCGCCGCAGGCCTGATCCATTGCCTGCAGAAGAGGCATGCAGGCATGTGGTTGGCGGTCATATACACGCCATCTCCAAGCCGAAAAAGAATTCCTCTATAGGGTTTAAAAATGGTGAGTAAGGGGGCAAGTATACCACTTCAAACTGATTGTGGTTGGTGAACCAGGCCTGGACCAGAGCAGCCTGATGGAAACTGACATTATCCCATACCTCCACAAACCTGGGCTGATCTGGTCTGTTCTGTACAACTTTATTATGGAGAGCATCTAGAAATGTGAGTATATGTTGGCTATTGTATGGACCTAGTTTTGCATGATGATGCAGAAGCCCCCGAAGGCTTATGGCGGCACACAAAGTGATATTTCCCCCGCGCTGCCCCGGGACGAGCACAATTGCCCTTTGGCCAATTACATTACGACCCCGTCGTCTTGTTTTGCTCAGGTCGAATCCAGCTTCATCAATGAAAATGAATTCATGAGGCTGTGCAGCTCCATCCATGGCCAAGATTCTCTGTAACAAAAAAAACGAAACATATTACTGTACTCCAGTGCTACACATACAGAACCCTCACCCCATCACATAGGTACCTGTATAGCTCTCCGAATGGATCCATGTGGTACTGATATGGTACATATTCAGCTGCTACTGGATTTCACCAATACTGTATTGTAAATGTAAAGGACAGTTACACTTACCCGTACATAACCAGCTCGAAGTCCTTTGACCCTGATGCTGTTCCTCTCAAATGGGACCCTGTAGAGCTGCTTCATGGTGATGTTGTGTTTTCCCAAGATGCGTCTGATGGTGGTGATGCTCACATGGTTTATGTTGTTGAACACTTGGCTGTCTGCAAGTATTTTCTGTCGTAGATGGCTGATTGATGTTCAGTTTTGCAAGTAAATGCCTTCAGGTGTGTATTTGAGTGGTTGCAATTGCCCGATGTGTTTTGTATTTTGGATACATGTGTTTTCTAAATGGCACGCTGAGATTTCATTTTTGAACAAAGTGTCTTATGTATGAAATAGAGTGTAGTATGCAGGACCAAGTGTGTTGCATAAAGGAGTAAGTGTGTTGCAGAATTGCAACTAGAGTGCAAAGCAGCGCTTTTGTTTAAGGTATGGGTACATGTGTTTGAGGTATTGTAACAAAAGCTTCAAGTTGTGTTACTTTAGTCTAAGCATGGGTTTATAGTGTTCAAGCAATGGGCAAAACTGTAATACTTATAGCAAAACCACTCACTGAGTTTGCAAAACTAAAAGCACAAACACTGCTTTGCACTCAGTTTGCAATTTTGTATCACACACTTTGCAAAATTATAGCTACAATCCACTGCACAGCACTCTTTTTGGGGAACTAAACACAACTCACTGCTTTACAATTAATTTCCAAATGATCAACATACTGCAAGCAAAACTATACACATGTATGGCTATTATTTACACTATTTTGTCAACTGTCTGGCACACTGTCACATATGAAAACTGTTTTAGAACAGCCTAAGCACTATAAATAAGCCACAGGTAAGCTGTCTGGGTGGAGTACAATGGAGGGAGCAGGAAGAGTGAGAAGAGTGAGAATTAGAGGAGGCAGAGGAAGAGGACGTGGGGGTGAAGAAGTAGAAGGAAGTGGAGGAGGAGGAGGAAGAGGACGTGTTTTGACTTAGAAAAACACTTGTGTTTGTTTTGATGTGTGTAAATAAACACCAGTACTTGAAGTTTGGATCTCTGTATGTTTACAGAACTATGACAAAAGTATGACCTCAAACTGACATAGCCTACCTTGTGCACGGAGAAAGCAAAAGCCAGATGTGTTTTTTATTCATAACATCAGTGTGTAGTTGGCGCATTGTGTGCTTATTAATGTGATGGCTTGTGTTAACAGTTTGATACGAAAATACAATTTTTACGAAGGTTTGAAGAGTTAAGCAAGGTTTATTAGCTTTTGCAAGAGAACTACAATGTTTTGCTGAATTGGTGAAGGGTTTTCTTATTTGTGTGTAGAGTTTTGCAAAAATAGCCAATAGTTGCAAAATAATTGCTTACAGTTTTTTACGATCGCTATGAAAGTTTTTTCAACACATTTAACAAGTTTCCTAAACTCTTAACGCACCAACACACCTAAAACACACAATTGGCAAAACGGTTAATTTCATGCTCAAAATCACACATTGTAAACTAAACTCCAAAACTAATTTTCAAAATACAATAATATACTAACACAATACACTATGTCTAACAGAACACTGCAAACATGTTTCAAAATCATCATAACACAATGACAAAAAAACTCTAACATCAGCTGAAATTACAGAAACTGCCTTATTTTATGTGTCGGGTCTGCCCGTATACAATAGACAGTAGGCTATATTGTGTTGATCATAGATTGTGTTTTGCACTGTAGTTTCTTTTGAAGCCTCTCTACATTTTTGTTTTGTTGGGTTTAGTAAATGCATTTTGTTTCTTTTGCTGCAGAAATTCAATACAAAAAATGAATGACCATCTCGGAGTAGCTTTATGTAGTTTATGAAAGAAAAGACAGATAGAATTGCTGCAGTAAAGATTTTATTTGCAAAAGGACATTACTGCAAGATATACAAACAGAAAAAGCACCGGAATAAAAAAAAAAAAATAAGAAAGTAATCTTCTAATCTGCCTGGTCTTCTGCATTTGGCCACATGTTCTCATCCACATCACACCTGATATCTTCTCTGGCAAGGCATCTTGGGAAGAATCTTTTGGCATGCCTTATCCACCCCTGGCAGTGTTCAGCTGTGATTTATATATTTGCATAACTTCGATAAGCTGTTTTATTCAAGCAATGGAATAAAATACAGGGAATATATCTGTGTTTCAATTCACAATATGAACAGCTGTTCACTTTGACTTTAGCCTATGTAAGTTATGTTTAGAACATGATGTTATCTGTTCTGACATACAGTGTGAAAGCATTTGTAAATTTGGCAGTAAAATGACATTGTTTTGGTCTTGGTTGAGCTTGTGTGTAAAAGAAGTTCAAGCATTTTAAATTTGTGTTAACTGTATGCATTTTGTGTCAAAGCAACAAGAAATGTGTTAATTGTATAGCCTACATAGACGGATGTTGTGCTAACCGTGTTAAGAGTTTAGGAAACTTGTTAAATGTATTGAAAAAACTGTCATAGCGATCGTAAAAAACTGTAAGCCATCAGAAAAAAGTGTAGGTGACATCAGGGCTGCTCGGGTCTGAAATTGATTCACCAACCATAACCATTTCACACTTTTATACCTGGCCCATACAGCCCCTTTGTAAATGCAATCGAGGAATTCTTTTCTGCATGGCGGTGGAAAGTATATGATCACAACCACAACCAGTATATGATCAATCAAAGGGTGGGTTCGGCACACAAGGTGATATTTTCCCCAATGTGTAGCCTGCGAGGACATTGCCTGTGATGCTGACGAGGTCTTGTGGCCAGATTCAAACGGAAGGCGGGATCCATAAGACTCCTGCCCCCACCACACACACACACACACACATTCACACAAACAAGTATATGTTTTTTTTTCCCCAATACCAGTTTATCCAGTAGTTGTTTTTTTTTTTTTTACTTTTGTTTTGTGACCAAATTTGATGATTTGTGATCCTATTTTTCTTTATTTCTGTAAGAATGTTTGTTTTTTTTAAAACTCTTGTTTGATTACTGCAGAAATTCTACTTTTGAGTTTTACAGAAGAATGAGTCTGAGAAAATGACAATAAAAATAGAAACACAAAGACTGCAGTGTTTTATAAAAAGCCCATCAGTGTGTTGCTGCTGATATGAAAGAGTGATTCAAATGGTGCTTGTGTGTGTGGTTTTGTTGCAAGAATTTTGTTTTTGGAAAGGAGTGTTAAGTTTTGATTGCAGTGTTTCATTTTGGCATAGATGTGAGTTGTTAATCTCCAAGTGCTCTGTGTGATTGGGTTGTGTGTAGAGTTTTGACATAATGAGCCAAAATTTGCAAAAAGTGTGTAAGCAATAGGCAAAAACTATTTTTTTGCAGTTACACATAACAGTGCTTCTCTCCCCCAGAACTCATGTTCACCCACACACATAAAACAACATATATCATCTTTACAGGATGTGGTATGCACCACACCGGCGTGAACAGCCTGTGTGTTTTTGTCTCATGTAAACTTCATGGCCCCTAGAGAATCTCCAAGATCTATAATTTTCTGCTTTTTGTTATATTTTCTCTTACCATTTAAATCTTTATCTAATTGTTTATGTAACACAGGTTACGAATGAGCTGATCAGGAAAAAAAATATAATTATTGCAAATTATATTATCATCTAAAATATTTATATGACTAATATAATGTAAAATTAAAGTTGTGCTGCTTTGCCATAGATGGAAAAGAGATAGCCAAAATAAATAAATATTAAAAGTGACGTTTACTAAAGACGGCCACTGAATATGACGTCACAGATGAGACGGAACGATCGCCTGGTATAATATGTACATACTTAATTGTTCAATACCTGGTAATAACACACAAAATTCCGAATAGACATTCAAACGCGAACTATTAGTTTAAGTCAATATAAGTCTAATTTTTAAAAGTTAATTAAATCTGCCTTGGGTTAATGTGTAAACTTGAACAGATTAAACAAATGACTTGAACAAACTATTTACAATAATTTCAAATATTTTATTAATTTGGGACATTACCAAGAATGCAATTTAATAATTCAATCCAATTACCAGATAGACACTAAGTGGGGAAAAACAAAACAAATTTAATAATTAAATTACCAGACCAACAGACAGATAGATAAGGACAGACATACTGTTACAGACAGACAGTCAGGCATACTGATACAGACAGACAGTCAGGCATACTGATACAGACAGTCAGACATACTGATAGACAGTCAGACATACATACATCCAGACAGACACCAAGTCTATCACCAATAGGAGAAAAAAAATTAAATGTCAGGGTTGTAAAATGACGACACTCTAACATTTTTGTTGTCCCTAACCTCTGACATGAAAAAGAGCATGTCCTCTGTGTTTTTAAATGTAAAATAGAAAGGGGCCCTTATTTCATCATCCACATCCAAAAATGTGTCACGATGTGTATGCAGTTGAGCAAGGGCATTGAGTGCATCTTCCTCCTCCATGCAGACAATACATGGTAGCAAGTACTTGCTCTTCATCAGCTGGTGATTTTCCTTTAACCATTCAACACCTTTCCCGATGCTGCTCATCATATTGGCATTCTTTATTAAAAATATTTAAAAATTAACAGCAATCACCAATTTTACAGTTTCAGCTAAATAAAACTTGAAGTGTAAATATATACACTGCAGAACTCTACAGCGTACCTCAAGATTCTGTGGTGGTGTGACCCCCTCCAGTGCTCCTATGTCATGCTCAATTTCTCCTGGTCCATTCATTGGCTGTAGAAGAGCACAATGTGATGTAATGTATTCCAATCGTCCACAAGACTACATTCATGTTAACAAAATGTATAATTGTATGCATATGCCATGCAGAACCAAACATAAGAGTTGATATACTTATTTACACAAGAGAAAACAGGTATTTGTATCAATCCACTTTACAAAAACAAAGATCCCAGGTCAAAAATTAACGGTCATTAGAAATTAATGGGGAAGGCTACAATACGCTTATAAAATTGAGTTTAGGCACATAATGTGTTTATCTAATGAAAAAAAACTTGTGTTAAGTAGCAAAAATATCTTTATATTACCGAAATAAAATATTACCGAAGTGCTGCGTCTCCTTTTCCTTGGGACACGAAAGACAGGTGGCAGAATCCCATCCCCCATCTTCCTGCCTTCCTGTGTAAAATGGGCAAATCTTCGACCATGTCTGTAATTGACATTGACCAAATATGTTCATCATGCTTTCCCACTTTGACAGTAGTATCTATTAATGTACTACTTTTCATTTCATAAACCATACCCCTCAATCTCAAGGTTCTCCAGCAAAACCTTGCACCACCAACTCCTCAGATATGGCATGTCAGACTGAAGATAAGAACAGTTGTAATGTTATTCACCACAATTAACATTAAACATCTTTGTCAACACCAAGACTGCACTTACCGTGGTGAAATCAAATGCTGCCTCCATAGTTATGTACCAGGTATACTGTAAAGGCAGAAAGGCTGTTATGTTACCATGTCTTTTGTATGAGCATACATTCACCAAGATGAATATAAATGGACAATGGATGTTGTGTGGACATCACTAAACATCCTGGAAATGAGCTTGGCAACTCACCATAACCATAAATACTCCACAGTCAATCCCAAAATGTTGTAGGGGTAGCCCCTGTTTGAAGAAAGAACACCAATTATGAAGAATTTACAATGACTACCAACCTTATACATGTTGTTCTTGTGCATTTTCATTGCAAATTATTATTACCTCAACATCCAGGCCTGACTGTTCTTCCCATGGCCCAGGCATGAGCTTTTGTGCAACAGCCCTGGTAAAAATCAAGACAGTGTTACGAAGAATACTTACAATTTAAATACACATTATAATTCAGCTGGGGAACGCAAACAGTTTCAGAAATGCAGAATACAGAAATTGGTTTAACATGAAATACCAACAATGCTTACATCCTCTGAACGTGAGGTACTATAACTATGCAGTATGTCCAAGCAGCCTTGACAAGTCAAAGGAACACGACTGCCGAGAGTAGATGTATAAACGTGGGCAAGTCAGGGGACCGTGACTGCCGAAATATATCATCCTGTTGTAACCTCAAGATGTCTCGGTAGGGCTTGTAGCCAAAGCCTTGATCCCGCTGTGCAAACAGCGAATCGAGGAACAGTATTCCTCTTTTGAGTGGCATCATCACCTATGAGAATAGTCTTGGCAATGAGTTAACCTTTCTTGTGTAATATTCCAATAAGCGTTACAAAAAGGAATCTTCATATGCTTCTTTTCCACATCAAGAGTATAGCTTGACAAACTTTCTTTGAAAGCATGCATTACTTACACATAGCAAAAAATGCCTGTGTGTCCACAGCGGGAATATAAGTGCATCTTTCTTGGTGTAGTCGACCTTAAAAGAAAGCAAGTTATGCTGTCAATTCAAATCAATTTAATTATTGCTGTCAATTCTCTCTAATGCAAGTAAATGCAACTTATGTCTATCATTAGCCATTTGCTAAAAAATTTAAATATTTTACTTATATATATTAAATTTAATTAGATATTTAAAAAGCTGTGCCATTTTACAAAGACAAGCTGATTTGGTGGAATTATACACATACATACAGTATATCAGTCTGGCGAGAAACCAAAAAAAAATTACTAGCCAATGGCGATTCTATTGCCAAGGTGTGCATTGAGGGTTGGCTGTACAAATGAGTAGGTACTTACAGGAAAACTGCCTAGAGGGTCACAACTCAAGGGTGGGAGCCATGTTGGGGGGATGTGGAGGTCCATAATAAAGACATTTTTCCCCTACAGAAAGACAGCTGACTTTGTTGTACTACACAGAACTCACACAGGTCACTCTAAAATACACGTTTATACATGTATGCGTATACATACCTGTAACTCGACTATCTCCTTAACAAGCCTCAGACAGGCATTTCCAACCTGTGCATATGATTTAATTTCTTTTTTTTTTTTTTATTGTATTTACAATTAAAACAAAGTACTCTAACGTTCCAACAAAGTCTTTTACCCACCATTGAGTCCATTTCCCTGTTTAGACCTAAAGATAACAGATTCTCCCTGGTCAAACATGTAGGGCCATCCTTAATAATAATTTCATTGGCAGGCCTACCCTCATCCAGAACATAGCTGACCTACAAGTAAGACAAAGCCAAAAAGACATGCAAATTTAAAAGTAACAAAAAAACAAAAACAAAGTCGCAACACAGGCAATATCAACAAAATCCTTAAATTACTTCAATGACAAAAATGAAATTGTGTCAAATAAGCTATGCATTTATGTACCAGCTGTTCCTGGAGGGGATGATCTCCTTCAGCTGCCCACAATGTTCTGCAGGGCCTGAGGTTGCTGATGGCAGTAAGTGTTGCACAATGCTGCCCACAATGGTGTGAAGGGCCAACATCTACAATAAAAATGAAACAGTCTTATTGATGCTAATATACATTAATCTCACTGCATTTGATCTGACAGTAGCATTTACCCCAACATTAAACTCCTCCCACTTAGTAGGCATTCGTTTTTTCAACTAATTCATAACGCTCACTGTGTGTTGGTGCTTCATCAGTGGGTGGCTGTGCAGCTATGCTTTCAGTTGACCTTAGCTCGGCTGGAGTGAGTTGAGATCCTTAAGGTTTTGAGTACAACAACATTTGTTATGAACCAATTAAATGACTAGAATAAGAATAACAGTTAAGTTTTTAACTTTTAGACAAAACAAAAAATTAATTACATGACTGACTTTGTATGATCATTAATGTTAAAGCTATTTACTTGTTGCTGAAGGTGCCTGGGCAACCACAGTTGTGCTTCGTCGTTTTGATGCATCACCTATGACAGCTTGTCCCAAAGTAGACAAGGTGATGGTGGTTAGAAGTTCCAGCCGGCCTCCAGAGTTTAACTGCCTCTACAAAAGTGCTCTATTTGTGGAGGTGTTGTGACGATGGATAACACTTTCCATAAGAAATGCATGGGTTGATGGAGCCATGTTGTTGAAAAAGTAGTTACTTTTACGCATTTTGGCAAAGAACTGCTCAGCAACTTGGCTATTTAACCTCCCTTTCAGCTCAGGGACAAGTTGGATCCTGCGCAGTATGTCCTTTGGATCTGTGACGTTCTGCTCATGGAAGCGGTCATATAAGACATAGTGCTCAGATGATCCAGTGACCGGATGAGCCTTTTCCTCCCAACAGTGCACCCTTTCATGTAGCCATGGCAGTGATACCTGCAATTTTCCATCCCTGGCTGCCTTCACATTCTCTTCTGTGGGTTCAGACAGTCTGCCCTCAAAAGGCTGGAAAGGCAGTGAATGAGGAACCCGCAAATTGGTGTGTGTCGCCAAACCTCTTGCGAAATCATAAACACAGACATTTGGGAAGTGCTTCCAGGAGAGTAACAGGTCTGCAAAGTCCCGGAGAATACGCGCCATGCGGATCGCGGGAGTTACCCAAGTCGATTAAAGTAGGTGATTGCACAATCATCTTTGTCAAATATGTTTGGATAATGTGATTTAAGATTTTCTAACTTCTGTATGAAACCTATTGGGTCGTTTTAGTGTGGTTGTTACTGACATTGAGATGGATGATTGCGGAGTGATACTGCCTTGAAAATTCACCGGATTTGGTGAGTTTTAAAAAAAACCAAACAAAAAGAAAATATAGTGTTCAATTCTTTGAAGGGCGATGTTAAGTTGTTTTTATGTTCAGAAATGAGTTTTACGCATGTATTTGTCGAGTTCAGTATGTGAATGCATTATAACTATGTATATTGTGATTCTGAAGAGCTTAAAAGCACTTATTGTTCGAGTACCATTTATTTAAATGGTTGGCTATGTAGTGAGTGATAAATACTCAAATAGTATTTTCATTTTATTGAAGTGAAATGTGTGTAAGGAATGTGGTGTGTAAACAACCATATTAATTGTATATGGTGTAATGACGCTGTTTGTATAAACAGGTCAGGTTTTTTTGGAAGGGCCGGACAAAGCTTCGATCCTGAGATGGCGAACCTCCCAGTCGAGAACCTCTAAAAAAAGACGGAAAAAGGAGAAACCGTTAAGCAATTGACACCCTACCTGCTTTACACGTGGACTTCATCGGGCTTTATCGGTATTTCCACTGATTACATCTACATGGTATAGAACTGATCGTTGCGGTTTGAGCGTTTTGCACCACAGGCTTTTTCACACACGGTGCTCAGAGACTTTTGCGTGGATTGCATGTGTTCCATGGATGCAAAGGACCTTTTTTTTCCTTAATTCTTTCCTTCATATACATACACAGGACTGTTCTTGAACTAAGGACTGTTATATTACAGTGAACTTGACAAGTTTTGTATCATTTTTATTTTATTTTGTTATGTAGAGGAAATTTGTTATATGAGAACCTTATTTTTTTTCTGTTACGAGTCAAAGGGTTTAAGTAAAAAAACCAAAAATTTCAAGGTTTTAAGGAAAAAAAGATAAAGTCCCAGGTAACAACTGAGGAAGTTAAGAAGTGTTAACTACATTTAAGTTAACTGACTTGATATACGTAAACGGTAATTTATGCATAAAAATACTAGATTATAGTATGAATACTAATAGCAATTGGTGTAGTTAGGTTGAGCAAACTTCCAAGAAGCTTAACCTTTACATCTCTTAAAGGGAAAGAAAGACAATTACAAATCTCATTTATTTTATTTTATTGTTTTCTTGTTGAATTTCATGTTACAAGCTGCATACTTGTCTGTCATTTGAATTCCCTGCAAGTGAACTAAAAATAGTCCTGGTTGAAGTCATTCTCCTGGTCTGTCTGTTTTCTGTCACCGCGAGTTATTTCATTAGAGCCCTCTATAATGAACCTAGTCTTCTGATTCCATTGCAGTGCGTATAATATCAGCTGCCCTGCTACATTTAGAAGAGAACCCTCCATTTATCTTGAGAAGACTATGTTATTAAGATTAAGCCTAATCAAGCTATAGTCAAGTCAAGTCATCTTTATTTATATAGCGCTTTTTACAATGCAAATTATGGCAAAGCAGCTTTACATTACAGTTTTTTCCAATTGCTAACACACAATTTTTCAAACTAGTCTGGTTTTATCAAAACACTTAACACAATTCACAAAACCACACACCCAAACTGCAAAATACCGCATATCCTGCAAAATGAAGCACTGCAACCAAAACTACACAGCATTATCAAAATCAAACTTTTGCATGAAATGGCACAAACTTCATTCAGATTACTAGATTTTTGCCTAACCACCTACGCACTGTTGGGCATAATGAAAAGCACCCCCATCTTTAGTATACTTTGCCATAATACTAAAATATGTATCAGATTGTTCACATGCACAGAAATATTTGCAGATACACACACATGCTGTTGCAACATTTTTATTTTTTTCCCTTCACTACAGTAAACAAGTCAGTGCAACATATGCACAGCAGATATATTTACATGGGACTGAACAAAAATATTCTTAAAAAAAAAACAGTAAACTGAAAAAGAATTTCTGAAAAAATATATATTACAGTAAAAAAAAAAAAAAAGGCAAGAAAAATAATTAGGCAGCATCTTGCCGCACAGCCGGGTTGGGCCACAACGCCTCATCAACATCACAGGCAATATCTTCCCTTGCCAGACATCGAGGGAAGAAGCGCCTCGAGTGCCTTAAAGGGCTGCTGGTTGCATACCTTCCACCGCCATGCCGAAAAGAATTCTTCTATGGGGTTCAGAAATGGGGAGTATGGTGGGAGGTATTGCACGAGAAGTGTTGGGTGGTCAGCAAACCAGTTTTGGACTGGGGCTGCACGATGAAAGCTCACGTTGTCCCATAGTACAACGTACCAGTTTCTTTGATGGTCTGCATCATTCATACGCTCTGGTGGTATGAGAATGTTGTGAAGTCTGTCCAGAAATGTGAGAATATGGGCTGTGTTGTATGGTCCAAGGTTGGCATGACGGTGGAGGACACCATGCATATTGGAGATGGCAGCGCACATTGTGATGTTCCCACCACGTTGGCCAGGAACATCTATGATGGCTCTGTGGCCAATGAGGTTTCTCCCCCTTCTTCTGGTCTTTGCTAGGTTGAACCCAGCCTCATCTATAAAGATGAACTCATGTGGGATTGCATGAGCACCCATTTCCAGTACTACCTGAAAACAAAGAACAAAAATCAGTCAATATGGTGTGATCCAGTACACTGGGAAACAATGTTGCGTGTAGTGTACTGCAGTCAATATAGTACTTACATCCACATATGCGCGTCTAAACTCTTTGTTTCTTTGAGAGTTTCTCTCAAACGGCACCTTATACAGTTGTTTCATTCTGATTTGGTTTCGCTTGAGAATGCGAGCCAATGTGGACAGACTAACTCGTTGAATCTTGTTGAATAAGGTGTTGTCTTGGATGATGTGGCTTTGAATTTCTCGTAATCTGATTTCATTATTTTCCAAAACCAAGTTTACAATGGCAGCTTCCTGTACCCCGGTAACATTTGGCCCCTTCCTCCACCATGGTGTCGTCTCTCAGTCCTTTAGAAAAAATAAAATAAAAATATATATAGGGCTTGGACAATGCAGCCTAAATATTTTCCCCCACAGTCGAGTACATTGTACAGGAAACTTGTACAAGTAGTAAACAGGTGTCACCCAACTGATACACTATGACATGGAGTACACTACATGTGTACTACATGAAATTTTGGTTACATACCTGTTCTCCTGTCTAAAGGTCCGGATGACAGAGGCGACAGTAAAACGGCTCAAGTTTGGCTGCACTCTCTGTCCAGCCTCACGCATTGTCAGCCCATGGTTGATGACATGATCTACTATGGTTGCTCTGATTTCATTTGAAAGTGTTTGTCTTCTTTGGCCATGAACTCCTCTACCTGCTCTACCCCTACCTCTCACTCTTCCTCCCCCTCTTATTCTCAACCTCCCTCTTCCTCTCTCTGCAATGTCTTCCATTGTTGTTGGAAAAAAAAAAAAAGGTTCTCACCTGTGGTCTTTTCATAGTGCTTATATCCTGATTGAAGCGTTAACAATTAACCATTGAGGTGTTTGGCCAGGTGGCACATGTAATTGGCCAATTAGCTCATGTAGTGTCATTTTGAATGGCAGTGTTTTGAAATGGCAAACATGTGACTTTATGTCAGATTGTTGTGTCTTATGCAGAGAACTGTGTTCAGTGCTTTTAAAAAGTGCCATTTTGAAATGCAAAATGTGTGTAAAGCAGAAAGGTGTTTAGACTTTTGGAGACTTGAGAAGAAGTTTTGCTCTCTGTGTGTCAGTTTAAATAATTGTGCTGTGCATGTCATTTTAGTGTGTTAGTAATTGGAAAAAACTGTAATAATTGGCAAATAATTTTGGCTGCACAGTAGCTCCCAAAGAAAATGGTGTCATTGTCCAGCTTATTCTATATATTATTGATTCATTCCGTTGCAAATATCAATAGTTATTAGTCTAGTTAATTTAGGTATAGCAGCACTGCAGAAAACAGTGACGTAATCGTCCGGCCCAGCTCAGTTCACATACAACGGCACCAAATGCAGACATATCAAAAACACTGCTGAATATCAAGCAAGTGTCCCCAACTTAAGCAAGCCAAAGGCAACAGCGGCAAGGAACCTTGGGACAACCAGGCTTAGTCGGGGGGCCAGTTCTCCTCTGGCCAACAGTGAACACTTGTCCGATATTCAGGCAGAGTTACAGGTCATTAAACCGATTTGGAATCGCAACAGTCAAAATATTTTTTCTAGTTCCATCTAGTTTAAGATCTTTTTCATCACGCCGGTATGGGACGGTTTGTTGGGATATGTGCCACTGGCTGATGAGTCGGTAAGGTCTTCACAAAGGATGAGCTAGTTCACACAGTCTCCGCCGACACCCCAGGGCCACATTGCTGCCGCACACAGGCACAGGTTCCCCGTCTGACCCGGACACGGCCCGGATCCAGCCAATCACATTAATTGGTAAACCTCGGGATAAGCAGAGAGACAAAAATAAGCGTAGACGCCATTCTTCTTCTGATGTAACGAGTACATCCGGTGTTATAGGAAGTGTTCCCGGTTCCGGCGTACCTGATCTATGCAGCCTAACAATCCTTTAATGGATATGAAGACAAAAATTGATAATGCGTCATGTGTATGCCAGGTTAAATAGATGCATTTTTAGTCTAGATTTATACTGACAGAGTGTATCTGCTTCCTGAACAATGCTAGGAAGATTGTTCCAGAGTTTAGGTGCCAAATAGGAAAAGGATCTACCGCCTGCGGTTGATTTTGATATTCTAGTTATTAACAACTGGCCAGAATTCTGAGATCGTAATAGACACGAAGGACTATAATGCATTAAGAGCTCACTCAGGTACTGGGGAGCTAAACCATTTAGTGCTTTGTAAGTAAACAGTATAACATTATATTCAAGTGCACATTGTAACAGGTGCATGTCCAGGGAAATAGCACATGATGAAAGGAATCGTAGAAAAGAACTTTCAATGATTACACCAGGGAAAATACACACAACACCATCTAAGCAACAACATCATTGGACAAAGACTGAACCAAAACTGAGGGCTTAAGTATACAGAAAGCACAAGGAGATGACTAGGCTAATTAATGACACACACCTGACATGACTGAAACAATAATGATGGTAACCAAGGGAGCTAATGAGTGGAGGGAAATACTGAATACAAACAGATATGTGACAAATGAATGAGCAGTCCAAACCAAGATACATATAACACACTCACACACACTTTCTAAGCACAAAATTGGTGATTAAAAACATTCCACATTTATATTTGTAAATAGTCATTAATATCTGTTTTTATTATTTATTGACAATTAAATCTAAATCTCAATGAAATCAAAACAAGAGTATTATTATTTATTTTATACAAGAGTATAATTCAAGAGTAGTCCAAAGCATTTAAAGATTAAACTGAACATAACCTAAAAAGCACCAGAAGCTTCACTTTTATTGCATAGCTTGTTTATATATTCAACAACATATTTGCAATTATTTAAAGTCAAATACAAAAAAAGAAATATATTTGTTCAAGTGAAATAACTCCAGAAGATGTTTCCTTTTCTGCTGTTACCTGGTCACCACAGCTCTTTTTGAACTGTGTGCTGTGAGAGAGGCGAGCTCTGAATGCTGTTTCAGCATTTCTGCTCATGATCAGGTGAGTGGAAGGCAAAATGGCTTCCAGTCGTTCCAATCCATCACAAGTAACATAGATTTAGGACTTCAAAATTTGTGATATTCATTTACTTTCATGCCAAATAAGAGGAAGAAATTTCAAATATAGATGTACATGAGATATGAATAAAACTACATTCTTTACACTAACAATGTATAAAAATAAAAAAAACAGATCTGTTTTGTACTATTGCATAAAAAAGACCCTTGCTTCATTCCCATCTAAATGCATCACACCTAAAGGTTCTAGAAAATGGGACAACTGCACCTAGCTTTTAAATTCCATTTCCATTTATATCTGTAAACTGTCCTGATTTAAAAAGGTTTTTTTTTTGTAAAAAAAAAAAAAAAAAAAAGGGCAATAAATCAATACACAGTTTGTGTATCATGCTGTTTTTATCCTAAAAAAAAAACAAAGTTCAGAGAAATTTGATGAAAACCACTAAAAATACAAACGATGATTAATGAATAATGTTAGTAAATCAATAAGTTCTATATAATGTAAAACTAATGAAAACATTCACTGAAAATGTGTTATATATGTTCATCTGTTAATTCTCATGTCTTGGGCTTTTTGTTGCTTGATGACCTCAGTCTGACAGTTGCTCTGCAAGTCTCTCCAGCTGTTCGATCTCTCTTGAGACATCTAAAGACAGACGTTACATATTAGTGAGTGATTGAGATTAATTAGTCAACACATCACAAAAGATTTGTTTAAACGCTTGTTTCTGTGGTGAAATAGGATGACATTCTCTCTTACCCATCGATGTGATATTGCTGGTTTGTGACAGTGAGAGTTCCATTGATTTCTTTAGTCCTGATTCAAGAACATCCTTTATGTACAGCTTTACAAAGAAAGAGAAGATTCTGTTTTACTTTAGTCATTGTATAACTAGCTAAATACACCCATATGATATCAGTACCTTTAAATTTTTGAACATTTTAAGCACTTCAGTTTTTGCCTTCTTGAACATCTCTTGTTTTATCTCATCGACTGTGGTTATTAGCAGGTCTTGCCTTTTCTTCATGGATCCGATTCCAGTCACTGCTGCAGCTTCTAAAATAAGAAACACTTGATTTTCTTTCATATGAAGACATAGAACAAGAAAATGTGTTTTCAATAAAACTGCTAACACTGCTAATCTATATATTATACCATTTTGCGTGAACGGCTAACAATGAGGATGGCCCTCCAGCCCTGGGTCAGTGCTGGATAGTCTCCATTCTTGAATTCATTGAAGTAGACATTTTTTTGCCATGCATACTTAAATATTTGCCTCTCCTACAAAGTGGAACCTGCGTTATGGTGTTGGCACTATGGGAATGCTTCTGCGTTAGCCAATGTTTAAACATAGCAATCTGATTGGCCGAACATATGAACATGGCAACACTGAGACCATTAACCCTTTGATATGTACGATCACACCGGTGTGATCAGTCTTGGCTGTGCTTTTGCGCTTTGGCTGCCGCTGAGCCAGAGTCAGACGTGCTCAGCGCTTCTCATATCACACATATGCAGTGTTTTCAACCACAAAATATTTATTTAAGGGTTCAGATATTTAAATACACATAAGTACTAACAGAACAATACGTTTAGAGTTTGTAAAAGACAAACTGATGTATGGAACCTTTCTATTATAATTAGACGACGTGTTATTCTTATCAGACACACATAGTGTAAATAACTGTAATGTTTATTCTATTCTATTCTTCTCCCAGTTCACCGGTCGCTGACTTTCATGCATTTCAAGAGAAGTGGATGAATTCAAGTGTTGTAAATCCAACCGATGCGATTCTCTGAACGGCAGTGCAAACTAAGATGGCGGCTGCGGTGTGTCACATGACAAGCAATGATGTAACAATAAAGTGTTGCGTTCTAATTAATGGTAGGGGGGGGGTTATTTTAAACTTATGAGTGAAAGGGTTAATACACATCAGAAATGTGAGTCATCAGCTTCTTTCTCTTCAGAGGCCACATGTTTGCTCAGTGCGTATCTGTTCCAGTGTGTGTTGAAGCCTTTAGTCAGGATTTAGAAAAAAAAAAAAAACATTAAAGAGCAGGAGATGTGTGACACCACTTTATTATGGTGGCCGACTCACACAACATTTGCATAACGTAAATGGGTGAGGAGCACACTAGGTCAGTCCTCGAAGGGTCATTGTGAAAAGTTTGTGGCAAGCAGTGCGTGGCCAAGAGCTGTGGGAATGGAGCATGTCCAGGAGCCCATGGCGTTAACTAGCCAGGCTTGACCAGGCTGGGAATTGGGAGAGAAACAAAAAGGAACAAAAAGTGAGTGTGGCCACTTAAGTGCCCCTCGGAAAGAAAGTGAGGCCAGGGGCTTCCCTCAATCACAGCTGCCTAGGGGGAGATCTGATTAGAGAGGTAATCTCCTTGAGGCCAGCCAAAAAAAACACGCCACTCTGCCCTGAACCCTGTAAGTGACCCCTCCTGAGGGAGGACTGTGCAAACCATGTCACCATGTGTCCAACTTCCTTTGGGGCTCTCAGGGGACATTTCTACTAATCCCACCACCACAGATAATTCTGTTTTTCTTTTTCATCATGGCTTTGTGTTTCTAGAAGTGATTGTTTCAAAATGCTCCCTTTTACTTTATATACCATGAACTAGTGATCAGAAAAATTGTTTTGCAAGCCCATGTAGGCAATTAATATAAATAGTGATTTAATTGTAAGTTTAAATGCTAGCTTACGGTCATAGCAAGAAGACATTTCCTCCAAAATGGTTATTTTTATTGATGAGTAGATTAGTTTCTTTGAATCAACAACGTCTCTTTTGAGCGATGCCTTCAGGGTAGATTCCTTTCAAAATAGGGGAAAAACACAAAGTCAGAAAAGTCCCAAAACAGAGTGGCTACAGTTTTTTTTTAATTAAATACCTGCTTACTTTAGTAATAAGGATTGAGGATATTGACTTCAGAGGAGGTAAAGACAGAGAGACCCAGGGTCCCAGTAAGACCCCGTAGTGCCCACAAGACTACAATTGAACTGAACTCACCTGTGTTTTGATGAAATTGTGAATGTGATGTAATATGGGAGATTCAGGGGAAGCAGAATCACTCTGGATGATACTGAACTTGTCAATCTGTTCTTGCACTGACTTCCCTGTTGTTCCAGTTACCCTTAAGCCAAGAGAAAACAAAATACAGTTTCACTTGAAAACAGTTTACACAATATTTTTGTAATTATATAATTACAATAAGAATTACCATTGCCAGATAACTAATTAAAAACCCTATTATATATTTGGTCTTGTCTAATGCGGTGTAAAACAAAGCTTTTGGCCTCATCTTAATCTGTATTGTCAGCAGTGAATCATTCACTCAACCAATTCATTCAAATTGGATTTATTCAGCAAATAAACACTGCTGTGCTTTTAGACACACTGTTCTGCTGTGGCTCATTAGCAAAATAGAACAAAAAGAAAAATATTCACAATTTTGTGTTTAAAACTCAATATTAACCTCTTGTTTATTGAACTGTTGTATAAATCAACATCACATTTGCAATCGTGATGATATTTAGGAAAAACAATGCTTTTCAATAATCTACGGAGTGTCTTCTTAAAAGAGAGCAACCTTATGTCTGTATTCCAAAGTATTCATGACTTACAAACATTTCAATTCAGAATTTTCACATCTAAGCTTAAAATGGGGGGTGACAATTAACAGGTTAAATGGAATAACAATACCTTGTTTTGTTTTTTTTTCTCTTTTTTTCCATATACTGTCATTTTGTATTATGTGTTGTTTAATTGTATTTTAGACCATTGTTTATCATTTTTGATTGTATTATTATGTTGTTATTGTTTTTCTAGTTTGTTTCTTTCTTTTCTCTAGTTTTAAAAATAACATCTGGCAAAGGGACTACCAATGAAAACCAGCCTTTGGGCTAATTTGGGTACATTTACATTCATGAATGTTGATTAATATACACTCTCCCTTTTTCAAATAAATAAATAATTATAAAAATGAATAATAAAATATAACTTACGGGAAAATCAGATTGAAATATTCATTAATATATTCTTGCAAGTCTTTGACCAATTGCCCGTTCAGATCTAGGATTACATCCCAATTTTTTGACCAGTGCCATCCCCTGTTCTTGCACAAAGCTTGAAGGACTTTATGGAATCCTCTTTTAGCATCATTCTGGCAAAAACAAAAATACCAATGCCGTTAAAAGGGCAAGAAAATGTTGATTCGTTTTACACAACATTAAAATCACACTTACAGGGGCTATCATTGCCTTTGTGGAATCAACACATAATTCCACTGATTTGTCCACTCCCTCTGAGAGACACTGCTCCAGATCACTATAAATGGTGTCAAAATAACTGTTCAATTCATTCAGTGCCTTCATTAGGTTCTTCTCTAATTCCATGTAGACTTTGACTTTTGTCTCAACCTGAAACAGATTCATACAACATCAGTGAGTTACAGAATAATGTATATTAGCAGCATTCTGAAGACATGCATATATCAGGAATTCACACTCATACCATTTCCTTGTCTGTATACAGCTGGACACTTTGGATCAAGGATAAAACTCCCTTTGCTCCATTGACATAATCTCTGGTCAGTTCTCTGTTAATGTTCTTGTTAAGAATCCTCAGTTCATCCTGCAGCTTTGGGATTTCTACAGAAAGGTGTGATTTTGGTCAGTCCTTTGACTGCATTGCTTGTAAAATAACTTTAGATGTTGTGAGTAGAACAATTTGGCATTTAGTTCAGGTATGGATTTTTTGAATTATGAATAATGTGGTGGTTTGGTAAACAGGAGAGTTTACCTGTTTCACCAGGTTCCAGATTTAAATTGTGATCGAAGAAGGCACTGGAACTTACAGTGAAGACATCAAGAAAATCATCATCAGTGCTGAATCTTTTCTAAAAATAAAAATAAACTATTATAATAATTATAATATATAATAATTATTTAAAAATGGTAAAATTGAAGAAAATACCTTGATTTCGGAATTTTCAAACTTTTCTTTGACTTTTGTCTTGGCATTTTCATTTCTATGAAGCCTGCACACTTTTTTCTGATCCTTATTAGAATGATAAAAACATCAATATATTAATACAATGTATATGTAACGCCAGGGATGAAGACAGGAGTCTTAGGTCACAAATAACAAGCAGGTTTATTAACATAGAGCAGAAACGTAACAGTGTGCTATGCACAGACTATTACCGACAAAGGATGAGACTAGGGGAGGAACTTAAATACACACAGATGACGAGGGTAAAACGGAAACAGGTGATGACAATCAAACTAATTACACAAGGTGAAGACTAGAACTAACATGACAAGACAGGACTAGATGACATGTGACAGTATAATAGCATAATACCAGTGTGAAATTTAATTCAATGGTTGATTATAAAAACTGTACATCAGTACTCGATGTACTCAAACTATACTAGCTGTATATGTAAAAGTAGCTTGAATTTTTTTACATCGAGTCAAGGATATTTTAAGTTATATTTTTACGGACTATGAAATGGCAATTTAAAAATGAGTTTATTTTCAGGACTTTCTAAAGGTATTTTTTTAAACTGAATAAAATTTCTTTCGATAAAAACTTTCAAGGAAAACTTATATAGAGGAGAAATATATTCTATACAGTTCAAGATTTTCCAAACCTTGTCTCCTGGGATTTGGTCTCTAAGCCGTGCAGATCTAAAAAGAAATATTAAAAAGTCACAAAGTGTTGTTTTAAAATTCTGATCTTTGTTTTGTCCAAAATAGCTGTGACAAACAGAAGCTGTATAAAGGGGTACTGTTTGTGACGTTTTGCAAATTCCAGTCTTAGTTCCCCGTCCAGACCCTCAACTATTCTCCAAACAGGTGTGTCCAAACTTTGTCCTGGAGGGATGCTGTTCCGCAGAGTTTAGCTTCAACTTGTCTCAACACATTTCTGCCTGTAATAATCACGGCACCTTTAATATCAAAGAGATTGTAATTCTAACCTTATATACTCTTGTGGTTGGATATCATCCGTCTTTGTACAGATGAAGTTGATGTGTTTGCACTCTCCTCCTGGTCCCAGTTCTTCAATGCAGTGCTTTAAAATCCCCCAGGGGTCTTTGTCTGTGATAGCTCGATTGATATCACTTACAATCCACACAAAAGAGCACTCTCTCAGTTTCTACAGGATTGGAAATATTGACTGCTGTCAGACACAAGTTGTGCCTTGTATACAAAACAAAATATTCTGAACAAACATATAATCCTCCGACGCAAACCGTGATGCCATTAAAATAAACCATCCAGGGCTGGGTAGGTTACTTTTAAAATTTATGACTTTATAACTTCCAATTGTGAGTTTAAATCTCGCAATTCTGAGAAAAAGAAGACAGAATTGTGAAATGCAAACTAACAATTGTGAGGGGAAAAAACAAATTGTGAGAAAAAGATGCAGTGACCTTTTTTACAATTATAAAATGACTCACAAACAACTATCACAAAACATTAAAACAGTCAAAACATGAAACTTAACTCCGCTTTTTCAGACTGTCAGAGTCAGAGAATCACCAATTGCTGTTTAAATGACATTAAAATTCAAAGTAATCACTTTGGTAATCTAAAATACTTTTCAGATGTAACTGTAATCTGATTACCACCCATTTAAAATGTAACTGTAATGAAATACAGTTACTCAAATTTTGTATTTTAAATACGTAACTAAGTTACTTGTATTTTGTCACTCCCCAACCCTGAAACCATCCACTTGTTTCCGACACTATACTTCTGAAGTCTGTACAGAGATGCAAACGAGCTGTTTAAACAGGATGCATCAAAGCGAGGGTTCCTTTACTCTTCCATTTGTCCTGTTGTCAACAGACTCAAGTGCATGTATATGTAACTGAACATGAACGTGCAAACTGAACATGCATCTGTATACTGTATCCAGTGTAGACAGTGTCAGTGATTATTATGGGTTTTACTTGCTTTTGATGCGACATGATGCTCGTATCCAGTATAGGCATGTGTCAGCTGTTAAACGACTTAACACCAATGGGCGGAGCCTATATGACGCAATGATGTCTACTATTCGTCGATGGCTTATTATGGAGGCAGTCATATGCAAATGTATTTGACCGTGTGGGGTCTTTGATATTTTTGAAGCTTGCTTTGTTTATAATGAAGAGAACATTAAACTTGCAAACTTGTTTTAGTGGTGCTCCTATATGTCAAAAAATCAAGCAAATTTGATTTCTCATGTCATGACCCCTTTAACTTTCTGCATACTTGATGTATACTTGGGAAATGCTTAATTAAAAAAGAATGCAGTTATATACATACAGATTTCCACTTGTCATCTCTTAACTTATTGCAGTCTCCAGTTCCAGGAATATCAACAAGCACAATTTGTTCCAGGAGTTCACGACAATCTGGGACTTTAAACGTCACACTCTTCACAAGTGGCCAGTACCAGCCACCAGGACTGGACTCACTGTGCAGAATGTAAGATTCAACATCATTGGTAAATTCTGAGAGCTGTTGAGAAAACAAGTAATGTTAAGGATATTCATATACAAATTCATTTTACATTTAATGTAAAATGTAAAATGGTGTTAAATGTTAACATATTTAGTCTACTATCTTACATCAATGTTTGAGATTGTCTTCTTACTGATAGACAAGAAGCTTTCAATCTCAGCAAATTTATCATCATTCTTGAGCTCTTCTAATGTTTTCTTGTCTGCATCATCTCCATACAGCGATTTGATCTTTTCTACAGCAGTGTCATACGATTCATCATTCCTGTCTTCACTTTCATCTGACAAAACTCTGAAAAGCTTTTCGAGCTCTTTCTCCCATTCCTGCAGAGGAACAATACAGAAACAAGGCTTTATTTCTTTCCAGTCTGATTTATTTACATATTTATAAAGAACTGTTTGCTTTAAATGCTTTAAAAGCATAGTAAAATGAATACACATGAAGAAACCTCTTTAGAGATGAGCTCAATCTCTGCTATGTAGTTGGAGTCAGTCAGATTGGCTTCCACCTGAGTAACAATGGCTGTACAGGCACCATAACAACCAGATGGCAGAAGATCCTTTTTCCCCAAGACTGCACTTAATAGGGCGCTCTTTCCTTCACCTGATTTTCCAAATATCCCAATGGTTGCCTTCTTCCTGCTGACATTAATAATTTGATTTATCTTTTCAATGTTGTCTCTGTGGATAATGTTTGTGAGGAGTAAGTTGTCAGTGACTCTTTTCATGATTTGCTTTGCCTTCAACATGATCTCCATATCTGCCCAATGAAGAAGAGAATCACAATGGGGATTATTTAAAGGCAGCAGCTATTTACAATATAGTGCAAACACCAATAGATGTTATTTACACTAAGTGAAAATAGCATGTTTCTTAGTGATAGATGCTATTTACCCTGAGTGAAAATACAATATATTCTATTTACACCAAGTGACAATAGCTGCATTTTCTTAGCGATATGCTATTTACACTGGGTGAAAATAGCGATGGATTCTATTTACACTATGTAAAAGTATCAGTTCTTTGCAATAAGAGTTAATAGTAATTGACCGTTCACAAAGACCCGTTACTGGTGCCATGTCCGACAAGCTATGCCGCTCTTTTTTAAAACTTGAGTGGCCCAATCAGACATTGGTGGGCGGAGCTAGTGTAAATAGAGTTTGCCGACAAGGGTCGCTATTTGCACTTAGTCTAAATAGACACTCTGTTATTTAAAGCACACATTAAATAAAGAAAATGTGTGCAGACCCGCTAGGCAACCAAGTGATTAGTTACTCTAGTGGTTCCACATTAAGTGTAGACAGATTCAGATTTTACTTGCCTGTTGTCTGCGGTGACTCTGTACTCGAGTCAGACGATTCATGATCACACTTTCTTTTAGTACCTATGAGAGAATTTATTCTATTAATATTTCCTTAATCACTGATTGTAAAGCAAACACACAATCATTTTTTTTGATAAACTTTTATACCTTGGCTAGCCATTGTGATATCGATGGAAAGTCCTGGAGGGGAAAAAACACACACTCGGATCAAGCACATACTCTAGTTTAACCAACTTTATGTACCCCAACTGTTAACTGTTAAGCAAGTTCATTATATGTAGCCTAGATATGAATCCAACTAGAAAAAACTTATGGAAAGATGTCTTTCAGTTTGTCAAGATGTCAAATTGCGTAGTAAATAGCAATAATGGAGCTAGCCACCTACAGGTGAAACTGGTAAAAAAAAATTACTTTTAAAGCTCTATTTTCCAACCGTTGGCAAAAATCTTACACTAAACCATAGCAAATTGTCCCTGTTACTCTATGAATGAAAATTGGAAATGTGGAGCTCTTTTTAAAGTGAATTTTACATAGATGGTTGTTTTTTTAACTACTTAAAAATATTTATTATTTTATTTATATCAATTTATAACATTACTAAAGTGAGAAAAAAACCGTTTGTTTTTTTAAATTATTTTGTTAAAAATATTACACCCTCTGGAGACCCCAGTCGCCTGAGTGAATTCCAAATGAACAGCTTACAAGGGTATACTCACATATGCTATACATTCTTTATTTATCTGAGCTTTAGTCCACCAAAAGACAATACAGATTTCTTGGAAAATGAAAGTAAAAAGCACATGAAGTGAAAGCAAAGGGGCAGAATGTTCTATTTGCCCTGAACACCAAATGGAGATGAAAATCTAAAGACTAGGCTTCAGAGACAAAGGTAAATGATTCAGGTCTGTTATGTAAATGTACTGAGACACAATATGACCTTTTGTTTTGTCTATGTGCATCTCCAGATTTTCCTTTTATATTTGTGAGTAGAAATAATACATTTAGTTTGAGCTTGATTGCATGTTATGCGTAAATGTTCACATCTTTTGAGTAATTTCATCAAACTTCAAGAGTCTTGTGTGCTGCACCCTTTGGGTGTTTGATCTCAAACATGTAACTCTATCTAGGTCACTCAATTCCTTGCAGTGATTCCTTCTTCTCAGAGTCAAATAGACATATAAGACCCCTTCTATAGAATATATTATGTCAGGGCTAACTTATTATAGTCACTGTCATACCCCCATAGGCCTACGGTCCAGATAGTAACCACTGACCCGGGTGGGGTGAGTTATTCTAACATTCAGTGCACCACATCTGTGCCTGCTGTGCTAATCCCGGCCCACTCTATGGTGACTGGTTGGTATAGCCTAATGGATTCTTACTCGACAGCAATGAACAGACCAGGATAATATCATGTGGGTCTTTCTCTTTTTTGTTATTTCTTGCTGAGGAAAAAGCTAAAAACACCACTCTATGCCAACATAAAATTGCCAAAGAATTCTGTGGATCAGACTGTACAAACACGGATTACCTTATCCTTCGTCTGTGTATGTGTCTCTTGGAAACGAAAGGTGTTTCTTAAGGCTTGGATCTGAAGCGCTGTTTTCCTCTTCCCGCTACTCGTCGAAATGTTTGTGTGCTCTTCTCTCAGGTTGAAGCTACAAAACACTTCCTTATATGTAGGGTCTTGATGTACACGCCCTAATCTTATTCACATAATACCTGCTATAATGTGTTTTACTACCTGCATCAATGCACTTGCTGTTACTTGCTGGTAATGCAATGGTAATACACATCTTTTTTCCTTTTTAATTGTACATTTTATCAGATTTCTGACTATCTTTCTAGACATCTCACTCCTAATTCTCTACATAATTTCAATTTAGCAATGAGTGTGGTTTCACACACACACTCGTATATATGTGGTTTACAGGTACTCTCCATAGGCGTAATGGTGTTTATACTGTACAAACTGTATATTATATCCCCCTACACTAACCCTACCCCTATATCTACCCATCACAGAAAACTGTCAGCACACCGTTCAGTATTTTTTTTAAGCCATTTTGTTTACGAGAACACAGGAAGCGTCCTCATAAACCATGTTTACGTTGTAATAACCATTTGTGTCCTCATAAAAAAACCATATAAACAAGAACACACACACACACACACACAGAGTAATGTGTTTTTCCTCCTGAAGCTGAGATTATATGTTCACACAGGATGTGGTACATGTCAGCTTACATGGTGTATGAGTGCTACAGTCTGAATTGTGGCAAGCAATTCTTTTCTTTCTTAATTTTTCATGATTATACGTTTATTTAGTTTATCATAAGAGGAACTTAATTTCTCTTGTTGCAGACAAACCCAAGCGTGTTAATCAGTGAAAACAAGTGTTTGCATATTGTTCGTCTTCCCTTTCTCTGTTTGTTCTTATAGGTTGAACCAAACAAAAAACATACACTTATACTGTAGGCCTAAGCACTACTTTTATGCTAAACTACTGTAGCACAAAAAACTTTAACATGTTGTCAAGTCAAATGATGTAGTATACTTCTTTACTAGGAAGAGATTTTGTTAAGGCATGCTTTCTGCTAGTTGAGTTTTGAAAAAAAGCATGAAAGACATAAGAAAATTGTAAGCAGTTAATGCAAAATACGCATTAAATGACAGTAGTTTGTGATTGCAATAAATATTGGTGGCATTCAGGGGCCTCTTGACATAATAGCTATATGTCCCCTACAGTCATTGCCCAGATTTTTGCTAAAAAAAAAACAAACAGAAGAAGATAGGTTAAAACTTTTTTTTGTTTTTTAGCATACCTCTTACTCTGGTATTTTAAGTAAAAACTCTGAAGACACAGGTAAAACCTGCCTCCGTATTCCATTGTTTGATCAATGAAACATTGGTTTCTACATTTGTATGGCACTGACAAATAGTAGCCTAAAACATCTAAAAACTGCTAGTTATAATAGTCAATTCAAGTCTGGATCCAACATTACAATGGGATCGTGCAGCTCAATGTATATCCAAGTATAATGGAATAGTTTAGCTTTTTGTGGCCATCGTGATCACATGCACAACTACGCAAAGATCATAAAATAAAAACAACCGCAACGCTGAGGCATGTCATTTGTACGCCATTAAAGAGAATTGCATAAATTGCTATTTTTAATATGTTATAAGTCAAGTGTTATACATATTGTGGGAGTTTTTAAATCAATTTTGAATAAATCAAAAATCAGTTCAGCTGCTTACTATTTTTAAGGGAAGAAATGCAGTATTTATTTTAGTTAAGCAGTAACCTTTCCACTATTGATTGACCTTTCTGGGCCACCAATAAACTCATAAAGTAAAGCAGAATCATGACAACATAGGCTTGATAAGAAGTAATAATAAATATATGTGCAGTAGGAAATTGTGCACAACTCTCAAAGGGATAGTTCACCCAGAAATTAAAATTCTGTCATTTACTCACCCTCATGTTGTTCCAACCCCATAAGAATTTCGCTCATCTTTGGAAACAAATGAAGATCTTTTAAAATGAAATCTGAGAGCTTTCTGTCCCTCTTGTCAGCTACACAACTACCTCTTTGATGCTTCAAAAGTTCATAAAGATATCATAAAAGTAATCAATATAAACTGAAAAGAAAAATTATTGCTTTATATGATGAATAGATTATATTAAGGCTTTTATTCACATATAATCATTGATCAGTGAACATAAACAGAAGCTCAACCGTACTTGCTTGACAAACCTCAGCGGTTCTTGCGGAAGCTCAAACGTGCTGCATAACATCAAGTGAACATGCTTGAGCTTCCGTTTACACAACTGATGTGTGGTTTGAGGGATGTTTTTTATGCGAATATAAGCCTAAATTCAATCTATTCATCATATAAAGTGATCATGTCTTAAACTGCTCAGTTCATATGGATTATGGATCTCTTTATGAACTTTTGAAGTGTCAAAGTGGAAGTTGTGTAGCTGTCTATGGATGGACAGAAATCTCAGATTTCATAAAAGTATCTCCATTTGTGTTCTGAAGACAAACAAAAGTCTTACGGGTTTGGAATGAAACGAGAGTGAATAAATTATGACAGAATTTTCATTTTTGGGTGAATGATCCCTTTAAGGCAGAGATTAAGCACAGTAATCTGACCCACAGAATAGTCTCCAATGAATGCAGAAGTCAGAAGCAGCACAAATGATATCAACACCATCTGATCTGGGGTGCAGATCTATCAGACATCTTCAGACTGTCCATTCTACAGAATTTCGGTGGTTTTGGGCTCAGTGGGATTGGGCCGTGGACAGGGGACGTCTGAAGAGCAAGATATGTGGTTCTATAAAGAAAAGTCAAAAACATGAACATTTAGTGAAAACATTTAGTAATATTTGAGCAAGTTCTTGGCATCTACTACAACACGCACACATACCAGGCTGATGGATCATGTAATGCACCCATCCTTGACTCTGCTGAACACCCAGGTTCCTCCATTCAGTCTCTGACATGAGATGAGTCTTGGGAACTCTTTTAGCAATATCCTTAGGAAGCATGACATGCCTAAAAATGATTGGAAAACAACATATTACACTCATTATAGATGTCATTTTAATAGCTCTGAAAAGTAGTACTTGTATTGCATGCTTATACTTTTACTAAACAACTAAATTTCAAATTCAGACGTTCAATTTTGGCTATTCACAGGAAGACTAACACTTGTAAACAATAGAGATGGATTGAATATTTGCCTACCTGTACTCGAATTTTTCGTCGTCATATTTGTCAGAGTAATAAATCTGCTTGTGGGACATGGCGTGATGTTGTTTCTGGATAATAAACAGATGGAACAACTGACATTGTCAAAATTTGATTTACATCGTTTATATAGTCAACTAATACTCGTCTTAAAAGTATAAAGGACAATAGTAGATCCCAGTTTTATTTCTCAATAAATAAAATGATGTTATTAATACAGACATCGAACAGATTGTTCCCTCCAGTGCTGCTAGCTGCTCAAACCACTCCTGCTAACGAAGGCAACAGCAAATACAAAACTTATCCTGAATTAGTATTTTCATAACACTTACGGCTTCTTCTTTCTTGTAAACCTAATAATTTTGGCGTACACTTAATCAATTAGTACTTCCGTTTGAATGTGAAAACTATTTTTTTTCCGAATACAATTTGCAAAAACAACCACCGCTTCTGTTTCACTGGTGCTTGAACTTCCCTCTCAGCGAGTTCTGACCCCGCCCATGAGCATTCAAATGTTCACAAGTCATATCTTATTGGTCAAGATGTAACGACGTCACTAAGACGTCGACGTTTCGCGAATAAAAGTCTTTATGTTCACTTTGGTTTTTTTTATTCAACTTTCATAAAAACGTATAATGACATTTAACATCAAACGAAGGCAACTTTCAGTTTTCTGCGCGGCTCATTGCAAGTTTCTGACCTGATTCGTTAAAGGCTTAACTCTTTATTTATTTATTTTTCCGTATAACCTATTTTTTTGTATTGTACATATTTGCTATTTTTTTGTACTGTTGTTATAACGACAAACAAAAAAAATATTACGAATTAAATAATGCTGGTAAAGGTAAAGTGTCAGTGATTGTACATGTCGTCAGGGAACTCTAGATGGCAGCAAAACCTAGTCTATGAAAACATCAGACGAGACAAATTTAGCAGCATTTCCAGTGAAGTAATTGCTTTTGCTGTGTACATTTATGCATTTCAATGCACTTGTTCCCGAGATTGTCAATAATATTATTTTAAGATTTGTCATCTCTTAAAATAACAAGGAACTGGCAATTTAAGAAATAAAAAATTATGCTATGTACCCATGCATTTGCATCTGTCTATCCACGCAGGAGTCAAACAGATTCATAACAATGATTAACAGTCTGAGATGTCTGTAAATGCAAGAATATTTTTGTAGATAATGTATGAAATGGCAACAACATTTCTAAAGCATATATGAAAAGAAACTGAGCTGTTTACTAATCAATGATGGGCTATAATTCTATACTATACAAAACTATGATAAACATGAAGCATCTGTGATTTGGTGATGCAAAAAAACCCGCAATCCTTCTAATAAAGGCCTAAACCAAATCAACCCAAAGACAGTGAAATATGAGATCCTGGAAGGATGTAAATACGCAACGACTATACATCCATGAAATGCAACGATAACGTTCGTGTTTTTCCTTGACTTTAATATATAAAGCTAAATCTCCAAGACCCAGTCATGCAAGCATGACAAAATAAGCAGAGAAGATGAAAAATAATTTTCCTGTCCATTATTATCCCTGTTATCTGCCAAGACCTGGCCGTACTCGATCGATGACGGGAAGTTAAGGCGCTTCATCTGGAGCGAGGATAGTCGGGAATCTCAAAAAACAGGTAAACAAAATCACTGTGCGTGCATGAAAATACACAATGCGAAAATAATACACACGTACATAAAAATGCATGATCATAAAGACATAATGTGGCATCCATGTGAGGTTATTTATAAACAGGTAAATGTTGCCGTGCACATGCAGTGGCCTGCGCTTAAATGACCCTCGCGACGGGGCAGCACGGACCCCGCCGTCATGACAGAACAAACCCAAAAATACACCTCATACTCTGTTTATCAGCCCACGAGCTTTTTATTTATCATTCTATAAACCCAAAAACCGCCACTAAGGGACGAAATGTGACAAAAGCCCTTTAATAGTAACATTAGCGATTCAGTTTCGGTCCCCATATGTAGTTAGCCAGGTCAGATGCAGGTTTTAGCCGTTCTCTGGCAATTGTGTTTGTCGTGTGTATAACAGATTGATCTCCGTAACGTGCTTAATGGTTGCTGAATTATTATCTTTCTTTATTGGCCAATAATGTGTTCATTCAATGTTTTTATTTAATATAAGAGGGCTTGTTTGGATTCTCTTGTTGATACCATGGCAGCTGTAGCGTGCTAAACAGGCTACGTTACCTGTAAATAAACCATTGTTAAGCAAAGGAAAAAATGGGTGTTGGATCATAACATTACTATATGTATTTTTTATATATCGCATAAGTGAATTTGTCTTCCAGTTCAGCCATCAATGCTAAGTTTACACATAACCATTACGTGGCTGTTAGCCAAAGCTAACAAAAGCCGCTCGGTGTCATTTAGCTGTAGCGCGATGTATTTATACATTTGTTTATATATTTTGTTGTTGTCGAAGTAAAGAATGAGCTATTATTAAAACGATAACCTCAGCACGAAGCAGTTTCTATTAAAATTATAAATTGCTGGAATACTTGAAATATTTTAATAAATGTTTTTGGAGAAACTACATTTGTATATGTACCAAAATCACCTTACGAAACTGGGTGACTTGATTCAAGATATTGTTAAAAAATAATAATAATAATTATAATAACACATTACCCCCTGTTTGCATGAAAGAGCCCATTAAATCACACTGTGATTTTTATGAACAGTGTTAAAGAATACTGGGATGAGCCCCTCCATATATCCTGTCTTAATTTCTTTTTTAAATGGAAAATAATGTAAACACAATACTTAATGGGATACTTCACTCAAAAATTAATATTATGTTATAATTTACCCTCATGTTGTTCCAAACATGTATTACATTCTTCTGCGAAACACAAAAGACGATATTTTGAAGAATGTTGGCAACCAAACTGTTTTGGTGACCATTGACTTCCATTATTTATATGTTCCACAGAAGAAAGAAAGTTTGGAAGAATGTGAGGGTGAGTAAATGATGACAGAATATTTTTTTGATGTACAATTCCTTTAACACACATTTTTCAGACGTTTTGTTTGTGTTCTAGGATTGAGTCCACTGACCCGGCATGGGGGACATGAAAACCCCCGATTTCGATGACCTATTGGCAGCGTTTGACATTCCTGACATTGATGCCAAAGAGGCTATCCAGTCAGCACCGGATGAGGTGGAGGGGCATCAAGGAGCAGGCGGGGGATCACTCATAAAGTCTGGTGATGCTTCAGTGGGTGGAAGTTCAACCATTAGATCACCCAGCCCATCCTCAGATTCTCAGAGTGACCCTTCTATTGTTAGCGTGATTGTGAAGAACCGTGTTCGCCCTGAGACTTTTGATGGGGGTGACAACTCGGTACCAGACCCACTCAACCATAATGGATTTGTGTCGTCCGGTGGGTCAGTACATATGTCGCAGGCCCGTTGCCAGCCGAACGGGGAGCAGTGGCCCATATGCAGTTCAAAAGCAATTCCAGAGACCGCAGGATCTGTCCTTGGATCTTCCGGCAGTTCCAAACAGGGCAGCAACATCTTTAATAAGCTGAAGCCCTTAATGGCACAAGGTGCTGGAGACTCTGTCGGAAGGGCCCGGAAAATGCAGCTTCTGCAACAGCAGCATATGCAGCAGGAGATGAACATAGAAGGTGCAGACAAGGCGAAAGCCCCTGCAATTCCTAGTGGGGCAAGTGGAGCAGCATCTCCTTTCTTTCCCCCACCTAAACCACTTCTTTCCACTCCCTCCACAGCTACATCCTCCTCTCCGTCATCGTCCTCTCCCTCAGTTGGGTCCAGAGTTTCTGGGGCCGTGGCATCGTCTCCACTTGCTACATCTCTAACAGAGCCGTTTAACGGAACACCACGTCTTAGTTCGTCTACATTCAGACGCGTTGATTCGGATGAAGAGGACTCAGATCCTGATTCTGGAGGATCTCTAGTCATCCACGAGAGTCCAGATTCTCCCACCCCTCCGAAACTGTCACGCAGGCTGAGGTCACCTCCAGAAAATTCACAGTCTCCTTCTCTCCCTCCTTCGACGTCCATATCACCCAGCACTTACCCCAAACCAGGTGACATCCCCTTGGCTTCACCTGCTTCACCTCGAGCTCAACAGAACTGGCTTTCTGCACCAGTCCAAACAGGAACCGGAAAGAGTTTACCTCAAGAGGAGCGAAACCCAGAGCATGTGATTGAAGAACGAGACTCGCCGGAGAGCCCTGAGCCTGAGATGCCCAAATCCTCCATGCCAACATCTGCAGTTACCAAAAGATCATGCAGCCCAGCAGTGGCATCTTCATCACCATCTGCTGCCCTTCGAGAACCCAAGGAAGAAGAAGAGGAGATGGAAGTAGACAAAGGGTCTACAGAGAATGGAAAAGATGTGGCTAACGAGGATGGTAAGGACAGTGGGAAAAGGGATGGAGAAAAAACGGAGGTAGATACTGCGCAATCTCTCCCAGCGGACACTGGCTCATCACCAAGCACTGGTGGCAAAGCTGTCGCTGGCAGCAATGCTCCCTCCAGACCACTTAAAGTCCGCATCAAGACCATTAAGACGTCTACAGGAGGCATCACCCGCACGGTTACCCGAGTAGCAGGTAAGGGAGGTGCTGCCAATGCAGGCAAAGATGCAAGTAAATCCCAAACGGGAAATCGAGCTAGCCCTGCGAAAGGCGCCAGAAAAAATGACGCCACTGCTGGTCAAGTGGTAAAAAGCTCAGCACTACCAGTATCCACTCTAGAAGCCAGTAGTGCGATGTTAGCAGCAGCCAGCAAGGTTCAAAACAAAATGTCAGTGCAATCCGATAAAATGAAAGTTTCTGCCACAGCAGTAAGCATTACAAAAGCCACCACTTTACCAGTCGCACCAGCTGTGGGCGGAATAAGCGTGCGCCCCACAGTCACTAAAACTGCCAATGGAGGTACAGTGCCGTGTAAACCCGCGTCTATAGTCAACAGCACCGGTGCTGTTATTTCCCGTAGCCAGTCCAGTCTGGTTGAGGCTTTCAACAAGATACTGAATAGCAAGAACCTGCTGCCCAGCTACCGTCCGGACCTCTCGACCCCACCACCCCCTGAATGGGGTCTACCTATGCCTGCTTCTGGCTATCGATGCTTGGAGTGCGGAGATTCTTTCGCTTTGGAGCGCAGCCTGGCAAGACACTACGACCGGCGCTCTTTGAGAATAGAAGTGACGTGTAATCACTGCGCAAAGCGGCTAGCTTTCTTCAATAAGTGCAGCCTGCTGCTACATGCTCGGGAGCACAAGGAACGAGGCCTGGTCATGCAGTGCTCACATTTGGTTATGAGACCCGTTACAGTGGAGCAGATGATTGGCCAGCAAGACACTACTCCCATTGGTAAGTTTTGAAAAAAAAAAAAACACTAGTTTTTGTGAAGATTTGAATTGGACTTCTTCTGCTTAATATTGAACAATAAATATTCCTTTTCCTTTTAGGTATGCTCTCTCCATCGCTGTCCTCTCCACCTCTGACATCCTCCACCACCCCAACAGGGACGACCACTCTGCCATCCACTTCCAGTCCACTGAAGGACTCCCCCTCTCCAGGCACAGCTTCAACCCAGCCCAGCCCTGCCCGCCGTGGACCTCAGAGTCCCCAAGCCCTGATGCCGCTGCCCTGCAAGAAAGGCGAGGCCCTGCAATATCACAACTTCAAGTGTCCTGAATGCCAAGCCCAATTTTCAAGCAAGGCTGAATTAGTGACACATTTCCAGCAAATCAGAGCTACTCCTAACTCGGTAAGTTGCAAAATTTTAAACATGTTGTAAACACAACGATTTTCTTTCTGGTGTGTCGGATTTTTTTTACATGCCCCACCTACTTACTCCATCACAAAATTATATTTTTAATTTAATTTTGTTATTATTTTTGAATTTTGTTACATGTTTGGGTGCCTGTCAGAAATACATTTTAATTTAATAAAAAAAAAAACATAAAAAATAATTGTATGATTTTTTTAAATATTAAATTAAAAAAAATATTTTAATAAATAAACAAATAACCCTGATATATAATCATTTTAAAAAGTAAATGTTTATTTCTGACAGGTAAAAAAAAGGTGTGTGTATATTTTTCAATTAAAAAAATCAGCTAATTAATCACATTTTCAGTAATTAATCGTGATTAATCACACCTAAAAGTTTTTAATATAGTTTCAAATTGTAATAATTTCACATTTAATCTCCAAATTTAATCTTTCTAATATAGAAACAACATAAAGACAGTGTATTTTAAATATTTGTTCAATGGCATCTTTTTATGAATGAAAGTCAGTATCACTGATACCAATACCTCTACTAATGTATGTATGAAATAGATTTTTTTCCTCAATTTTAGCTATTAATTATATCCATTCATTCAACATTACAGTATAATTTGAAAGCTATCAAAGATAAAAGGTTTAAAGATAATTGTGTGATATTAACTAGAAGGTGACTCCATGAAATATTTATGCACACGTTTGTTAGAAAATGAAGGTATATGGTCCAATCAGTACTGATTTAATTGATGCTTCTATCGCTTGTTTCAAAACAAGTCGGTTTTGTAATTTCGAAAAGCCTCGTCTATGTTATCCAACTTGGTGATTTATTTAAAACAACAGAATTCAACAGCCATGTTCAGTAAATCACAGAAGACCAAATCATTGACAAACTGTTTCAGTGTGACTTTGTAAATTGTTGCATTAGAAATGTGATTGCATAATTTTTTGTTGCAATGTGAATTCACATAAGAATGTTTTTACGATCAATTTACACATTTATTCTACTCGTGTTTCTTAAATAGTGCCCAATATCAGTGTATATGCTAGAAGATTTCTTTATTTACTAACTCCTTTATGTTGCCCCTGCTGTCTCTTTTTTTATTTCAGACTTGTATGCTTTGCTCTCCCCCCATGATGTTGCCTAACTGGTGCAGTGTGTCGGCCCATCAGCGGATCCATAAGCACCGCGCACCGCATGTTTGCCCAGAGTGTGGTGGCACTGCCCGCCAGGCCACGTTTCAAACCCATCTGGAAGAGTCCTGCCTGCACTTTGCCAGGCGCATCGGCTACAGGTTCATGGCTTTCAATTTCCTATCAGTGTTTTGTAATATTGCAGGCAGTTTCCTTGTGAGATCTCCTGCAAGGAAATAAAATGAAATTGCCTACATACGCTTCGGGGTTCCCATGCAGTTTGAAAAAGTATGGAATTTGATTTGAATAGTTTCCAGGTCTAGAAATGTATGGAAAAAAAGAAAGCGGGTCTGGAAAAATATTTGCATTTCCAGACTATTGCCCCTATTTAGTTTTCTATAATAGAAAATTAATCATTTAATGAAAATAAATTTATCATGGCAGCTATTTATTGTTTCTTTAATGATTATCAAACACGATTGAATGAATTCAAAGAGCTCTTTTTCATTATGCAAAAATGCAGGTTCTAAGCGTTTTGGGTTTCTTCTCATGATATTCTAAAAAAATTTATTAATAAAATTAATAAAAAAGCATTTTATTTACAGACGACTGTACTATATACCAAATATAAAGCTGAAAATAATGCTGTGTGAACCAGTTATGTTAAATATGGTCTGAAAATCTACAGAGAGGTTTGGGAATTTGAGTCTGGAAAAGTATGTAGAAAATATGTAGAAACCCTGACTCTTGCACATGCTCAAATCTTCTTCCTTTATTCCAGGTGCTCCAGTTGTCAAGTTGTGTTCGGAGGTTTGAATTCCATCAAGTCCCACATTCAGACAGCTCACTGTGAGGTGTTTCATAAGTGCCCCAATTGCCCGATGGCCTTCAAATCTGCGCAGAGTGCCCAGGGGCACATCACTTCCCAGCATCCTGCCCTCACAGCTGCACAGGCTAAGTAGGTTGAACCGTCATACACAGCTTTTCATAATTAGAGCCATGGACGTGAAATATTTTGCTATTCAAAATCAATTCCTTAAAGATATGAACTCAGATTCTCCTTATATTCGTATACTTATTCTACAGGATGATCTACAAATGTGTCATGTGTGACACAGTGTTCACCCAGAAACCTTTGCTCTACATGCATTTTGACACTCACCTGGCCAAACAGAAGGTGCATGTGTTCAAATGTCCAGACTGCACTAAACTTTATGCCCAGAAAGGCTCCATGATGGAACACATCAAGGTAGATATATTAATAATTCAAATAATAATCTTTATGATGTAGTTTATTATTATTGTTGTAATTGTTGTTAAGCAAGGCATTTTAAGGGATAGTTCACCCACAAATGAGAATTATCACATGATTTACTCACCCATAAGCCATCCTATGTGTATCTTCTTTCAGACGAACACAATCGGAGATATATTTAAAAATATCCTTGGTCCTCCAAGTTTTATAATGGTTGTGAATGGTAATGGATTGATGTGCTTTTTTGGGCTTCAAAATCTCAGTTACTATTCACTCCCATTATAAATCTTTTAAATCATTTTTAATATAACTCCGATTGTGTTTGGCTGAAAGAAGAAAGTCATATACTCCTAGGATGGCTTGAGGGTGAGTAAATGATGGTATCATTTTAATTTTGGGTGAACTAACCCTTTAAGTTTTAAAAATTGATGCATTGTTATTTTGCCTTTTGTGTTACCCATTCTTTTCACTTCCCCTAAAGAATGTGGCGTCAGCAAAGGCATACAATAAATCTCTTGGTTTGGCCTTTACAGAAGGATTTCTGTGTATCACCTTGTCTAAAGCTCATACCAAGTACAAAAGCAACTCAGTGTGAATTGTCTTATTTTCCTGTCTGTCTTGCTCATGCTTTTGACCAGAGCTATCTTTCAATATTTCCCTTTAGACTGCTCATAGAGGCCTGTCTGTCAAAGCAGAGACTCCGCCCACCACCTCATCTCCTGTCTCAGCCCCTGCCAACAACTCAACATCTAAACCTAAACCAGCCGAAAACAATTCAGATGAGTTGAGCCAGGGACAGGGAGAGGAGGAAGAGGAGGGGGAAGAAGAGGAGGGAGAACAGGAAGGGGAGGAGAGAGAAGAGGAAGAAGAGGAGGAGAATGAGGAGGAAGAGCAGCCGAGCTCTCCCGAAAGCGGGAATATGGAGTGGAGGTGCAGGGAGTGCAAGAAACGCTTTGCAGAGAGAGAGGATTACATCGACCACATGAAGAATGACCACGGCACGGTTGGTACTTTTAAACACATACTCGAAGCAATCGCATTAAACACTTATTTTATCTGACATATATTTTATAATAAATGTGTGATTCTATTATATACTTCTATGCTTGCATTTGCTTGTAATTGATGCAAAAATTATATTTTATATTTGGAAATATATAAAGATATATATAGCATTTATATTTATTTTGATCAGTTAATTTCAGTTGCCAAAGAAAATTCTAAATGTCATTATTTTCCCCAGTAGTTTTTAATTTACTTTTCCACTTTGTATAAAAGTTTGGGGTCAGTAAGATATTTAATGTTAATTTTAATGTTAGATTTAAATGTTAATATTGACATATTTTTACAATTTAAAATGTGTTTTTTATTTTAATATATTATTAAATTGTCATTTATTTCTGTGATAGCAAAGCTGAATTTTCAGTATCATTACTCCAGGCTTTAGTTTCACATGATCCTTCAGAAATCGTTCTAATATGCTGAGTTGTTGCTCAAGAAACAGCATTTATTTGAAATAAAAATATATCTGTTATTTATATATTATTTATATATATCTATTATTATTACATATATTAATTGTACATATTTAGCAATTATATATAGTTTCCAAAAACGCCTCTAATGTATATCCAAAACATGAAGTGATTTGCGTTTTTAATTCATTTGCCATTTGTTTACTTAAAATGAAAAAGTTAATCCTTCACATTTGTTTTATGGTTTTATTTCTTCCTCTAGTTAATGAAGAAGTTCCCCTGCAGATTGTGTGAGCGTTCATTCAGTTCAGCCAACAGCCTTCGTCGACATGTCAGAATAATACACGAGGGCGTCAAGAGAGTCTTCCACTGCCCGTGAGTCAAATATTCATCAACCACCAATTTATTTGAATCTTTTCCTTCCTAACATGATTCTTTATTTGATTATTCATCTCTTCTAATTCTGTAAATGTTGTTTTCAGGCACTGCTCAGAGGGCAAGCGTACATTCAGTAGTCGGCTGATTTTGGAGAAGCACATTCGGGTCAGACATGGCATTAGAGCACGACAGGCAACGGACAGACCGGTCAGTTTAAACTCTCTACCTTTTTAGAGTTTATTATATTTAATTATCCTTATATTAATTTTAATTTCTTCTCTCAGAACGCTCCCAACACCAGAAAGCGTTCACTTCCAGGTGACGGGGCGGGCAGTTCATCTGAGCTTGACAATGAGGGCGGAACTCCGGCTACAGGGGGCGGCGCCGATACGGATGACGTCACGGGAGAGGACGCCTCGGGTCCAGCGAAGAGAACTCGAGCGTCTGAAAACCGACCGGTCGATCAGGAGGAAGACGACGGCACGTTCCGTTGCACACCCTGCGGTTTCACCACCCAAGATTGGGATGAGTTCCAGCGCCACATTCCCGTCCACTGTGATGCGGAGAACGCGTCTCAGCAGTGCCTGCAATGCGGAGCCTGCTTCGCCTCGGCCGGCTCTCTCAGCCGACACAAATTCATCACACACCGCTTGCGTCAAGGTCAGCATGACGGTCGTGGTGGAAACACATCACCCGGCGCATCTCCGCAGGACGGATCGCCGTCCTCACCGAAAGCGGGCGAGGACGGGGAGGGAGGGGTGAGCTGCAGGGTGTGTGGCCGGCGCTTTGACAAAACCTCGGACCTTAACACACACTTCCGCACGCATGGCATGGCCTTCATCACGGCACACAGGACCGACAAGCCCTAGTAGAACAAGTGAGATGGGGGAAAAAGCAAAGAAAGGAAAAGCCATCGCAAAACACTGCTTTGAACCAGCCAATAAGACAAGTTTAAAATTAATGCTTATAATTTGGAAAATTTTACCTGCTATCATGATTATAATGTGATCTGTCTTCCGAAATACTAAGATATTAAAGTTATTTCCCCATTTCCTCCATTCGCTCCATTTGTAACGTCCTCAGCCTTTTAAATAAATTCACACAAGGTCAAATTGTATCTCAGACAGGCTTTGTATTGCTCAAAAACTACTTTACATCTAGAGCAATTCGGTGTCTGCTGGGTTTTGCTGAGCGTCAATCTACAAAAGCATTAAAGCAAAAAGGGTGCTAGTGAAGGTTTTTTTTTTTTTTTAACAAATAAAGGAAAACACTGACTTTTAAATGTAACAATATTGTACAGACATTGTAGTACTGATATTTATTTATATTGAAGCATTCATCAGTCTTTTGATAATCATTGAGAACTTAAAATGAGTTGGAAAAGTTTCATTTGTGCAAGGAGAACAGACATATATGAGGTCAAAAAAGGATTGTAAAGTTTAAATAGTCAAAAAGGTCAATATAAGTAAACGCGGATACATTTCAATCACAGATACACTTGAGCACATTTTATATGTGTATAAATGCAGTACATCAGTTTGATATGGTTGTTGCATTTGGAAATGTGAATAAGTTCAGTCTTTGTAATTTTTTTTTTAGCTGAAAGGCGAAATTGAAATACTACTAGTGAAAGTTTGTGTTTGGGACCTGATGTAATTTTTACAACTTCATCTGATTGAAAAATCGACACTGAGTTTGAAGGATTGCTTGTGTGTTTTATGGCAAATTATGTACAAATATGAATGTTGTTTGTGTATTTTTTTCTTTGATAAGAGTCTTTTCTATCAGAAAGTTCTGTGCTTGTCGAAAACCACGTTTCTTAAAAATAATATTGTGATCGTGTGTGAATCATCTGTGTGAGTGTGACTTTCTATCCCTCCAGTAATAGATGTATACGTCCCATACATAGACGGTCTATAGACAGCCATCTTATTCTGTGATGACCTGCCTGTTTCACTGCCGTACATCTGTGTCAGTTCTTTCTAAATAAAACAGTAAATTGGTACGGTACAGATCATGGTGTCCTTAATGATTTAATATCAATATTAACAAAATAATTGCAATTCTATTACTGATAAAATTACATGTAAAATTAAACTGCTGTTTATGTGCATTACGGATTAATTGTTTTAGGTAGAAAATTTATAGATTGCGCTTTAGTATAAAGTCTCGTTTGTCAATGCATTAACTAACATTGAGTAATATATTTCCCAGAATCTATCAGGTTTTGTTAATGTTATTATTTGAGCTTCCCAAACTTAAGAGGGGTAAGGCCCCCCAAAAACATTGCAAAAGCTCCACGACTCCGCCGTTAAAAAAAATATATACTGTATTTACCTACAAATACATTTATTAACAAGTTTGTAAGAATTTCATGTGAATTATAAAAAAAAAAATAATCAAATTTTAGAACAATTGGAATATTTTAATTATTTTAATATATTGATTTGGACTAGCTACGCCCCCCTGCAATACCACTACAGCCCACAGGGGGACTGCGGCACACAGTTTGGGAAGCACTGTGTTAGTGCATTAATGCTAGATAATTGTTAAAATGATTAATCTTAACAATATTGTAAAGTTTTACTGCTTCATTGTAGCTGGAATTATGTTTTGATTTTTGCTAACATAACAAAATATATACAGTGGATCTTATATAGATGCTACTTTGTTTTAAACAGTAAAGTTTTTAAGATATCAGCGAGCCTTCAGGATTTTACAAAGTCATTGTTAATGTATTTGATTATAAACCTACAAAAAAAATCCTAAATTATTAGACATGATGTGGAAGACCCCAATAATGTCATGTAGAACTTTTCCAGACATTATTGTGATAATGATTGTGCTTCAAAAAAATAAGTTATAATTAAATACACTTAATATATAAATAATAACAATTCAGATTCCATCATGCATTTGACAGATTCTTTTCACTTTAGCTTATGTTTGCTGAGGTTATGGAAAAGATCTCGTCCTTGCCGTTTTCTTTAATGGTGTCAAACTTTGGCTGCACGACCTCTAACTCCACAGTTTTCTGGACCATGGCTGTCAGGCCTTCAGGATCCATTGGCTCTAAGTTTGGATGATGTACTCCGATCAGCAGCTCGTAAAGTAACGAACCCAGAAGAGCACCTACACACGTTACAACCAAAGGTACCCACCACCATCCATGTCCAGCCCTGACAAGCAAGAAGCCTCTTGTTAGTGTCCAAATGGATTTTTTTAAACATATATATATGTGACAAGCAGGCTTGTATATGTGACAAGCAAAAGTTCAAAAGTTTGAGGGCATTTAATTAAAAGGTCTATATTATATTACTTTTATCTGGTAAAGATGCATTAAATTGACCAAAAATTGGCAGTAAAGACATTTATAATGAACAAAAGACTTGATTGTTCAACTCTAGATGGCACAGGCTGGTCCTGAACTCATTCTGCTTGCAATCACACTGTTCTCTATAGGGCATGGCTGATTGGTTCCTGCTGTATCAGCAGCCAATGAGCTCACAGCTCAACCTTCAAATACTTGGTCAGTGTTTGCTGTACCAGTTTGCAGTGCATTTTCCAAAACCCTCCACCTTCCCCAGCTCCACCTGTATAGATCTGCAATGGGTAATTCATGTATGCTACAGTATATTGTACAGCAGCAGCAGCATTTCGTGTATTTATTGGCAGCAGCAAGTCTTGCTGTGCAGAAACGTAAGAGATCTATTCTGCATATTGGAATGATTTCAGAACTATTATGTGACACTGCAAACTGAAATTGAAACTGTTGCTGAAAATTCAAGTAAAGAAATTGTAAAGGAATTATGGTAACACTTTACAATAAGGTTCATTAGTTAACATGAACTAATAATGAACTGCACTTATACAGCATTTATTAATCTCAGTTCATGTTAATTTCAACATTTACTAATACATTATTAAAATCTCGTTAACATTAGTTAATGCACTGTAAACTAACATGAACAATGAGCAACTGAATTTTCATGAACTAATGTTAATGAAGATTAGTAAATACAGTAACAAATGTATTGTTCATGATTAGTTTGTGTTAGTTAACACATTAACTAATGTTTAACTAATGAACATTATTGTAAAGTGTTACCAGAATTATTTATATTATATTCAAAAAACAAAATATATTTAATAGTAATATTACTGTTTTACTGTATATTTGATCAAATACTGTAAATGCAGCCTATGTGAGCATAAGAGACTTTCAAAAACAATTACAAAACTTAGCGACGTTTAAATATATGCATATAAACTGACCTGAACACCTCGTCTCCCCAGCCTGCAATGTAAGAGAAGAGTCTCGGTCCGAAGTCTCGTGCCGGGTTGATGGCATATCCGCTGTTAGATCCCATCGAAACACCGATCACCAGGACAAGTGCTCCTACCAGGACAGGCTCCAGACCAGGAGGTGCTGGTGTGTTATGAGGGTCTCCCAATGCAAGAACACATGCTAGCAGTGCCGCTGTGCCAATTATCTGTAGAACAAGCTCAGGTTAATGCTAGTCTGTCTACACAACTCACTTTAGATCAAACTCTTAAGTGAACTCTTTTTCAAGCCTTGCTAATGACATATTTTCTTCTTTTGTTATTTTGTAAAGGAAACTAACATGCACCAGCTTCTCAAGCCGAGTAGGTGTTACTTGCAGAAAATGTCATAAAAAACCTACACTCAACAAGTCACCACACGCTTAAAAATAAAGCTTCCAAGGGTTTTCATAGCAATGGCATAGAAGAACCATTTTGGTTTTCCCAAAGAACTTTCTTAGAAGAACATTTTAAGAATTCCATGAATGGTAAAGTTTTTTCATGGAATTATCGATCCCAATAAAGAACCTAGTGAACTACACTTCTGTGAATAGAAATCTCAAACCATTATTCTGGACTTTTAAGTAACAAAGAACAAATCCCGATTCACTTCAGAGTATTTGGACCCAAACCTTGTCAGAACTCATTCAATTGTAATGCTGGAAATCCGTCACTACCACAATAGCTTTTAACAAAAAAGAAATTCCATGAACTGAGCTGAACAGTCTTTTTTTCCTGATTCAGCCAAACAGAGATCAGTGTGTTCCTGGTGTCGTGACCCCTGAGGTCATTTATCTACTCAAACTACTTCAAATGAAAAATCATCCTTTTAAAGGTGTACAGAAATGTGTTACTTAGTGATCTGCTAATATTTACTGGCACTGGAACTTATTACATCTATTTATGTTAAACGCCTATGGACTAAAATCTCAGGATATCAGTATAATTAGAAGTATAACTATCTTCCAAATAGTTGTGAACATATTCAAACTTCATATGTATTTTTGTGTTTTACATATGGCATTGAACAGTTAAATACAGTCTAAATAAATCATTGACAAGGCCAGAAAACACCAAGAGGATGTAGTGAAATTTGAATATGAAGTTGATATTCTTTAGTTTGTCTGAGGGAACATTTGCTTATTTTATGCAGAAAATCTTTTCTCGCAGTGTCTGACCCCATAGATATGTATACGTAGATGTCACATTCGACCACTCCAGACACATCGACGTGTCCGCCATCTTGGAACAGTAAACATGACCCTCTTCGTCACTCACAAATCAATGAATTTTCATAGAAAATGTCACTGAATTGTATAGCCTTTGGCTGTAAAAACCACAGAGCTGATAATCTTTCAGAGGTGAGAATGTGCTGGTTTGTGTTTTTCTGTATAAAGTAAGGTTAAATACATAAAGTATATTTGTGCAATTTAATATATTTAATTATTACAGGTTTGAGTAAAGTTCTGAGATTGCATTTCACTGTTTTTATTCATTTTGAGGAATACTGAATGTTTTTGTGCAAGTGAGATGAGTAAATACATGTTCACATTTAGTCTAGAACTACAATAACCATCATGTTCACACAGCGAACACAACACCTCTACACTTTATTTCTCTCAACATGGCGACAGGAGAGCTGTCAGTCAATAAATGAGAAAACAAAGTAACTTATTGTTACTTGTTGTAAACAGAAAAAGTAATGTGTTACTTTTCTAGTTACTTGGAAAAAGTAACTCAAGTTACATGTAATGCGTTTCCACCAACACTCGTCGTCACTCACAGTAAGAATCAATGATGATGCCACAACTTTGCGCAACGTCTGGTTGTGAAATGAATGAATTGAAAACATACACTGTTTGAGGGCAGAACAAAGTAGATGTTGTTTGTGGGCAGCCAATGAAGTCTGTCAGTCTGTTCTCATGTAAAGTTGTTACAAACCTTATAGGTTCGTGCAGGAAGTAAGACTTGATCATTGATGACTCGTTTCAGGCAGTTTCAAATCGGTTCTGTTTTGTTCGTTTTTTTGGAAGACAATAACTTGTAATTTGTCGTGGACTTTGATCTTTGAAAATTTACAGGAATTTTACATTCACAAATGGCTATATTACACAAAAATTGAAATGTTATGTCCGAAAAAGCATAATAGGGGCACTTTAGCATGTCTCATAATTCACTTTTAATATTTGGTTATGTTGATCTTATGAAAGTCTTGTGTCTTAAGTATATCAAAATGTTACTGACCTGATCTACCACTCCCCCCCATAGACTCAAGTAGTCTGCCGGGTAAGTTGAGAAGATGCCAGCTGTGGCAGTGGCACCACTAACTGTCAGATGCCCTCCAGTGAAATCCATTATGGCATCTGAACAAAATACATGAATAAGTGTCTTCATTTGAATGTACTTACTGTACAATAATTTAAGATTATATAGACCAAGATCTGCTCACCATAGTACTGAAGAGCAACAGTTGCTGCAGCCAGAAATGCACCAAATAGCTGCGACCACACGTAGAAAGGAAGACGAGTCCAGGAGAACCTGCCCAGGACACACAGGCTGAGAGAAACAGCTGGATTCAGGTGAGCTCCTTAAACAGAAGAGAAATATTTTAATTTACATGGATATACTTACTAAACATAGCAGCACTGGAGAGTTTATACCTGATACCCCTTTTGCAATATAGATTCCAAATGTGGTGCCCAATGCAAATCCGAGGTTGATTGACAAGTAGTCGCCCTTAGTGTTTTGAGAGGTCGTCACCTGGGCAACCGAGCCACACCCAAAAAGCTGTAGTGTAGAGAGAACAACATCAAGAATATCAGAAATAATCTGGTGTGAACGTGTACACAAGCATGATGTCTATGATAAACTTAATAGCACATTGAGATTATTGTGCATTATGGTAACTGTAGCTTCTCAGATGCGGCAAAAGATTAAGTAGTTCAAAGTTTGACTTCTAGAACATTGCTGAAATTCTTTTATACAAGCGCTTTACCATTTACATTTGAAGGTAGACATGTATATAACACTTTACAGTAAGATTCCTTTTGTTACATTAGTAAATTACATTTGTTAACATGAACCAACAAGGAAAAATACTTCAAAAGAATTGATTGATTTTAGTGAATATTATTTTCACATGATTAAAATCAAAAGTTTGTATCTGTTAATATTATTTAATGGGCATGAGCTAACATGAACTAATTGCATTTTTGTTAATGTTAACAAAGATTAATAAATGATATAGCAAATGAATTGTTAATAACTAACGGTGCATTACTGTAAAGTGTTACCAAAGAAAATCTAAATCTAACGTACACTGAAAAAAAAAAAATGCTGCAGAAACTTCGAGATTCCTAGTAAAAATTTTTACAAATAATTACAAAGAAATGGCAAGTAACACATTAAAGAAGAAATTTTGAAAGACTGAAATAGTGGTTTGTAAATAAAATATACTCCAATAATATGTCAATTTTGAATCATTTTTACAGTGTTGGCCTCATTTTCACATTTCTATATTAACCAATACAGATAATTACAGACTTACTATCAAAACATAGACTCCGAAAAATTCAGCCAGACATTCTCTGATCAAGCTGCTCTTGATTCGGCATCTCCTCAGCAGACGATCCATTATTTCTGCCCTCTTTACTTTGTATTTTTCTGTTCGTTTTCCTTTACAATAAGAGTAAAAGTAGGCCGGGAGATTCGGGACTCCAGACAGATGATTCTCAGGGCTCCATTGAGGAGGTCTCCAATGAAAAGACCCAGTCAGCACCTTAGAGAATGCATGGTCTTCCGTTCAGATAATTCTCACACCACATAGGTAAACTCAAGACTATCTGTTGTGGTTAAAGCTTGTTAAATGTGTGCGTTTGGGGGAGGAATGACAATTACATGCAGTACATTGCCCTTTCGTGTAATAAAACAATGAGTAGTTTATTGTTAACTTTTATCTGTGATGCACTGCTGGCATTTTAAGGCTCAGATACATCCATAAATCATCAACTATTCATATTTTAAATCAAAGGAAAAAGTTCTATCCTTTGCCAATTAATGCGAAATAAGATTTTTAGAAATGTGTCTACAGTAAGAGCACAACAGAAAATGCTTTGTTTTCAACTGAAGCATTTATCCATTAACCAATATCTTAAGACAGACAACCATATTTGTTGTCTCATAACTAGCATTCATAAGCACATACACACTTTATGCATATTTTACCATGTAATTAAATGGTAAATTTGTTCTCAGGTGCCAATTCCTCGAGTGTTTTTATTAATAAACTAGTTTTCTAGTCAGTTAAGCAAAGACAAGCTAGTTAACGTGTAAATGTTTGACCCTGATGTCCATGATTGCTTCCAAAAGAGTTAATGTGTCCATGCAGCCGTTCTCAATGTTCCCATCATATTTACGTGCGTCTTGACAAAGGACTAAAATTTTGCCTAGATGTGGAGAAAACAGTGGCCCAAAACATAATTCGGACACTTTCTGAACCACTGATTAAAAAAAATCACCATGTGATCAAAATGGCTCGGAAAAGTAAAGTCAGTTTTGAGGTAATCTTCTGTATCTTAGCTTCTATCTGTTTATTAGATAACTGAGCATAAAGTCAATCTCCATAAAGTTGATGTCACTCATGTCTCAACTGTCACTAGATAAAGATCAAACTGGGTGCAAAGCTAGCCAATGCTCAATACAGTTATGGGCGATACACACAACCAGCCGTGTACCAGGATTGGCGCCAATCTGAGAGATTTTCTCTTTTTCTCTTCATTGCTGAATCACTTTTAAAAAACTGGTAAAAATTATTGTTTGCTAATTGTATCCGCTTGCATTATCAGTATTGCTGTAAATACCACAGAATGTCAGTTTACTAGAACAGACAGAAAATCTCTCGACTGGCAAGTCTAGATGTGGCAGAACTGGGTGAGCCTGTTGAGAAACAAGACTGCCACATTCAAAAAACAAAACTCTTTGTGTTCCTAGACATACTGGCATACAGCTTATACTGGAAAGACACTAACAGGAAGCTGAAAGTGCTTTTACTGACTTATTTTAAGAACTTTGAGTTCTGTAACAAAGTAAGTCTCTGAACAGGTTCACATTCTACAAGAAACAGTTACATTTTACACGCCGCATAAAACTGTGTTCACTACTTGTACCAGTTTGCTGTAGAGGTCTTCTTTATTGACCGGTTCTCTTAAATGTGTAATTTAAAAAAAAATGACCAACTTGAGACTGCGAAGCATCCCACCTTCTGCACTCAGATGTTACTTAAAGAGAAAAAAGAGAGATCTGTCTTATTTTTCTTCTCATTTGTTGTTTTATTTCACTCTGAGAGATAACACCAATAAAAATAGAGTTTTTTATAAATATTATTCTGGCCCAACACCTGCAGTATCATTCCGTGACGAAATCCAACAGATCTTCTTTACCAACAAACTAAAAAATGTGTCAGTCAGTCCTTTTCAGAACACTGTGGCTCCAACAACTGACACAAAGTTCAGGATATTGATATAATCATTTATATATCATTAATGGAAATATTATTCAAAACGAAAGTAGGAGGAAGAGTTATTAAGGTCATTTTGTGGCAGCAAATATTCCACTCTCATAATCAAGGCTGGATCTCCACATACACACAAATGTACTAATTTATTGTTGTAGCTTGCAGTCGGAAGGTTTGCTGGGAATAAGATTGTCCTTCAGTTTGTGTCTAGAGCTCTTTCAGCCTCGAAAGCCTCCGAAGAACTTAGAAAACACTGAGAAGTCATCCTGCATGTCAGAAACACCTGAAAGACGCAGAATACACATTACTGGAGATTATTCAAGAATCAAACGTGATCTTGTAAAAGCTTGACAAATTAAACACTGATATTTTAAAATGTCTTTACTAGGGGTGTGACGAGACCCCTATCCCACGAGACGAGACGAGACACGAGATTGGGTTCACGAGACGAGATTTTTATAGTATTTTTAAGAAATCCTCAATAATGAAACGTATGAAGGGAAAATAGTCTTTTATTCAAATGAAAATTATAAAATGCAAAAATGTTGGTGCATTTTGAAATCAACTTGTAATGCATGTCATTTTACTTCTATTTTAATGAATTATTTGCAGTAAAACAACATGCAAACACTGCTAAATGTTTTGCCACAAAATCAACCAATTGTTTTCTGCCCTGCATAATTTCACATGAGAAATCTCACTGAACTTCTTTCTACAGATTGAACATAAATTAAACAGTATAAATAAAATAAACATATAAATAAAAAATTCAAATAACATTTTAAGTGTCACTTTAACTGCAGTACAAAGTTGACTATTTCCCAGTCACTATTGATTGTGTGGCTGTAACTGTTATATAGCTCTGCGCACACCGAGAAGTCCAACCGTCAGCAGTAATAGCGATGCTTTCTGCCTCTTTAGGGGCCGTTCACATATCGCGCCTAAAAAAGCGTGTAAAGCGCCGCTGCGTCGCTTCCTCCTCCTTTTGCAAGCGTTCGGGAGCTCGCGCTTCTGTAGCGTCTGTCATTGCTATCCAACCATGAACTGTGCTCTCCATGACCATGAGGAAGGCGCGCCAGGAAAAAACCAGCGCGCCGCACCGCATGCGCTTCCATTTTGCGCGAAAGAAAATGCGTGCGATATATGAATGGCCCCTAAAGAGTCTGTACGGCATAGTTTTCTTACAATGTTTACATATTGTTTGTGTCTTGTGTGTTATTCTTTCGCCGTTTATTATTTCTACTGGAAAACCAAAATGTTTCCACACAAACGATTTGAAAGTGGCAGGAGCATCTTCAATAATAATTTCACCCTCACACTGATAGCACGACGAGACAACTTTTCAACTCGACAAGAAATCTTGTCACACCCCTAGTCTTTACACAATATAATAGCTTTAAAGAGCATGCGTTACATAGGGAAAAGAGTTGACTAACCTGGGATGAGAGGACGAGACTGATCTTTCGGCCCATCTGGACCACCTGAGATGGTCACTGTAGTCTCTTCATTACCTTCGCCGTCTCTGACTGTTCGCCTTTCTTCTACTGTCTACACACACACACAATCTCTATTATTATAATTAAAAATAGGTATTTCACAGAACTGTTGGACACCATCTGGACATGTGTGGCATATTTTGAGCCTTGCTAGAAGTCATTATGATATTTGTAATCAGAAACACTATTGAGGATATACAGGATCACTCACTCCATCTGGTCTGACCACCTTGGTGACACTGATGGACTTAAAAAATGACCTCGTCTTCGGCTGTGAAGGTGCTGGAGTCAAGATCTGATCCAGCCCACTAGAAGACACCTGTGAGTCCAGATCTGAGGGAGGAAACAGAAGACAAACGGGCTTTGTAAAGCAAAGCATCAACCGGATATCAGGCAAGAAATCAGGGAATCAAGGCATATTTGTTCAAAGGTTAAATTTCCAGCACAATAATTTGGCCTATAACTTCCTTTGAATAATTGTACACTTTGTAGAACACTTTACTGTCTGTACTCAAATTTATAGCATAAAAATAGTGCAAAATCCATTACCTCCATCCTCTTTTTTCTCATTCTCCTTCGGTCTTAACAGACTATCTTTCCAAAGATCATGAAACTAAAAATAAAATGAAGACAATCAGGTGAGAACCCAGCATGGAGAGATTCTAAATCAGGGGTGTCCAAACCTGCTCCTGGAGGGCCACTATCCTGCAGACATCGATAAAACAGTCGACGTGACTGCAGTGGTGCAACCTTAATTTTCTGAAGCGACAAGAATACTTTTTGTGTGCAAAAATAATTAAAAAAAATATAAGATTTTATTCAATAGTATCTCCTCTTCTGTATCATTCTCATACGTTGTTTACATCCTGCTCTTCCAGGTTCTACGTCAGAACGCTGACTCCTTATTGGTCGGCTGCTGCATCAACATCACACGCACATAAACACGTGTTTAATGGGGGTTGAAGCTAAACTCAGCAGAACAGAGCTGGATTGGACACCCCTGCTCTAAAAGTACACTGAATCACTTTGATTCACCTTTGAGAAGGGTCTCCACTGGGGACCAAAGGGGCTGCTGGGACTTTGTGGAGATGAGGAATCCCCACCCTTTGGTGCCACAGAGGGGGGAGGGAGGGGTGGATTGTTGGGTGAGCTCTCAGGAGACTTCAGCATGAAATCTCTGAATGGGTTACTACTCCCTGCCCCACTCCTGCCTTTCTCTACACCTTCCTGAGGAGGCGGAGCTTCTATTGATGGGACACCTGTTGGGCAGGGGAAGCAGAGAGCAGCAGGAGTAAGTGACATTTCAAATGCATTTTTTTTTTTTTAAAAATGTAAAATAAATTAATATTTTTTATTAGTTTTCATTTTTATATTTGAGTTATTTAGATTTTAACTTTGTACATTTTTGGCATTTTAATTAGTTTTTTTTTTTAGTCTATTTTTATACATTTCTTCAGTTTAGTTTTAGTTATTTGAGTACATCAATTAAACTAAATGAATAAATTTCCTTTTCAGTATATTTGGGGGCCATTTACACAACTCTTTTAAACTAAAAACAGAAAACTTTATGCATTTTGGCAGTTCATGTACATTAAAATGGTGTTTTGAGGGCCTGAAAATGCAAACTTTTGAAAACGGGTTTCCAAGTGCAAGTTTTTGCAAATGATACACTTATTGTCTCTCTGTTTTCACTAACTCGCATTTTTGTTGTTTACAGTGACGTCAGTTTATGGACACCTAGTGTTTCTTTAAAAACTAACATCGCCAACTACTGGCCTGGCATGAATAATACAGCATTTTTAGTCATTTTCATGGATCTGTGTGAACGGGGATCATGTTGACAACGTTGTTGTCAGTATGTGAAAAACACAAAGGAAAAACATACCCTTGTGTATAAATATTTTTGCCAGACACCTTTTGTCTTATCTGTGTGTAATATATGTACAGAGTTTATTAATTTTGTGATATATATATATATATATATATCTCTCATCTATTTACTTTCTCATTTGATTATCCTGGGATGACTACTTGAAATCAACCAGCATCTAATCTGCTTATAAAATCTAAATGAAATCATCCAAGATGTATAAAACCGCAAAATATGCAAATATACATAAACTTGAGGAACAGAGCGAAAGAACCTTTACGTCCAAAGCCATGGCGCTCATCAAATTGACCTAGACCAGCAAAAATCTCCTCCATGTCCCTGAAGATCTGGCCGAACAGCTGAGGTTCCTCGAAGCGCATCCCGCCGGGCCCGAAGCTGAAACCAAATCTGAAGGCATCATCAATCGGGTCCTGACGTGGCCTATTAAAGTTATCGTAGTGAAATCCACGGTCATCGTCTTCATCTTCATCATCATCTTCATGAATCATCCCATCAAAGAAGGGGTCCCTGATTAAGACAGATTCAAATTAGCAAACCAATCTGAAGTAAACAATGCAGGAAAAATAAAACGCTTCAGGCCAACAAGGTCTATATTTGCATTTTAAACATACTTCACATACATGTGAAAAACAATCTTTATATTTTTCATAAAGTTTTAAAGCATTTAATTAAAAAAAAAAGATAAAAATTTAATTAAAAATGTTATTAATTAAATTAAAAAGATAAGTGTAAACAAGCAACAGGTGCAAACAAGCAACAGCCAAACATATTTTTTAATATTAAAAAAAAAAAAGTGTATTAGATACCAGATGCAGCTAATTTCTATAGAAAGCTTTTTTTTTAAGCTTATATTTTGTCTTTTAATAATAGCCAAGTAAAATAATCTGTTAATGTGTCATCTGAGGCTGGCTCATTCCTTTTTAGTTCTGTTTTAGAATAATAATTATCAAAACTATGATTTAACTAAGAAATGCATTCATAGGTTTATTTCGTTTTAGCACCAACTCATTGTTATTCATCTTACCAAAGTAAAACTGAAAGAGAATGTGTGGATTATGTTCCATATGGCTTCACGAATATTAACAATTTGACTGTGGGGAGTAAAATTGCACAAAAAAAGCACTTGAGAGATTAATGCATTACAAACGCACTTATAACTGTATTATTAAACGAAAATGCTTTAAAATATCACAATGCTCGAAGTTTTTGTATAAATCAGCCACCAAGCATTTACTCCCATTGACACCAATACAGAAACATCTACAAATAAATGCAACATGAAGAGAAGCACGTTACTTTATAACACGATAAACAACGTTGTAGCTTAGATAAGATATATTATGGTATGTTATAATATACGACATAGTAGCTATTAAGTCAACTGTCAGGTGACATTTCAACTCTTAAGACTTACCTAGGGCCATCACCACGATAATGACCATCAGGAACCCCGAAAAACCCACGAAACAGATCAAATACGCTCATTTAAGGACGCAGTATCCAGTGATCCTTCACAAATGGCACCATAACAAACAGTTGCATCAGAGACCCAGCATAGGTGGAAGGACACCGAGGAAACCTACGAGATCTTTCCACTCGGTTCCGGAAAACATTTCAAAATAAAAGTTCACACATTGTATTAACGCATGTCTTCTACGTCACTATCGACTTAAAAACAAACGTTAAAATTCTTTTTTTTTTTTTTTTAGACTTACATTTTAGAAACAAATAAATAATACTAATCAATACACAATATATCGAGTAGTATTGTGTTGAGAAATAAGACGCAAAATCCATGTCGGCGTTTTATAGCTCAAATCAATGCTTATACATAAAAGGAAACATTATTAAATTTCTGGTTTATGAATCTTCACTAGTTTGTTCTTCGAAGTCTTTTATTGATTGTTTACTAGAGCATAAAGGAATTTGTCCATTTGCCAACCGCGAAAGTTTATGTACGCATAAAATGTTTTCTCTGTAAACATATTACAAAATTTAAATTACGTTGGAGAAAAGCAAGTTTTAGTTACTGTAGCAATAATATTTATGGGCAATTCATCGATGATCCCATGTTATTTGAAGGCCAAGAAGCGCATCTTCTGATGAGCGCTACAACCTCAAATTGCTCAATTTTTAATTAAGCAAAATAGTTTTTTCCCCCAATTTCTACTGCTTCTACTGCTTAACATTTCCTCTAAATGTGTTGCAATTTAAATCAAATCCCCAACTAACATTTTAATCATACCTCTTGCAAAACACCAGTTTCATGTATGGCAATAATTCGACTAACATCGCAAGACGCATGTTAGAAATTCTAAGGCTTTTTCTACGCAAATAATGAATTCTGGAACCCATGAACTCAACTGTGCATCTCTTATTGGGTTTAAAAGAATTTGGCTACTTTCATACATTTTTTTTTGCAAAGCAACTCAAACTTTTTAAAACTAGAACACAGAAGCAGACCGCAGTTAAAAGGCACACAAACAGTTTTCTTAAAAAAGACATTCACATCCAAAAATGATGAAAATGTCTTTTTCTTGTTTATTTACTTAATATTTATATATATTTTTTACAAAATAAAAAACATTATGAAACAAAAAAAAAATGCTAACAAGTCTGTAAGGATTTGAGAGGGGAGAAAAGAAGCCATCAAACAAACAGACTACAGTACTTGTGTTTATATTTATATATATATGTACAAGACAAGTTTATCCATTTAAATCTTTTTAAAACGCACAGTACAAAAAGAAAGTCACTGACAAAGAAAAAAAAAAAAAAGAAAGAAAAACCCATAGTACAATTCTGTCCATCAGCACTTTCCTAATAATCATATTACTAAAAGAATATATTTGGGGACAGACGGTGGGGGTTTCAGGGGGAGAATGACTGCAGGTATGACAGAAGGACAAAGGCTTTGGAAAGAGACACAGGGTGGCCAAAGAAAATGGTGACCTCATAATCCCAAAGCAAATGAGAGAAACCACACACTTACGGCACAACGCCGAGGTCAAAAGTCATGCCTTAATGTAATCCAGTCTCCCTGCAACAGGAAGGGTGGTTAATGAGGACCCCACCACACCCCCCCAAAAAAAAAAAAAAAAAAAAAACAATTTACAGAAAAATAAGTCTGAAGTTAAGGTGACCAGTGCACTTCTCCCATCTGGAGAGTACAATAAGGCTCCAATAAAAGAAATAAAAGGAATACACATTGAAGCCTATTCTCTAAGTAGAACATTCATATACTGGCCACCCCGATGATGCAGTTCATTCATACACGCACACAAAATAAAGCCAAACTCACACACATGCACACGCAGTACAGAACCAAAGCCTGTGAACTCACCTATACATTTTTTTTGTTTTTCATATATCTATTTATATTTGGTAAAAAATAAACTTCACAACTGCACTAGCCGATTTAGAGTGATATCTTCCTTTTTTCCCCAAAATAAAATTTGGTAAAAATTCACTGCAGGGGGAGAAACCGAGGAGGTGCAAATTTGGATTGCAGGTGCTGATTCAAGCAAGCAGCGGAAAGGAGGGAAATAAACAGTGCGAGGAAAACAAAACAATTCTGCCCTCTCTCCCTCTATCAAACCTCTCTTTTTCATTTAATCAATCAGTAAAAAAGAAAAAGACAAGGGGAAAAGAACTAAACAATTGTCCTTTTAGAAAACAGATCTATGTTACATATTCCAGAAAAAAGGGGGGTTTTGGGGCTTTTATGCATTTTGAACACAATACAAACTCCAAATACTCAATACTCTGATCATGAAGGCCTAAGTAACTATCCATATATTCGCGAGATCACGCTCCCCATTAAGACTTCTCCCCCGTGCCCCCTCCTCGAGCAGCGCCTTACAGTGCTATTTCTCTCTTAGGACAGCACCACCAGTGGAATGGGGTTGGTACTGCAGGGTGACTGTGCAGAGAGAGGAGAGGGAACGCCATGGAGGACAGAGAAAAGGGGGAGGAATCTGGGGAGAAAGAAAAAGGTTCCACTAATCCAGCCTTTGGAACACCAGGCAGGGCAGGACAGGGGGGTTAATTGCCTCCCCAGTTGTAGCTGTTGTATCCCGACTTGTTGATCTGCGACTTCTGTTGAATGGAGGCATTCTGACTGCGCTGTCCAGAGCCACTCTGAAAGAGAAGTAAATAAAATTAATATTTCAAAGAGTAGAAATTATACATGTATAAACATCCTCCACATAAGAATGAAAAAAAAAAAAAAAAAAAAAAAATGCTAATATTTTAAAATAATAATTATAGAATATTAGTAAAATACCTTCTACCATGTATTTAACAATAAAATGCATTTAAATAAATGTTGAACACATTTATTATTTGTTTTTAGTTATACGATTGGACTAGGAAGGAGGGAGATAATAGTTATTATTATATTATATTCTATACAATAAAAAAGTACTATGACAAGCTTTAATTTGGAAAGGGAAAATAGGTAAATCTAGATGCATTACTAGTCTACTACTATTAGTAATAATTTAAACGATTTTTAAAAAGTATTCAAACTTGAAAAGCTTTGATTTAGAAGGGGAAAATTAATACTATATTCAACAAGCATTAATGAAAAACAAAAAGAACAAAATTTGGTTACAATATTTTAAGGTGTCCGTGTTAAAGTGTAATTATATATTAAAGTACGGAGTAATAATAATTAATCACATGCATTTACTATAGGGTTACACAATGTCTACACCAGATGCAATTTTTCACGTCGTGCCGCAACAGCTAAAAGCTGTCTTCACTGAACACAACAAACAGACCATTGCAAAGCACTTTACTGTCAGGAATTTGTGTCGTGTCGCATCCAGTGTAGACAATATCACTCAATCTTTTGACGTTTTGCACCACTCTCGTCTCCTGTATACACAGTGTTCGAGTTGGCAATGGCAATTTATATAGCACAATTGAATACAACCTATATTGTCCAATGTGCTTTACAATAACTAAAAACACAAAAAGCAAAAATTTTTTTTTAGAAAAATACTATAAAACAAGTGCTTAAAATAAAATGCATGAATTAAATGCTTTGTCTTTAAATCCAAGTTAAAATCTTATTTGTTTGATAAAGAAGAAGCCAGTCTAAATCGAAATGGGCAGGTCATTCCAGTTTCTGGGAGCAAGTCCAGAAAAAGTCCCCCCTACATTTCAACCTTGACTTGGATAGACAGGAGTCTCTGATTAGATGACTGGAGTGATCTTATTGGATGGTGCCCAGTCAAAAGGGTAGAAAGGCAAGGTGGAGCCACACCATTTAGAGATTTATAAACTAGACGTAAAATTTAAAAACCCACAGTGTAATGCAGTGGTGACCAGTTTAAGGAATGTAAAATAGGAGTGATATGATCCAGTTTCTGGGCACCTGTCAAAAGTCTCACTGCGACATTTTTGACTAAATGTAATCAGGACATGGCTGAATGACCAATCCCAATGTAAAAAATTGCAGTAATCCAGCCTTTAAAAATTTTGAAGTAGTAATACATGCATTTATTTCTTCAAGAAAGAAAGCATAAAGGTGTAGTTTTGGGTTAGTAATTTATATTTATTACTACAGCAACTACTTATAACCTGTAATAAGAACACTAAAATAAAGTGTTACCAAAGATCATTTCCTCAGCCTGATTGGTAACAGACTGATACAACGCAGCATGGCGTAAGCTCACCTGTCCATCCTGCTGCAGGTGGTGGTGCAGCATCTGAGAGTGTGGCTGCTGATGGGGGGTCAGGATGTGCATGTAAGGGGCCGGAGCGTAACCCGCTGCAGCCGGCGGGTTGATCGGGCCGCCACTCCCAAGTGCTGACGGCAAACTGAAGGAAGCGCTGGGGGTTCCTGTGTGGAAACCCTGCTTCTCAAAAGACTAGGAGGGCAGAATAAGACACTTTAGCATTCGTCAAAAAATCTAAATGCTTGGCCACTCAAAACTTAGTCTAAGATAATCAAATTAAAGTCTGACAAGGGTGCTCACCTGTGTCTTTGTGTAAACAGACCCTGAAATGTCAGGGACTCCTGTGTTGCTTGATGTCACAGAGACTCCTAAAGCAGAAAAGTCAAAATGCATGAAATAGTGATCACTGAAACTAGCAAAACATCAGTGGAAGTACCAAGTTAACTTGAGAGACTGTCACTATAAACGCTGACTTGCATTTGATTGGAGTATCAAGTGTAAAGCTAGGCAAATTCAGAAAATGAGGAATGTTAAATGTGACATTTAAAGCAACATATCCCTGAAATGCTTTTAAGTGGATAGCTGTGTAAAACCTGCTCATCTGTGGCAACACATTCTGTCATAGACCAGTGAACAAAAGTGGTGCCAGTTCAAGGCTCACAGATTGAGAGGCAAAAACAAAAAAAAAAAAAAAAAAATCCACACAGAGATCATGTCATGCAATTTGCATGAGCCAAAAAAAAAATAGTACATGACTAAAACAACAAATAACAGCAATATGCATGTTTTCGCACTAGCGGTTAAACAAAACTGCATGCGTTTTGCGGAAGAACATTTGTAGCCGGAGCTAAAACTACATTCCAGGACTTAAAGCACAACGTTTTTTGGTTAAGGACTACAATCAGAGATCTCACATTTCAAACAACCTCATCTTTTAAATCCTAAAAATGGTTAATAGATAAATAAAAATATACTATGACTTGGGGCATGTACCGTGATGGTAGTTGAACTAACTCAGGGTTATAGGATTAGTTTCAAGTTGACAAAACCAAACCACTCCAATCTGGCTTTGTTGGTACAATGAAGCAGATTATCAACATTCTCTGTCAACTCAGGCTTTGATCCAGAGTTTGTGTAGTGCGTTCACATGAATGAGAGACCAATCACATGCCTTGCAACAGAGAAACTGTGATTCACATTTCGCAAGGAAGCCAGCATGCTGAAGGTTGAAGAATTGAAAGTGAAGATGAAAAAGAATTTAAACACATTTACACTAAAGAAAATACTTATATATATATATATAAAAAAAACTCAATGTAAAGTCACATGTAGTTATTTTTAAAGAGTTATCTATTATCTATTATCTGTTAGCTATCTATCTACATCTTATTTATATTACATGAGATCTATATACATTAATATTCTTTAAACTAAATGCTCAACTGTTAAATTGCTTGTGTTTAATGGATTAATATAAATCACAATTCTAATTATCATTAAAACCAAACCATTTCATTGCTAAATATTCGTTTTTACTATAAAGTGACCTTTAATTTGGATGATGAGAAACCGGGAGAGTGACTATTGCATTGGATGTGTCAGAGTCACTTTGCTCACATCTGATTGGTCCAATTTTGGTTTGAGATCTCTTGCCCCCAACAAAACCTGCCCCGGAGCAGGTTAGCCATGGAGCCCAAGTTACTATGGTGATGTACACCGCTAAAAGCCAAGTCACTTTCATAGTACCCAGAATAGGCGCAAACTAATCTGAAGCTAATCTGGCTTCATGGTACAGGGCCCTGGTTTCACAGGACTAATCCTGTCTTAAATGCCTTAATTGAACTAAGACAAGGTTTAGGTTAAGTAGCTTTTATAAAAGAAAGAAAGAAAAAAAATACATTACTGGTGTGCATCTTGAGACAAAATGGTAGACACTTTATAATGTCAGTGCAAATTGCTTTCAGGTCAAACAAGCATTTTCGTTTGGGACTAGGCTTAAACCTTGTCTGTGAATCCAGGGGTATAATCACAATCACACATAACACAATGACTGTGGCAGCCAAGTATGAGAACATAATAAAGCCTTACAAGTTCATGCCCCCTTTCTCTTTGCTCTTCTATGCACTGAAATTCTATGACAACTGAAGAAAAAGATTTCATTTGTAATTGTAACCAATTAATCTAATGACATGTTTGCACTAAAAAATGTATTTTGGATGCCTTCTATCTGTAATGAGTAAAAAAAAAAACTAAACTAAACTAAACTATCCTAAACTAACTTAACATATATTAAATAAAGTTTATAATTGGCTATTATTGTTTACAAAATCATATTTTCTATTATAATGTTCTTAATGCAGCAAGTGGCAGCTAGGACTGACTTCAAGAGTGAGTTAGTAGACTATAGGTTTATAAAAAAAGAAGAAAAAAAAAAATTTGAAAAACGGATCCATTCAGGAAGGTTGTAAACAAGGAAATTTTAAATTTGAAAAACACCTTATAGAGGCGCAACCGACAAGCAAAGTGGCTCCGGAGTGAAGCTGAATCTGATGCTTCACTTCACAGAGACCAATCCATTTACCAGCACTGTCAAAATCCCCTTAAACATTGAAAGGATACTATAACAAAGAAATAATTTCTTATTCAAACTGATTTCATTTCCAAGAAAATATGATTGACCTGAAAAATTAAAGCTGCATCACATACTTGGAAATATATGGGCAATATCACGCTCAGCCAAGTGAAATGGTTCTATATCAGTCATATTCAAGTAATTCAAGCACTTTAAGCACCTTGTAAAAACCGTATATGACGATTTTGATGATGAATCCATTGCTTCTGCCACTGTATTTTTTTAGACACACATTTTAAAGACTGAAAATACAGTGGCAAAAGCAATTCAACATCAAAATTAGAGTTACAATTTATAATGGGTTTTAAAATTGTGTCCATTATTATACAAGTCACAAACTAAATCAAATCTTTTAGTTATTGTCACTGAATCACTGAAGAGTCATTTTAAGAATGAGGAGAGAAATGCTCTTTCAGCATATAATCAGTAATTTTGGTGCATTTGAAAATAATGATAAAGCATGAGACCATAAAACCATTTAAATGTAGTTACCAAAGATGGGCTTTATAGAGCAATTCTATATTTAAAAAAAGTTATGCATCTTTATATAAACTATTATTGGGTATATTTGTGAATGAAGAATGTGTTAATTTTAGTTTAATTTGAACCAAAGCATGTTATTCACCATTATGCAATAAGAAAAAAAAAAACCATCACACATTTTCTTACATAAAAACCAATCTGAAAACCACACTGCCATCAAGAGTACACAACACAAATGCTGCCCAGACCAATCAAGCGGACAAAATGTTCATACACACATATATATATAAAAATTTAAAATATAATGCATAAATCATATTCTGTGAGATTTGACAAAAATAAAAACCTAAGACACTGCCTCTACTCTCATTAGAACCCTCATTTTACATTATTTAAGAGGAAACTAGTCCATTTCAGAGATATAACTTGCTGACAAATAATAAATATCTTCAAATACTGAAAAGGGCCATTCAAACAATTCCACTAATCTGATCTTGTGCATTTTTGGGTAGTTGGCTTCTTGCATCCATTAAAAAATACTTTGAAAGTGTTAAAAGATTGTCACCATGTCACTGTCTAAAAGTCCTAGGAGTAGCAACCCTGATGTTCAACCCAAAATGTGACTTCAGAGTCCTCCACCCTGTACAGAACTTCCTAGGTTCAAAAGTTTCCTGAACTCCTTTAATCTGAGACCAGGTGGCATGTGACAGCTTCATCAAGCTTGACCAGGAGTAAGTTAGGAGCAAATGAGGGGAGAGAGAGCTTAAGAAAGAAAAAGGGAGGAGGAACAAGGAAATTGGGGGTTTTAGCGTGAGGCTGCACTCACCCACTCCGGGCCCGGTGACGGAGCTGGCGGGCTTGTTTTGCACAGAAGCAGCGGCGGCGGCAGCAGCGGCGGCGGCGGCAACGGCGGTGCCGTAGCCGCCCTTACAGAAATCCCCGCTCCCTGCCGAAGCCTGGCCCAAATCCTCATAGCCTGCAAACGGTCAGACACACACAGCCACAGCCCCACAGCATTAGACACACACCAGGCAGGGCCAGAGGGAAGGAGGAGTGAAGGGGACGGGGCACAGGGATGGAGGCTGGGATGCAGCAAGCTGGGGGAGGGGCCTAATCGGAAAAGAGTACTGGTGATGTTCAGAATGTATAAGGAATGAAAGGTGATGGACAATTTACCAACAAAAGAGAACAGAAATGGAGAAATAAGAATGTGGCAATAAAAAGAGAACATTAGGAATGATTAAGATGAACCTGGAAGATATATTCATTATGGAAAATGGTCAATGGAAAAAGAGATGGAAAGACAATATGGAAGAACTTAAAAAAGGAAGAAACAATAAGGACTGAATATTTTAGAAGATGTATGGTGTTAGATGGAGGGAGAGCGTAAGAGCAAAGGAATGGGAGGGTATAACACAAACAGTGCTCAAAAGTGGTGGATGGTCAAAAGCAAGTAGCATGTGGAAAGCATGTGTGAACCCACCACCCTAAATCAAGCGACCTCCCTCCCGCCTCATTCTCCTTACATCACTGGTTCCACAGAAACCCACCCACTGGCAGCACTTCGAAGTGCTTAAGACTATTTGTGTGCAAACCTAGAATAGTTTAAACATCACATGAGACTCACTAGTTGCATAGAATCTCAAGTAGATGATGGGCCATAATTTGCTTGTAAAATGTTCAAAGATGGCTATATTCTGGAAGCTGCGAAATGATTTCAGTCCAGGACACTCCAAGTCAAGTTGTACGACGCTCAATTATTAAAACTACCCCACAAATAGGATCAATGTTTAAAGCTTAGCGACACAAAACTCCATGCAGTACAGTTGTGATTGCCAAGGTCATTGGTTTTGCAAAACCAAACAAGATGCAGTACTAAGAATTGTACCTTTAACATAAGATGAATTGTCTCATGCTTCAACTTCACAGACAAGAAAAGGAACAGACTTTGCCAATGTAGGATTAAGAGGTGACGGAGCAAATTTAGCTAAACATGGCTTAAACTCAGCCACGAGGAACAAGATGGTAACGAGACCTACTAGTCAGTAGAGCATTTCAAATATTCTAATTCTAGGGTAGATTCTGTTCTAAGAACATTCCATTGATTGAATCTAAATGTTTTTACTGCATTTTAAATGAATGTAAGAAAATGCATTACCAGTGCTATATCCATGTGATCCATAACCGCTAGCCTGCTGGAAGGGTGTAGCTGACGCATTGACACCGACATTCACACCATGCTGTTTGGAGGAGGTAGGAGCCACCTGGAGGAACATTGAGAAGCAGTCCTTAAAAGTTGCAATGAAACTAATGAAGTTGTTGACTGGATTGAGATATGGGCAGTGCACTCAAAAATAAATGCTTGCAGTCAAGTGCGGAGGGGTGGGTTTTAAGCAGACTAAATGATAGGTAAAATGAAGTCCTGTATACGTCACCAAATAGAAATGTCATTCACAGGAAGACTCAGTTATAGTAGTGAAACATACATTAGATCAGGGGTGACAAACATTTACATTTCAGTTACAATGGTATGTTTTGATACTAGGGACTGAGGTGGATCAGAAGAAGTTATAATTTAGCCTGGCTTTTATGCTGCATTTTGTTTTTGCAGACCAGATTTAACTTGGCTGTGAAGATGCCTTTGAAGAGCTTTTACCGGAAACATGGCAGGGCCGTACTGGAAGGTGTTGGGCAGACCGGGCACACCAGTGTAATAGGGCAGGCTGGTGTAGCTGTATCCTGGTGGAAGGGCTGGGTTGAGGAAGGGCTGTTGGGTGGTGTGGTGCGTTTGCGTCTGGGTTTGCTGGGGCTGGGCCAGAGTTGTGGCAGGGGCAGGAGACGAGGCGTCGCCACGGCCAAACTTTGACAGGTCGCCAGCTAATAGAAAGTATTAAGAAACGGTTTCAGATAATGAAGCACTGGGCTCACAATTATTGGGTTCCCCATCCAGACACTGAACGCAATGCACACACCAAAAAAAACCTCTGCATCTTACCAGAGTAAGGGTTGCTCGTCAAACTGCCTTCCCTGCCAGTCAGTGCTGTGGTTGGAGTGGCAAATGGGATGCTGTAATAGTCCTGCAAAAGGCAAAACTCGGCTTCATACATCACAAACAAAACCCATTTCTGTTGCAGTCATGTCAAATACTTCAGCTACTTAAACTGGAACACGCACTCACCAGTGGTATCCTGGTCTGCAGCATCTGTAAGTCATCGTAGCCATAAACTTGAGGCTGCAGAACATAAGGTTTGTGAGATAAAACAAGATACCAAATATGTCAAAGTGTTCATGAAAAACAAAAAAGCAGGCCAAACACTCACTGGGTATGGGTGAAGCAGGCCAGGAGCCATAATGTAAGGGTTGGGCAGCAGTGGCGGCACTCCAGGAGGCAGGTTTGGAGGCGCTTTCCCTGTTTAGATGAAGCAACATTCAATCAAATGACGTGGAAATGGTTTTAACCAGTCATATCTAGCATTCCACAAGTAATAAATTTAATTAAGTTAAAGTAAAATGAGACTTCACAACATACATATACACACAAACACCCCCTGATTCTTATTAAAGCTACTTAAGTTATTTAGTCTTTTGTTGTTTGATTAACATCAATGATAAGAGGCAGCAGGGTAATTAGGCTGCTGTCACTTTAAGACCTAAAATATCTAAAATACAGACACGCATCTGGATTTCTCCCAACTGTTTACATTCACTTAAGACATAACCAATTGTGTTTATGTAAACCTTGTGTGTATTTCATAGTTTAAGCTATATGAGACACGAAAGAACAGCTCAGTAGTCACGGTGTTTGACCGGCTTTTAGTGTGCGCACGCGTCGGGTGTACGAGTTCAGAGAATCGCATGTTAGAACAGCGTGTGAATGAAATGTTTAACTGGCAAGGCTTTAAATATCATGCAAATTATAAACTTCCATGACTGAATAACTACAACGTCATGTGAGTGTAACCCTACTGATGTGTTTTGATAGAATGCGCTGTAGCATGATATGATATTTCTTAAAAAGCAGATCGTGGAGACATTTTAATCATTCACGATAAAAGAAATTGTGATACACCCTCTATCTGTACATGGTGATAATGACACGACAAATGATATATATATATATATTAAAAAAAAAAAAATCTAAAAGTCTTTCTGAAGGATCCTTGCTAAACACTTTCTCACAGGAAGAGTACTTTTAAGTAATGGCCTGTAGGATTCAGGTTCTTACCTGAGGCAGCCGTGCTGCGAGACGACGAGGCAGATGAAGGCGCCACAGTGGCTGAGGCAGCAGCTGAAGATGCAGCAACCGGAGGGGGGACCATTGAAGCCACACCAGCAGCACTGTTCAATCCCATGGTCAGACTGCTGACGGGGCCCAGGGCGGACTGCACCGAGACCGAACTGACAGATGAAGAGGGGGCAACAGGGACACTGTGGGAGATGGGGGCTGCTGAAGTAGCTGAAGAGGGTGGGGGAACTGAAGATGGAGCCACAGAGACCGAGAAGGATGACGAGTGCAAGCTGGAATCCGCATCCACACTTGGATGCTGAGATGAAATTGAAGGAAGTAAAGTCAGAGTGAGCAAAAAAAATATAATAGTAATAATAATAATAATAATAATAATAATAATGATAATGATAATAATAATAATGAACACTTCACAACCATTTGTATACAAAAATAATTCAAATCATAAGAATAAAATCAACATGACTTAATTTTAAAGGACTGTCATTTCAGGGGCAAGTAATTATATTTATGAAAAGTACATAGACAAGTCATGTAAAACAAGACCAAGATAATGCATTATGGAAATGTATAGGGACAATATTGACTTCTCGTAGACTTTGCTCTGCACTTATAAAAAGGAAGCGTGTTTAGTTGCAAACTCACCAGCAGACTTGTGTTTGAAGTGCGAACTGAAGAAGGTGCCAAACTGTTTTGCTGTGTAGGGAGGGAGCTGATGGGAAACATGCAGTATTATTAGCAACTCATTCTTACACACTAAATTGAAGTAATGCAACAACAAAATGCCATACTTATTGTGTTGAGGGGGGGCCAGTGAGCTGGAAGAGGCATCTTCGAGCCCGAGAGCACTGAGAGGCGTCTGATTGGATGTAGTCAGCAAGGAAGGAGGACCTGATGAGGGGTCAGCCAATGAGGCTATGTTGGAAACTGATGGTGGGACGACTGATTCGGACACTGGTTTCATAGACACTGCAGAGCCTGCTGCAGCTGCGAGGGATAATGAAATATTTAACAAATGTTTAATTATTTGTACAAGGCTCATTCACACCAAGAGCAATAACTAACTATATCAGCATCCACACCAATGGATGAGAACGTTCTAAGTGCACGCTAATTATGTTGTCTGCCGCTTTAAATGCTTGAGCTCTCTAAGGTGGGATGGATTCTGATAGGCTGTCAATGTTTTTTTTTTTTAATCATTCATCAACTGGAAAGAGATCTTTTTCGAAAGGGATTTCATTCATATCAATTCTATATTGCTATAGTTGTGAGGTGCACTTTTCTTGTCCTGGTATTAGAATGATTATTAACTTTACAGGATTACACTATTATAAAGTGACTGTTACAGTGTAATTATACATTCAAGTACAGAGTAATAATAATATTAATTATAACAAATTAACAACTTACTACAGGGTTAGGGTGTGGTTTTGGTTAGCTGCATGTAATTATGTACAATTTATAGTAATTACTAAAGTAACTAGATTTAACAAGGACACTGTAAAATAAAGTGTTACCCTTTACGGTTATAGTTAAGTTATCGTCATTGATATTAATGGCCCTTTACTTTGAAACAAAAGCTAGTCATACCTTCCAGAGATTGTGGCGTCTGTATCGAACTGAACCCATTCTGTGGGCAAAAAACAAGGTTTGCTTAAATGAAGGTTATGGTTGTATATGGTTGTACACTGATGGACAACTATCTCACCTTGGACTGCATGTCTTTCTGCGGTGAGGAGGACACAGAAGGAGGGTAGCGCCTTGTCTGGCTGGCTCTTGGCTCATATAGCTCCATCTGACTGGGGTTGGACAGGCCGGTAGCTTGTTCACTATGGACAAACCAGAAAACTAATCAATATACAGTCTGTGATTGTGTTACAGCACCATTCAAGAGTCTCACTTGTTGGATATAATAATGTGAGATACTCACTTGCTAGCACTTGTGTAAAGGCTGTTCTGGCCTTGGTTGCCTGGTGACGTTGTGGCAACAGCTGCCGAGGCATCATACTCAGGAAGCACCGGTTCAGAGCCGAACTGTAATGCTCCAAACTGCAGGTTTAGCCCAGATATATCCGCAGATCCTGGCATCTCCACCGCTAGGGCTGGAATCTGCAAATCACAAGAACATTTGAGTAAAAAGACTGATATTTAATAAATGAAAAAGGAAAAAAATAAATATGCATGGCAATTATTCATTATAAATGAAAACTGTAACAACCATAAATTGCAATTATTTCTTAGACAATTACTTGACAGCCAGATTTCATAATCATGACAGTCCTAGCTGAGACCACAAAGAACTAGTAGAATCATGACCTTGGTGGTGATGGAAGCCCTCTTCTTCTGCTGTTTGAGTTTGTGCTGCTGCAGGGGGAGGGGGCTGGACGCCTGCAGGTCGGCTGGGCTGGAAGAGTTCTGCTGACCTGGGACGGGTCCCAAGGGTTTGGTGACAGGGGTGGTGACAGCCTGGGGCAGTGATGATGACTGGGTGGACTGAGGGAGCAGAGCTGAGGTGGTAGAAGTGGGAGTGGCTTTGTCCTGCAAGAAGGCATCCATCATAGAGGAGGAAGTGGAGGCGGGCTGGTACGGCTGCCGTTTGGTGAAGGGATTGTGCACAGGCTCTGTTTGAGGTTTCATATCTGAAGACAAAGTAAAAAAATAAGACTCCACAGAGAGGGCTGAACAATCAGAAGCGATTCAAACCATGTTGGTCCTCCTACCATATTGCCCCAGTGTAGAGGGGCTGGTATCCCAGGTTGAAGGACCAGCGTTAGACGGTCCACTTTGTGAGTGCTGGGCCGCAAGCTGGGCCAAAGCCTGGGCCGTCTTAAACTGTTCCAGGAATTGAGAACCCGTTGTGGAGCCTCCAGTGGTTCCTTTTGGATCGCCAACATCACCGAAACCCTTACTGAGCATGCTCACCTGAGAAAACCAAACAATAGTGTTGACCAGTCAGCATACAGAGCTCTGCACACTTACTGCAAAGTTCAATACAGAAATTATGAGTCTTGGAGCAAAAAAAAAAAAAAGTTTTTACATCGTTTAATGAAACATGCCCCAAAAAGACAAAAAAAAATTAAACTATATAAACCCTTCAAAAGGAAGGAAAACAACTGACACCATTTGCAGCAAAATGCATTTTATTAACAGCCAAGACGGGATAGAGCATTTATCATAGCGTTTACTCACCATGCTGTGCTGGCTGTAAGGAGCATTGGAGGAGGACTGGGACAGTGATGTTGTCTGCTTTGAGTTGCTAAACACCAGAGACTGAGACAGAGATGGCTGCTGTGGGCCTTCAAGCGAAGCAGGCTCAGCCTCTGAGGAAGAGGTGGGAGGAGTCTTCCCCAGCAACACCGCCAAATCAATCCTGAATGTGAAAAACATGCTTGCATCAATAAGGTTACCATAATGCCATGACTGCATCAGATCATCAGGAAAATGTACATGACAGTATATCAGTGTGGTTTGAGTGCTGAAATTGTGTTCCTTCTAGCCAAAGTAATGTTCTGCATTCAAAATTTACTTTTTTTGTGAAAAATGCTACTGTTCAAAAGTTTGTGGTCAGTAAGATTTTATTTAAGAAATTGATACTTTGACTCAGCAAGTATGCATGATCAAGTGACAGGACATTTACATTGTTACAAAAGAAAAAAAAATGCTTTTCTTTTGAACTTTCTAGTCAATCCTGTAAAAGTCACTGTTTCCACAAAAACATTAGGACAGGCAGGTTTCTTGAGCACCAAATCAACATATTATAATGATTTCTGAAAGTTAAAGTTCAGATTTAAAAAAGAAAAAAGTCCCCAAACTTGAACAAGTAGTGTATGCAGATAAATAACTTTAAAAATTTTACAGACGCTGCTGATAAGGTCAATTGAATCCATAATGTTCCCCTAAAAAGCCATCAGCATACCTCTGTCCAGCTGTAATGGTTACATTCTCCTGTGGAATGGGCATGGATGCCACACTGGAGGCAGTGAATATCTTGGTCTCTGACAGCTAGACAAGAGAACAAGAATTACATTTGCTCAGTTTTAAATCGGAAAGCAGGTTTTTGGTCTCTATTCAAATACTCACATCCTCATTCCAGTCCTCCGTGCCCCACTCTTCCGTGGCAGTTCTCCAAGCACCTGTTACACAGACCATCAAGCTCACTTATAACGACCCAAAAAAATTCTTTTAAAATAAATAGTCTGTGCAAGCCGTTAAGACTCACCAGGGGCGGAGTCAAACTTGCGAGGATAGTTTGTTCCCTCTCCACCTGTAAACTCAAGCCCTGTGGAAACAGCTTTATGTCAGATCAGCAACTTTGAACATACATGTTACATACATACATAAATGTTAAAACTATATATATATTTTTTTAAAATGGACTGTACTTCAGCCTGAATACATGCAAGCACCAGTGTTGGGGAAAGTTACTTTTAAAAGTAATGAATTACAATATAGCGTTGCTCCCTAAAAAAAAGCAACTAATTGTGTTACTTTGTATGAAAAGTAATGCGCTACCTGGGCTGGCTTTGCTTGTTTAACTTATTAAAATTTTTTTTAAAAAAGTTCCATTTTTGGCAAATGTTAAGGCCCTTTCACACCAAAAGTGAAATGAATAAGCCTCAGGCTGAAGGGAATGTATATTTACACCTGTACAGTAAAGGGCACAGCTTTAAACAAACCTTTTACAGCTCTGCTGCCATTCTGGATCAAAGAATAGGATACAGGAGAAAGAAGTTCAACACTAATTGTTGCTTAGTATGATTGAATTAGGTCATCGAAGGTCAGAAGCAAAGACATTGACTAATAAAGTTTTGTTACTTATTTGAAAAAGTAACATTTTGTTGTAAATTTAAGTAGTAATGCGTTACTTTGCTGATTACATAACTCAAGTTACTTGTAATGCATTACCCCCAACACTGGCCAGCATTGATTGGCAACTGGAAGTTGGGGTTTACAAGAGACACTTAAGCAAAATCACTCACGGTTTCCATCCTCAGGTTCCAGGTTGCCCGTGTTACTCCAAGTGCTTCCGCTTGTGTAGCTCTCCTCTGTTTGGGCTGGCTCAGTGTAGTCCGCTGGGTTAAACGTACTAAAAAACAAGTTAAAATTTTGTTTTTGAGCAAACATTGAGTAAATGAGGGAAGCAAGAAAATGTCAGCGCCCATCAGTAAACAATGTGCAAAATTCACTCCAACAATTCCACTAATACGACCTAAAAAAAAAAAAAAAAAAAAAAAAAAAAAGCCACTCCTTTGTCGTAATGTACTAATTGCAATTATGCCAAAGACACAAATGGGCTTTCCAGTCATTCTCAAACCTAGAAACCAACCCAGTGGAAACTAAACATGAAGCTCAAATTCAGATGCATTCTTCAATAACCGACTAATCACTATTTAACCCTTTGATCCTACACAAACAAAAACCAACACGCTAATAAATTTATTTAACTCACCTCTCATCTCCTGACAAATCATATCTGGGGCCCTTATCAATCTGGCTTTAGGGAGAAACAACAAGGAGAATTACAAGCATCTCAACACAGGCAGAAAGACGGGGGTGCATGTTGTGAACAGTGTGCGTGAGTGTGTGCGCGAGAGAGCGAGCGATGGCAACCGTCATGCTCACGTCCATTACCGGTCAAACCACCACACCTGCTCTTATAGGCATATAAGCTTTAGAATGAAATACCTAAGCTGCTAGTGGTGTGACTTACAAACCCATTCAAGGCTAAACTTGTACTTGGAGGTCTAAAATTGAAAACCAAACATGCAAACTCCAAATGCACACTTCAAACCAAACAAGCGAAAGGCGCCAGTTAAGAAGCCTGACGACAACTGTCAAAGAAGAGTGACCACTGAGTCAGAAAACTAGTCTGGGGGATTAGATGGGATATCAGTACTTCTAGACTACTGGATATTGCAGTTTACACAATATGTCTATATTATATTTTTTAAAAAAAAGGAAAAAAAGCCAAACTATAAGCAATGTTGACTGAAATTCTGATATTTCTAAAAAGCATGAAAGACATTAAACACACTGAATACTCAGTGCCACTTCACAAGGTATTAAAATACATCTTGTTTGCTTTTAGAGCTGGGCAACACAAAAACATGTTCCTTCATTTGGTAAATATATTATTTAAACATTGTATTGCAATAAAATAAATTTCATTTAAAAAATAAAATAAAATAAAATACTTAACCACATCTGCGCCGAAATAATTTGTTCAATGAGGCTTTTCTCTTCTTAGTGGAGCATGAGGGTTTTATTTGGGAAAAATGTGGGATGGACGTTTTAGTGACCATATAACTGACAAATGTATTGCTAATGCAGTTTGGGGTCTGCAATTGTGTCTTATTCTCACCAAGGCTACATTTATTTGATCAAACCAAGTAAAAACAGTATTATTATGAAATATTAGAATTCAAAATAACTTCTCTATTTTAAATCAATTCTACAATGTCATTCCTGATCTTAAAACTGTATTTTCAACACCATTACTCCAATGTCAAAAGATACTTCAGAAATCATTTCAATATGCTGATTTGCTGCTCAAAAAATATTCATTAATAAACAATACTGAAAAGTTGTTGTGCTCACTATTTTTGTTGAAACTGCAATAATATATATTTACATTTTCACGACTTCTTGATAGACCGAAAGCTCAAAAGAACAGCTATCTTTCATAACATTACAAATGTCTTCATCACTTTTACTTAAATTAATGCATCCTTGCTAAAAAAGTATTAATTTCTTGACATCTTACTGACCCCAAACTTTTGAACGGTAGTGTAATACTCCACTCCTAAAGTAATTTACTTAATATAATTGGTTCTCACTTCATGTTTAATGGAAGTGAAGGAGTGTTTAAGAAAATGTGAGGGCTTGGCAAAGCTTCACTTTCACGTCATGTAGCTTTAACAAGCTTGTCCATTTTCTCTAAATATGAAGTGACCGCCATAGACATTCCATACCGAGGTGGCGTTTTGCATAAGTGATAAAAAATACTGCATTTTTAAAGGTTGACCTTTCTACCTGTATTTCTACTGCCCACCCTTAGTTGCCATGAAACTTTATTTAAATTTAATGAACTCTGTAAATCAAGCCTAAAAGTGCATAGCACCAAAAAGCAGCAAATAAACCCACAATAGCTCTTAAGCCTCGTTCACACTGTCAGTCCAAATCCGATTTTTGTGCATGTCCGACTGAAATCCGATCTTATTTATAAAGTGAACAGTGAAAGAAAAAAACAAAAACATGAAATTAGATTTTTACAAATCTATTTTCAGCTACATTCATGTGGTTTCAAATCCTATTCAAATCGCATTTTTGAAAATCGGATTTCGCTTGGTTTGACTTTCTCACGCCACGTAAAATGTAAACATCAGATGTTATAGGAAGCATGGTGAAAGTTGCTGCAGAAACAAGGCTGTGTTGTTGCAATGTGCCGGATGAGCAGAAAATGACAATATAACGGAGATGTAAAGCAATGCATATCAGCCTCCTGCATTTCTGCCTCATAAGACGCACTAGTCTACACATCGTCATGTTGTGAATAAGACAACTTCTGTATAGCAAACCCCTCCATGTTGCGGTCGTAGTTTTGGATTATACCTACCAATGCAATCTAAGTGCCATAGAAACCAATGCAGATATTCCAGAAAATATAAGAGCGGCATTGGACAGACAACTCGGATCGGAACAGTTGCGATACACAATGTGGACAGTCAATTTTAGTTCAGATTCCAATCAGATGCACAAATAATCAGATTTTGACTGACAGCATGAATGTAGCCTTACTTACCTGGTTAAACTTCTGCATGGAAATCATTAAAAACTTTAAGGTTTACAGACTATGAATGCGCACACAGTCTTAACATAAGCACACCAGCAGGCCTTAAACCCAGAACAGCACTTTTAGCTAAAGTCTCACGCCATATCTTCGCAGTTTTTGAAGCACAAGTTTATGAGTTTTACTAGCTAGCTGAATACCATTAGTGTTTCCCAGAACTTGTCATTCTGGGGTATCTCATGTACATGCAAAACGAGGGATGACCTGGATGGAGGCACACAAACTTACCCCATGCCCTGAGCTGAAAACCTCCCTCCTCGCCTTCCAGCTCCACCTGCAGGACAGCAAGATAGTCAAACCAAAACAATCAACTTTTTAATTCTAGTTAATCGTTACAAAATAGTAGTACTTGCCTCTTCCTCTGCCCCTTCCCCGACGGCCTCGCTCCGTTCCTCTGCCCGCAATTCCACTTGCCTTGGCCCCATCCAACCCATTTTCCTGTCCACGGACTGAAAAGAAGGAACAAAGGATGGAATGAGTTGTAGAAATATACAAGAGAGAATAAAATGTAAATACTGTCCCTTTCAGACTCCATTAGGTCTACTATTAAAACACAACTTGCCAAGTTGAGCTTTCCACAAGTCTTAATACTGCAAAACACATACCAAGCCACTTTGCTTGCACTTGATTTTTTTTATTGCACTGAAATACTTGCAATAAGTGGCATGCAAGCTTTATTTAGAGGAAAGTTAAAAGCAGTGAAAGTAAAAGCATCAGAAAATTGCTGCAGCACAGAGATGTGTTTGGTAAACTTTCACACTTTTTATGCTAAGATGTTCTGATGTTTATGAATAATTGCAACTATTTTGCTTTCTAAGTGCCTCACTGTAACTGGAAAGCTTAAGTTTCTGATTTACATGTAAAACGCATTTTACAAAATTTGAAAAACCAAGACATAAGACTTGAGTCAAGAGGCAAGTATATGAGCCTTATGTTGCTCTCTTTCTCAGACTGAGGCTGAGTGAGAGTATCCGGTAGCAGCTCAAACTTTATTGTAGCACACACTGTCCCTTCAGCACTATAGAGAGCAGTGATGGGTTTGTGGTGTGCTGCTGTCTGTCCTGAGACAGAGAAAAGGCTGACTGCAGACTAATAAATGTTGCATCATTTAACAAAATGCCTTGTTTAATAGGAAAACGACAGACTAAAGTAAGGAGTGTCAACAAATGCATAAGCGTTCTCTCCACTCACACTCTCGTCCGCGACTGGCCCCACGGCCCCTCCGCGGGGCCCCTCCTCTGCGACGTGCCACATCTCTTTCACCTCCTCTCTCTCGGTTCTCCTTTCCTTCATCTCCTCCCTCTGTCTGTGTGCTTTCCTTCTGACCTGAAACTCCTTTTTTCTTCCCAACCATCTCCCAAGAGTCCTGCAAAGCAAAAGGCAAATTTAACATGGGAAAGAGGAATGGAAAATAAAGATTTGAGCAATGTAAAATTTTGAATCAGGTCTATGGACAGTTTAAGGGTACTTTCACATCGGCAGTTTAGTTCGAAATGGAGCACAGTTCACATGAAAAATTGGTAATGCGAAAGCGAGTGCACTGGGGTACCGAATCCGAGGCGGTCTGAGTTCGGTTGCACTTGAACTGCGGCGGGATTCATGTGAATATGAAAGCAACTCCAACTCGGGTGCATACTTGTTCAGGATGTAAAATAACATGAGCATTCATTTTAGCCGATAATGACTTCATTAGTTCAACAAAACACACGTAGAGAATGACAATGGTGACGATTTACCTGGGATACGAGCGAGAGCGGCAAAAGAATGGCTCGCAATCTAGGGTCAGTTTGCAAGCAGCAGAATGCGCCTTCTTGCAATGCAAAAAAAGACAGTGACCTGCATCCTGTTTTATATCATGTTTGTGATGAAGTAACAAGAATTCGATAGAATCAAGCGAGTGTGAAACCAGACCGTCGCTGCGGGGGACACCTTTTCCCAAACTAACTGAAACATGCCAGTTGAAGGAAATTACTAAAATTGTAAAAAAAATAAAGCTACATAGAAATGTACTAAAACTACTTAAAATGACCAAAAATAAAAACCTAAAAATAAAATGAGGTGAAAATGAATGACATCAAAATATTTATATTAGTATATATATATATATATATATATATATTTTTTTTTTTTTTTTTTTAAAAAAACATTACCGTTCGTTTAAAAAAAAAAAAAAAAGAAAAAAAACTGGGACATTTTATTTCTCTTACAAACACAAACCTTTCCACTTCTAAACTCAAGCCTGAACTCACAGTGTCAGGGCTGCCCTCCAACAGGACGTTGATAGCTCTGTTGACATCTCCATTGCAGTCGTGAAGCGCTATCATGGACTCATCCTGATCCTTTCCTGTGATGTCAACCAGCTGGAAAAGAGAAAAAGGAACAATAAGCAGCATGTAAACTCTAGTGGTGGGGAGAAGGATAAAAGCATAGCATAACAATATTTTACATGGGGATATTTTAGAGAAACATGGACACCAAGTATAAATCTTCAAGGCCTAAATTTCAGCTTGGGATTGTGAGGATTGTTCAGAATTTTATGCTAAACTCTGCACTTCTACATCACATCACACTATGTGTGTATTGTGATGTGATTATCGTGGGGCCTCTGGTGACTCCCACCCCAAGTAAACTCCACATGGGTATATGACTTGGCCCATATATTTTGAGGGCAACAAGATAAACAGAAGTGGCTGAGGAGACTGACGGAAACATTTAACTCTCAAGTGTCTGAGCCTTATGTTGCTCTCCAACTCAGAGTGAGACTGAGAGAGAGTATCCGGTAGCAGCTCAAACTTTACTTTGGCACAGATGGTCCCCGTCAGAGCTATAAAGAAAGCAGTGAGGGAAATATTGTGTGCTTTTGTGCAAGTGTCTGAAAATGAAACTGAAGGTACAAGGGCATCAGAAACAGATCAAGGAAACACTGGCCCCACCACAAAAAAAGTAATAAATGAATAAAATAAAAAAACACATGAATGCCAGTGAGCAGATTACTTTCGCCTTTGAAGTAGCGGGAATTCGGAGGCAACAATTGCTTGAAAGATGGGTGGGCTCATTATTATTATTATTATTATTATTAATAATGAAAAACACCACTGTGGGGTTGGGGGGGGGGTGTTTTCATATTTGCACTTTACATAGACTTTTTATTTAAAAACATCAAACTTTTAAGAAGTTAAATTTTACAAATTTCTAAACTCAAAAAAAATTATATTTACTAATGAGCTGCATTAAGCAGTCTATGTAAATGTGTCTAAGTATACCACTTCAGATAGAGCTGTGCCACTTCTGCAGAGAAGAGATGATTTTTTTTTGGGATGATTTCTTTTGATAGCTAACAGTTTGATTGGGTCCTATTGGTTTTAACTGAATTTATTGTTTATTAATTTTCTATTTTAATTTAAGAAATTGACAAAATATGATGCACACATTTAATAAGTTTAGAAAAAAATTGCCCTTATAAAAAATGGTAAAAATGCCCCTGGAAATTAATTTAAATGGGCAAATATCACACTGTAATGGGCAAGTTAATGTCTGTTATTGATCAGAAATAGTGCCTAAATTTTTGAGTGCTCCCAATTTTTTTTCCACAAGTGCTCCTAAAGAATAAGGTTTGCGTAGAGCCCTGACCTAGATACTCGCAATATGATTTTGAGATGGGAGGGCAAAAGATTAATCTGAGATTAAATTGTCCGTTTAGAAGCAAGTAGAGTTGAAAGAATTAATTTTATTATTTGAAGGATGTCCGAGATGCGCTCAACTTCACACAGCGTTCTCACTTGAATGCTTAAATTGGCAAGGCTTGAAAACAAGTGCAAATGATAAACTTTAGTGACCATGCAGCGGTGGCCTGATCGGGACACTGACAGTTTCTTCAACTATCCAGAATCTCTTTCATGCTCCCTGCATCTGCCATGTTTAGCACTGAACGAATGACATGGTTACGCTGTGACATCACGCAAGGTAACTAAGGATATCTAATGGAGGGGACTAGTAATAAGATTAACATCAATCAGATATGTTCAACGATTGCAGAAATAAATACAGATATAGCGATTCTTGGCTTTTGAGAATCGATATCGAATTGACCGCATTTAAAAAAAATATATATAAATAAAATCTATTTTTTTGCCAGCCCTAATCTCTACACACCTGTTTGACCTTCTCCTCAAAATCTGCATCATTATGGTCCGAGATCATCTGCGCGAGTCGGATCTGCTCAGCGGTGGCCTGAATAAATAAAAAGGAGAAAATAGTTAAGTCAGAAAGATGATCTAATGACAGTATCATTCATGAGTGTGATAACATTGTTAAATGGCATAAGGTTCAAACTAAAAACTGTCAATCATACACAATTCCCTTCCATCAACACTTTCAAAAAATGTCATACCTTCAAAATTAGTGTATAATGGTTACCTTGTATTTTTTGCACTCATTTATAGATCAAATATGATCTCTTCACAAACAGCTGACTTCTTGTATACATTTCAAAATGAGCAATCATAAAACTGTTGGCAATATAACATTTAAGCCTAAAGTAACACTATTAAAGACTAGGGATGCACGATATGGAAAATTTTAACCGATACCCGATAATTAAGTCCTTCTCGTGGCCGATGCCGATAACCAATAAGTTCATATTTTAATATTATAATTTTCATATAATCTGCAGTTTGTGCACCCAGGAGAAAAGAAAATCCAAGATGCACTGATATTTTAGTAGGCCTGGCCTAACTATAATAGCAAACATCAATCCTGATTCTTCAAATGTTTTTATTTTTTGTGCAAGGCACCACGATACTTGGTAACAAAGGGTTTAACAGAACTATGACAGAACTAGGATTATCTGCACTTATATTATATATTATATATACTATATATTATATTATATTCAAGCATTTCATGCATAAGAAATACATCAATTCAACCTTTAGTGCATGAGGATGAGGAAGGTACATAGACTAAGTCACATGTTTTTCAAATACATAAATAAAATGTATGAACATTTGTCAACCTTGAAAAAAAAAATTAACAAGTGCATCCACAACAAAAGAGCATAGGGCTCTGGTAAACGTTTTATAATTTTCAAATTCCTACTGAATGGGTACATCGACGGTCCGTGTTTTAGGCTTAGTGCTAGTAACGGCTGCTTGATATTCTTTTAAGGGGCCGTTCACATATCGCGTCTAAAAAAACGTGCGTTCTCTCTGCGCCCGGAAAACGCATCGCATGCGTGTCGCGACCGTGTCGCTTCCATTATGAGTGCGCCTGCCACGCGCCTACATGACGAATTTGCCACCGAAAAAAACTTCCAGACAGGCAGAGATAATGATGTAATGAGCGCAACGGTTTTAAAACTGCAGTAAATTGCAATCGGAAAGTGGATGAATCTCAGATAAATGAGACTGATTGATTTACCAGCCAGCGTACTTTATCGGATTTCATTTATTTATCGGAGCAATACAAATGACGTAATTGTCACCCATATCGCCCGATAATTTATTGGTCCGATAAATATCGTGCATTCCTATTAAACACATTTTTAAAGAAAAGTGACTTTTACATTTACCCCCCCCCTCCCCCTTACTTCATGGCAGTCAAATTGCTTAACAATCTATGTACTTAAAGTAAGCCAGAATGAAGCCAAGGAGAAATGGGTCAGTCTTAGCATTTGCTTGGGCATAGATTTGTGATTTATTCCTAGAGCCCTTAATTTAATTCAGAAGAACATAGTGAATGATAGACGTCAGTGACTCAGGGCATAAGCCTCAGTCTGATGGATCCCATGGATACCCATTTCCCACCAAAATGAGGCTGTTCTCATGCCATGAAACAGCAAAATGCTCGAAAACAAAGTATATATAACTTGCCCATAAATGTCACATCACAGATTTGGTCTTACTCTTTTGAGAACTTATTTTAACATCCAAAAGCTAATTAGGAATTAGAATTAGGCACCATTACTTTATGAACCGTATCTCACATTTTCATTTTTAAATTTTATACACATTGATAACGCTATACTTTGTTATATTACCTTGGCAGTAAACAAAAAAAGTTACAAAACTGGTCCGAGGGTGTTTCTAATACAACTGCTGAGGAAGTGACGGCAAATTTGACATCTTTCTCTCTTCTGACTGCTGTGATCAATCGCTCTATTTTTTTTCCTTTTTTTGTAAAGTCGTCAAAAGCGATCACAGATTTTTTTTTTCTTTTGCTATTGGAGCAAATGGAAATATAAAAATTCGCCACTATACAAGTTTACCCTACTATGACAACAGGAATGTGAAAAGGGTCCATTTTTATCAATAACAAAACATGTAAACTTACCTGGGGCCTCTGCTTGTGCTGTGACTGGCTCTGTGTCTGACCCTGCGTCTGCTCCCAGTTGCCCCGTGGCCGGCTTCCGCCCACTGAAGTCATCATTTACAGTATATACAAATAACAGTATTTACAATGGAATAACGCCTTTAAAAGAGAAACAGAATGAAAATGGTATTAACAGCGAGCTTAAAGAAAAAAATCATAAAAACATCACATGGTGTAGAGACAAACCATTTTAACAAAACAAACACGATACACCTTGTGTAGCCATTTTGATTAGCCAAAACTGGAAGTAAACAACGTCACATGTCTGACGCTCAACCCATAAAAAGACGGCACAACTTTACCAGAACACGGACACAAATTCAATTCCGGGAATTCGTTTTGCGCAATTATCATACGTAATTAAAAAAAAGACAACAAAACGCTGTTTACAAGCCAAGCTGCAACAGGTAAACCGTGCACGCGCTTCCGGGGCTTAACATCTTCAGTTTATCGATATTTAATAACCAAAGAGGGGGGAAAAAAACACCACAACGCCAAATATTTCGACAAAACACCACCAAAACCTGATGCAAGTTATGCAATATATACCAAACAGCCCAGCACAGCAGCTCTGCGCATGAGGAAATGCAGGGCATGTGGTGGCCGAGAGAAACTGCGCACTTCAGAACGCGCACAGAATCAACCAGCGTGACAGAAACACGCGGGACCAGCCGCGGGAAAACACACGGACTCGCGTTAACGGACAAAGCTCAACAAAAAAAGCTTAACGGCCTTTGAACAGGGTGACTGCGAGGATATATCCGTCCCGCTGAGCACGTTGGAGACGTGAAAATCTCACAGCCCATGGGTGAAAGAGCAGGCACATTGTCAGCATCAAACATGTTAAGAATTTTAATTCCTTGTCCACTGTCACACTATTCTTTATAGCACATAAATCAGACATAATTTTCTAGATATAACATGGAAAATGCCTAAGAATAGAGGCACTTAAAGGCGTACGTTTCCATTCAAAGGAACATAAAATAGCCTTGTGCAATAAAAAAAAGTGCCCAATCAAGTTGTACAATGAGCATCAACAGGTAACCTACATTACCCGAGGTGCTCTACATTAGATCGACATCCTGGGAACCCTATATCGACTTACCGGTCAAGAAGTACGCAAAACTGTAATCTGTTAAACTTATTTAATAATAAAAATCTTCAGAGATGAAGGGCTATGATTGGTCCAGGCGATGGGCCTTGGAAAAGCAACTCGGTATAAACTCAAACAAGCAGATCCAACGATCCTATATGAACACACACATACACACGGTTTTAATAGTCTTAATGGGTTGTTGAAAAGTGAAATAATAAAGACAAGCTCTGCATAAGGGGTGGCTTCCGCTCTGTCCGCGTTTAATAACCTCATGGCCGGTTATCGTGCATCATTATGCTGCCCAAAATAATAATCTTTCTCAGTAGCTAGTCAACTATATAGTTTCTCAACGTAAATGAAAGACTGTACAAATCGTCTGTTACATTAATCGACACGACAATAATTTGCGTTTGTTTTAACTGTAAGGCACACGCCCCCCGGGGTGAGGCGCATTCTCGTCGGTTCACATGTGCACTCGACACTGAGGCTTCCCTGAGGCCTGCAGGCCCCAAATGATAAAAAATGAACAGGCGAGGTACTAACCCAAGACCCGGCTGGATGTCAGAAATGTGTAGATAACGCCGACCGAAGGAGGCTTTAATATCGACCTCCGAATCAGCCGAAAACAAAACACGAACTCTTTTGCGTCCTAAATCGATTCCCCAATGCCGACAACAAGGCCGAACCGACTCGCGCAGACAATAAGCGAAAGACTCAAAATTTACCTGTTTCTCTTCCACACTGACACCCGGATCACCGCGTCACGTGGTTTATCACAGCCACTGCGGCTTCACTAGCAGAGACCAACCACGTGATGACTACGTACGCTTGCATAGGCTATATAACAACTTAAACACAATTATGTAATTTGTCACCTTCTAGTTGATGTTGGGTATCTTATGTGTTATGCAAAAACTCACTTTACCACTGATATTGATGTCTCTGATGACTCTATAACATTATAACACTCTATAACACGACTGGATAACGACTGTTTTCATGTTTTGTGATAGTGATAGTCATTTTATAATTGTAAAAAAAGGTCACTGCATCTTTTTCTCACAATTTGTTTTTTCCCCTCACAATTGTGAGTTCGCATTTCACAATTCTGACTTCTTTTTATCAGAATTGCGAGATTTAAACTCACAATTGCAAGTTATAAAGTCAGAATTGGGAGACATGAGATATATACTGACTTTTTTTCTTGCAATTGTGAATTTAGTATGTGAGTTTATATCTCATAATTCTGACTTTTCTCAATATTGTGAGTTTATATCTCATAATTCTGACTTTTCTCAATAGTGCGAGTTTATATCTCATGATTCGGACTTTATAACTCGCAATTGCAACTTTACATCACACAATTCTGAGGGAAAAAGTAAGAATTGTGAGATAAAAACTTGCAATTACCTTTTTGTGTTTGTTCCACACTTATTAGTATTCCAAAGTATTTAGATTAAGTTACTAAACTTGAGTAATGTAACGAAATACGTTACAAATGACTTTTTAAAGCATGTATTTTGTAATCTGTAGTGAAGTACATTTTAAAAGTAACCTACCCAGCCCTGTTTATTTACGTATTAACTTAAGTAAATAACTTGTAATATACATATTATAAGTTATATAAGAACTTAAATAGACAAATGCTTAAAGAAAAGGTGCAGGGTTGTAAATTTAGCTGTAAGTTAACTATAGTTTGTCACCATTTACATACAAACATTTTGTGTTTGAAACTAGCTACTTGTAAGGTTACATTTAGATATTGTTTTACTAACTAGTAGTTCACACAACAAAAGTAGAATTTGACCCTCTAATGCTTTCTAAATGGGAAATCAAACGGTACTATATTCATGGAATGCGCAATAAAAACGATATTTACCCAATTAAGCATACTGTATTATGTTTTCTATATCATGTTTGTATTTTAGTTTTTCTGCTATTTTATGTCGTGTATTGGCTGTTGAAATTGTCTTTGTACAGCATCTTGGGATCTAGCCATGTCAAAAATATGCTTAATAAATTAACTCTCTCTCAAAAAAAAAATTATCAACATGATCAAAACTTTGCAGAAAATCTGTTGCACACAATCTAATACACTTTCTGTCGTTCTATAATTCATGACCACTTTCAGGCTGTGGTAGTGTCTTTTTCTGTAAAATATTTAATGATTTTTATAAATAATCTTAAGAATGGCTTTTATATCGAATATTTTATGATGGACTAAAACAGATTATAATTACTTCATTCATACATCATGATTTTAGAAAAAGTCATAAAAATGTGACTATCGAATGATTAAACAGGCTTTAGAGGAATGTTTAGTTGTGTTGTTGCATCATTGACCCCCTTTGTTTTTATAGTGGTTTTACAGGGTTAACAACTATGCCAAGCTTTGATTATTTCCAGCTTCCTTTAATATTTCATATGAAAGACACATTTGTTTCAGTGTACCGTAGTTCACAACCCCACCCTTAGATGGCGCTAGTGGTCCGCACTGAATTTTTACGAGCTCCAGAGAACGATAATAATAATAAAGGTTTATGATAAACTACACGGTCAAAAGCACGTGCACAGACACCCTTCTCTAATGATCAGCTGCTTCAGAAATTTCAGCGAAGACGACATTCTTCAATCCACTGGTGGCAATTAAAACACACCAAATATCTTCAATTAGCCTACTAAACGAGACGGAGTGATCAAATTTATTTAGCAGAACCGCTATACTTTTATAAAAGTAGCATTATTGTGAGCAATCTTAAATACTTTTTTATTTATTAGCCCTTAAGATAAACACATGTACCAACTAAAATACAATACCAGAGAAATGTGCTTAGCACTACAATTCCATCTACAGTAACATCATTTTTCACATTTAATGAGATGGAAAGATAGAGTCTAGCATTGAATACAGTAACAGAAAAACAGTTCTTCAGAACACAATACAGTTCCCAACGGGAAAATACATAGCTTTGCAAGGTAGTTAATTCAGAACTGTATATCAAACATAGATACATAATTAGCACAGACATATTGTTTGTGTTTTATTATATATGGGACAAACTGAATTTGGCTTCATCAGATTACTCAAATTGGCTGTTAGATACAATAATTACACAACGGCTGCATTATCAGATTGTATACATGATGACACAGACATAGTGGCAGATCATTAGGAAATATTAATATCACCATTTATAATATCTGCTAGTATTAAGATGCTCAAGGCATGTAAATGTAGTGTGTGATCTGCAAATCCAATATACATGTGATATTTTAATCAAGGCGAGACAGAACAGTCCTATATACAAAATATTGTACTACTTATATACAAAAGAGGTGCTACTCATACGTGCTAAACTGATGAATATTGCGTAAATGTTGGGAAAGAAGGAATTGTTGCTTTTTCCACAATGCGTCTCTCACTCACAGTCTCTCTCTCTCTCTTCCATCAGTGATCTTCATCTTTTCTTATGTTGTTTAAGACTTGATCTCGACCACTTTGATGAATGGCAAAGACTTGTTTCCTGGGCTTGTTGGGGTCAGAGGTTTGCTATAATACAAAATAGTAAATACTTGAATATATACAGTCACAGTCAGAATTATTGGCAACCATGGTAAATATCAAAGAAGGCTGTGAAAATAAATCTGCATTGTTTATAATTTGATCTTTCTTTCAAAAAAAAAGAAAGAAAACCATTGTGGAGGTAAATCACATTATGAAATAAATGTTTTTCTCTAATAAATGTTGGCACTCCTACAAGTTATTAATAGTAAAATATATCGGAAGTATATTACCCTTCTTATTTACAATTTTTAGCACACAGCCACGGGTTTCTGTTTCACAGCAGTATAAATATGAGGAAACACAAAGGCCAAATTCCCTTAATCATCCGTCACAATGAGTAAAACCAAATATAGTTCTGTGTTGCAGCAAACAATTGTTGAGCTTCACAAAATAGAAAGTGGCTGTAAGAAAATAGCTAAAACATTGAAAATTCCCACTTCCACCATTAGGGCAATAATTAAGGAGTTCCGATCAACAGGAAATGTTATGAATCTGCCTGGAAGAACAGATGGATAGTTTGAGGATTGGATTCTCCAAAGATCACAGCTGGGAAAAATTGCAGAAAATAGTGTTGGGGTCACAAAGCCTCGAAAAAAAAATAACAAACAGCACCTACACCAGCACAAGCTGTTTGGGAGGGTTTCAAGAAAAAAATCCAAAAAGAAACTTCATCAAATTCTGTTATATATATATATATATATATATAAAAGCTTTGGAGTTTTTTGGCAGAAAACCCACGAGATGTGATTGGTGCACACAGGGATAAAAGTACCCCATGTGTGATTAAATATACAGCTGGATCTTTAATGTTGTAGACCTATTTGTCTGCAGGAGGTTCTGGACATCTTGTTCAGATACATGGCATCATTGATTCTGTCAAATACCAACAGATAAAAAATAAAAAAGTAAAAATAAAAAATATATATAAAATGTGTGTGTGTGTGTGTGTGAGAACGTTTTCATGATTTAGAGGGACACAAATTTGTATAATGACATGGGTATGACACTGGTATTACGATGTAAACATGAAATATGGGGACATTTCATGAGTCCTCATATTTAAAATAGTTTTAAAAACATACTAAATATTTTATTAATAATGTAAAAATGCAGAATATTTTCTGTGATGGGTAGGTTTAGGAGTAGGTGTAGTTTAGGGGGAGAGAATGTACAGTTTGTACAGTATAAAAGCCATTACGCCTATGGAATGTCCTCATTAAGATAGCAAAACAAACGCGTGTGTTTGTGTGTGTATTCTTTCTTTCTTTCTTTTTATTTACATGTATACATTATAAGAAAGGAATACCTGTAGACAACCTTGGACCCCTTGTCTGAGTTATATGGATTAGGCACTTGGTTTCCCATATAAAATTCCATCCGGTCATGCATCTCTCTGTTCTGTGGGTCACATTTGATGTTACAGTCACACATTGAAAGGCAGGGAAAAAATAAAGAGTTTCTCTGAAACAACACAGACACTGACCTCAGCTTCAAGGAAAGCCACCCTCTCTTTGAGGTCGCCGATCAGTCGGTCTCTTTGCTCCATTACGGTTCGTGAATTTTGCACCTGTTAACATGTACAGTATGGACATATAAATAAATGAATGCAAGCACTAATCACATTGAAACTGATTTTATATGTATTGAAGGATATAATAAGTTAATCAGGAGTCATTATTAAAATAAAATTTGCATAATCTACAGACATTAAATGGAGATGGATTTAAGAAGCATAATGCTTCTCTTTTATTTATGTCAGTGTTCATGGATGAAGCTATTAAGCGTAACATGAGATCTAAAGTGCACCGAGAATGATCGGCAGGCATCTTTTATTTATGACTGAGGTTCAGTTTCACTTCTGATCTGAGCAAACACTATGAAACACAACCTGTTTATTTTTGAGATCATCCTAATTTTTATAATAATATATATATTTATACACAATATTTTTTTAAAGTAATAATTAAATTAATATAATTAAATAGTTTTAAATTAATTGTTAATTTAATTAAATGTTATATATATATATATATATATATATATATATATACAGGGAGTGCAGAATTATTAGGCAAGTTGTATTTTTGAGGATTAATTTTACAACAACCATGTTCTCAATGAACACAAAAAACTCATTAATATCAAAGCTGAATATTTTTGGAAGTTTTAGTTTTTAGTTTTAGCTATTTTAGGGGGATATCTGTGTGTGCAGGTGACTATTACTGTGCATAATTATTAGGCACCTTAACAAAAAACAAATTTATACCCATTTCAATTATTTATTTTTACCAGTGAAACCAATATAACATCTCAACATTCACAAATATACATTTCTGACATTCAAAAATCAAACAAAAACATATATATATGTTTATATATATATAGAGTCCTGCCCCAAAATGTTCTTTCATTGAATATCCTATTTCATTTTAAAGTACATCACATTACATTAATAAAATGATTTGTAAATGCCATTTAATGATTTGTGTCTGTGATTGGGTGTTTCTCCAAATATCCTGTGCGCAGAAATTATTACCTGTTCGATCATGTTTCTGATTTTCCTTTGTTGACTTTTGAGCATGTCATCCAAGTTATGGTTTTTATCCTTCAGAGTTGCCAGCTGCTTTTTCAGTTGTTCAGACCTGCAGTGCAAAAAAAAGAACACTACATGTTTCACATGTGCACCCTCACAAAGGACACTTTTGATAACATGTGTATAATAGAAACAACTGTATTAGCAATGCAGAGGGTGAGTCTACTTTTAACATACAAGAATGAGTCATATTAAGAATTCTATGTGAGAGTCATGACATTGAAGGATGGTTTCTATGGCAGCACAATTCAACTAATAGAGCTCTAATTATGCCAATTTATTGCGTACTAAATTGCAGGTGGAACATATTTAACGTAGCCAAGGAAACAGTTAAACATATGAGACAATGATTTATGTAGAGAAGAACAGTAAGCATTTGGGTCATCAAAAAAAAAAAAAGGAGCTCACTCGTCCTCGCAATCCATTTTTTTCAGTCCTCGCAGTGTCTCGAGTTCAGCCTCACTAGCAACCAATTTTTCTCGTAGTGTGACGTTTTCCAGTTCCAAACCACCCATAAGCTTCTGCATCTCTTCCACCTTTTTGCTCTGTTCCTCTGCCTTTGTTTCTACCTTCTGCATGCGTGAGTTATGTTCCTCTAGAAACCGCCGCTGATATTCAGTGTTTTCTGCCTAATGTAGGTTTAAAAAAAAAAAATAACGTTCTTAGTTTAGGAATGACAAGCCACATTACATCACAGCCAGATGTGTTTTATTATGTTTCTGACCTGTAGTCTCTCTTTCTCCTCCTGATGTCTCCTCTCCATCTCCTGCAGACGAGTGTACAGATGTTTGGTGACTTCTCTCAAGGCTATACAGCTTTCATCCTCCTCCTGGCCCTGTGCAAACATAAGAAATCATGTTAAAATTGCTCCTATATTTAATAGATTTCTTTTTGATTGTCAACCTTACAAAAAGTACCATGCTATTACAGTAAGATTTATTAGGGAAAAATCATGGTAATAAATATTTTGTACACTTTAAATACCATAATATTTGGATATGGTGATCAAAGAGTACAACAGTATGAGACAAAACGTGTAGCATTATTTTCAGCTGCACTTAGTTTGATATCTAGCTTGTTTTTTTTTACCTTTTTCCCCCTTAATATTTTATGCAAATTTCAGTTACACTTTATTTTAAGGTGTCTTCATTACACTGTAATTCTACATTTAAGTCCTGAGTAATATTAAGTAACTACATGTACTCACTATAGGGTTAGGATTAGGTTTAATGTATGGTTAGTTGCATATAATTATGCATAATTTATAGTTATTACTATAATAATTACATATAACATAGTAACAATGACACTGTAAAGTGTTACCCAAATTTTTATACCCTTTTACAAAGTCTTGATTTTGTTTTAGGGGTCTACTAGATGGAATAGGTTTTCATGTTTGAATGTTCAAAAAACATAATTTTCACAAATTTTACATTATTGCCGCATCTCTCTTCCCAGTCTGTTAGTAACGCTCTGATTAGTTCTCGTCTCTATGAAGCCCATCCTTCAAAAAGCTAGACTTGGACTCAGATTACAATTATGAATGAATGCACTCAGGTCCTTCTTAAAATAAAATAAGTAAAAATATACTTTGTGTGCATGTGAGGTGCTATGCGTATAATTATACAGCATATTTAGGATATTCTTGTAGTATCTGCTTTATATATTTAGTATATTTTTTCTCTAGCTTGTAGAAAATACAACTAATAATAAGTTAATTATTTTTATAATTATATTTTTTTTGATAATCAGGAAAAAATACAGTCTGTGTGCATGGGAGGCGCTGTAGGCGTGTAGTTGAAGGCAGAATGACAGGTTGTTTACTGAACAGCCACAAGTTTGGCAACTGCTGCTCCCAAAGGCATCAAGTCAAGGGTGTGACTTTTCACAGGCAGAAGCAAAAGGTTAATGTGCATACCCTCCCAAATACCAGCACAGCACATAAACATGAAAGCAAGAATGAACCAAGATGTGGTAATGTTTTTTTGACCAAATTATTTAATTTACCTATGAACATCGTCATATACTCATTAAAAGGGCTGAACTGTTTCTGATACTTTGAGTCTCTTTATCTTCATTAATTTTATCATTCGGGAGTCCGTACAGGAGAACAGGACTCCCATTTTCAAACAGGGAGGTTATTCATTTCAGTTTGAAAGGTTTTAGGTACTTGAGACTGAAAGATAAATACCTTTAATGGAGGAAAGGGACTATTTTTACTCACAATACAGCATTCAATTCTGTCCAATACAGCTGAAATGTGATACACTGAGTGGACTGAATGTTTTCTTTCTCTTTCTATGGGAGTGTCTGTGTTTATTTGCTTTTGTCAGTAACCTATACATTCTTGCTATATAAGTGCGTATTTATAATGGTGCAAGTGAATTATCTTGGTATGACAAACAGTTTACCTGACTTTTAGAGTGAGATCCGTTCACAAAACCATTGGAGCCATTAGCTTTGCTAACAAGCACGTCAACTTTAAAGCCATTCAATGGAATCTAAGGCACAAAATAGATGAGACAGCTTAGCGAAGTTATTTGAAGAAATCTACAAAGCATTCTTAAGTCGACGGGGAAAATACAAGCAATACACATTGTAGCAACTGAGGAAATAACGAATACTTACTCAAAACATCTAATATTGTGTATAATTTAATTCACTGATTTTGTGAAATCGATCAGAACAGGTAAAAATGTTTATATTGTACCTTATTATTGTTGTTATTGCTTTGTCTGGCTGCCATTTGCGCCCTCAGAGTCTTCAGGCAGTATCTCACCTGAAGACAAACACATCATGAACACATACAATGAATTACACATTTTTATGGGTAATGAGTGGGCGGTGACAACACTGACCTCTTGCACCTGTGGAACCTCATCCGTCAACATCTTGACAAGTTTATGCTTCTTGCCAACAGCTGATCCTTTGGTTCTGTATTGTGTCCGGTGTGAATTATTTGACGCTTAAATTATAATAGCTGGAACATTAAGTAAAGACATCGACACATTAGTTTTTAAGTTGATTCTTTGTGCAGAGACCTGTTTCTAAACGCAGGGAGTCTGACAGGGTACTGAACGATGTTTTTGAGTAGGTGTATATTTGGGTGTTTCTTTGTGCATGTGCACTTTTGACCCTGTGGACTTTTATTTGTGGTTTCTGAACTAACAAATGCAAATTTTGAACCACATCTCACATTATGCATTCTTTGGTGGAAATTATGATATAAATATTTGGAATAAAACAGCTGAAACATTTGTCTTACTAAGGATAATGTCATATCTTGCATGTAATGTATACTAAAGTCAAACAATTATGTTATAATGCTATAGTATACATTTTGCATAATTTAAAAAAAAATTACAAATTTATTGGAAATGATGCACAATAAAAGTATTTTGTTTACTTATGATATTTACATTGATTTATCTTTGTTTTCTTTATACAACCAAATAAACAGTCATGTTCAAACATTTGGGTCTGTAAAATTGTAAAAAGTCTGTACAATTCTCTTATGCTCACCAAAGCTGCATTTATTTGATCAGAAATACAGTTTAAAAACAGTAATATTGTGAAATATTACAATTTTAAAAAACTATTTGCTATTGTACTGTCAAACGGTTAACCGCGATTAATCGCATCCAATATAAAAGTTTGTGTTTACATAATATGTGTTTGTGTAGTTTGTATAATTATGCATTCACACATGGGTGTATATATTTAAATTGTCAATAATATGTTTTATTTATATATAAAATAATTAATATGAATGTAATATTTTTATGATTATAGTTTAAAGATCTGTGTCTGGAGACAAGGGTAAAACAAAAAAATTTATACAATTTGAAGTAGCAAAAAATTATGTGGTTTAATGGGACCTCCATATAACCAAAAGAAAAAAGTTATCTTCAATAGATAGATGGATAGTTCACCCAAAAATGATAATTCTGTCATTATTAACTCACCCTCAAGTTGTTCCAAACCTGTATGAATTTCTTTCTTCTGCTGAACACAAAAGATAATATTTTGAAGAATATGGGTAAACAAACAGTTGATGGACCCCATTGACTTCAAAAGTATGGAGAAAAAAAATACTATGGAAGTCAATAGGGACCATTAACTGTTTAGTTACCAACATTCTTCAAAAGATCTTTTGTGTTCAGCAGAAGAAAGAAATTAATACAGGTTTGGAACAACTTGAGGGTGAGTAAATAATGACAGACTTTTCATTTTGGGTGAACTATCCCTTTAATCTCTTTTTAATAGAAATATAAAGTGCACTTATAGTTGAACCAGCACACAATTACATAAACATGGCTGTTTACATATATTTATCTTTATATGGGAGGAAATATGTGTACCTGTAAGATTTTCTGTGAAGTCTCGACGATTCTGGATGTAGTTGTGCAAGGCCAATCTAAGTTGAACAAAAAAGAGACAAGAATTACATCCAAGAACATAAGGTGTGAAGGATAGATAATTATAGAAAATGAGACTAGGAGAGAGGCAAGTTTCAAATAGACAGGAATAAACTGGCAATTAGACACGATAAAAGCCCAATTAGAATTATGTAATCTCCACAGCAAACAGTCCTATATAGTGAGCATAAAGGGAACATATGTATACCTTTATTTCTATGACAGACCAAAATCCTTCTTTAAGGCTAAGTGAATGAAAAATGGAGAAGTGAAAGCTCAAAAATAATGGAAGAAACCCATTATTATATTACACAATTCAGTAGTTAATCCAAACAGTTAAAGATGATGTAATGTTTTCTGTGATAAATCGCTTTCTGATATCCTAGCTTAATATGTAGAGACAAGTATAAGTATGCTATAAGTAGGTGGATTTTCCTGAAAAAGTGTAAACACCATGACTCTGTGATGCTATTAAAAATGTTGACGAATTTACCAGAGCATCCAAACCAGCCCGACACAGAGACAATCACTCAATGCAGTTAGTTTTGGGGTGGGACTATCCGTCCAACCAGTGAGTGTCTAGGAAACCTATTTGAAAATTATTTTTGCATTTCTCAGTATAGCTGCTTAGTTGGGGTAATATTGTTGATTTGACTGCACTGACACTATCGGATGAGAACAAAACTGAATTGAGCTGGATGATGACACCAGTTTCTGCAGAGCTGCTTTTGATTTTGGTTCATAAATGATAAACTGAATTGAATCAACATTGAACTGACTCAGGCTGAATAAGACACTATTGTCTTCTGTAGAGCTGCTTGTAGCTGAATTGAACAATATTAGATGAAGTTTGCATCACATTACTTTCTGGTTTATCACTATGAAGCTGCTTTGTATTGTACAAAGCGCTATATAAATATACTTGCCTGGACACGTCAAACTATGGTTTCCCTTTCAAAATGACAAAACCCATTAATAAAATGTGGCAAAGCATTTACAGTCACATACAAAAGCCTGTTAACGTATTTGTGACATACAGGGCGGGGCGAGAGCTGTGGGGGAACTGCACGAGTGTCAATAAGCGTCAGCTGCGCGCTTAACCGGTCTCGTGTCTCTCATGTAGGAGCTCCAGAAGTATAAAAGGGGACAATTAAGGACGAGAGAGGACCAGGCCTGGAATTTGTGTTGTTTTATTGTGTTTATGTGGGCGGCAGTCGCCCGCGAGTCATACGCAATTTTAATTTCATTTTGTTGTTTGTTTATTTTATGATTATTAAAGTTTATTGAAGGTTCGCCGGTTCCCGCCTAATTCTTCCTGTATATACGAACTGTGTTACATTGGTGCCGAAACCCGAGGGGAAGGAGGGACAGGAATAGGAGTAATAGCCATAATTTTTGACAGCGTTACCTGATTTGCCCACGAGTGTGGGTAGGGTTTAGAGGATCATTTTCATTGCATGATTTATAAACACCCACCAGTTTTAAAACACCCACAAATTCAGAAACGCTCACTTTTGGTCCGCAGAGACCTCATACTCCAAGTTCCCCCGGCTCTCGCCCCGCCCTGCGTGTCACAGTATTCAACCTGAGGTTTGCAATAAGTCTTGTTCTTGCAGACAACCGAGTAACATCCGTTCTGTACAACAGAGAGGAAATGATTACACCCAACATGTCGATGCAGGAGAACAGGAGGAGAAAAGGGCTTGATCCACTGGGATGTGACCACAGACAGCAGAACGAGATATTGAATAAGAGTGAGATCACTCGCACAGACTGCTGATTCACTCCACTGCCAGTTACACCAGATACCAGTGAAGGGTGGAGGCAAGCTGGAGAGCGTCTGTGTAAACAGATGGCAAGCCTTGTATGGTAGTCAGTTATGTAAGAAGGTGTAGGTGGCTTTACCAGGTTAGTATGAGTCGCCTCTGTGTTTAATGGTACAAGAGATAAGAACACAGTTTGTGGATTAGCATCTATGTGCCATGCTTATGCTAGCGTGTCACGGCTGTCTGGATCACTGCTGTGTGTGAAATACTACAAATGTTAAACACACAACATGAATGAAACAACACACTACAGGATAAAGTAAATTATATGCTGGTCAGGTTAATCAAAGTCTGACTGAACTAGCTAAAATGTTACAATAAATTAAGTTTATTTTATGAAATGCTGTTATGTTGTGATATATATATATATATATATATATATATATATATACACACACACATAGACTAGCACTTTTAATCAATTAAATGCAAAAAATATATAAAAATAAATATATATATAAATAAATATAATATAAATAAATGTAAGAAAAATATTAATTTTACACTCAAATATAATACTTACAACTTTTCAAAGGTTTTTTTTTTTAAATAATACAATTTATATATACACATATATATATATATATATATATATATATATATAATGTTCTAACAGGTTTCTATTTTACATAAATGCTGCTCTTTTAAAGCAAAGAATATGATTAATAAAAGAATCTGGAAAAAAACCAAAAAAAATCTTTAAAAAATTATATATATTAAGCAGCACAGCTGTTTTCAACATTGATAAAAAGAAATGTTTTTTGAGTAGCAAATCAGCATGTTGGAGTGAATTCTGAAAGATCATGTGACGCTGAGGACTGGAGTAATGATACTGAAAATTCTGCTTTGCCAACACTGGAACAAATTGCAAATTTAGAGAAGAGGAAGAGTTGATGCCGTCGTTTTACGCCAGATTGCTTCACAAACAAGTGTCAATTCAACGCTGTTTTTGTAAAAAAAATGAACATGACTGTACATGCTAGTCGATGAGCTGAATCAACTCCACAGGAACTACATAAATTTATCCACTAACCATTCAGAAATGTCCAGTTGCATTCTGTGAGTTGAAAATTCTTCCTGAGTCTCTCCATCAGTGTCCGACTCTGATTTGAACAATGTAAGGCTGAAAACCGATACTAACAATCATTACGTTGGCTGCATGAGATTCTCCAGTTTTGTTGTTGGCGATCAACCGAACAGCAAGATGTTAAAGCTCCGCCCTCTTCTGGAAAGCATGCCGGGAGCAGCAGCTCATTTACATTTAAAGGGGCACACACAAAAACACGGTGTTTTTGCACACACCCAAATAGGGGCAAATTTGACAAGCTATAATAAATAATCTGTGAGGTATTTTGAGCTGAAATTCCACAGACACATTCTGGGAACACCAGAGACTTATATTACATCTTATAAAAGGGGCATTATAAGTGCCCTTTATAAAACATAAATATATTTAAATATATTCAATAGAATAAAAGTTATTTCAAATTATAATAATGTCTCACATTATTGTTTTTACTTGATTTTTAATCAAATAAATGCAGCCTTTGTGAGCATAAGAGACTTCTTTCAAAAACATTAACAATTATTTATAATATCCAAAAACGTGTCTGATAAGCTGTACGTTTATTATGGTTTATTTTTTACATTTATTAAAAATAAGTGATTTTCTTTTACTTTGCTTCTAAGCTATTTAATGCAAGGCTGTAGCCACTTCTTTATTTCTATAGGTGTACACACTTTGCAGTGCACGTGTGCATATAAAGTACATATTGAGCTGAAAAATCATCAGTCCCGTGATGTTTTATCCTTGCAGGCAGAACGAAGGGGACGTGCGCAAGATGCGAGAAAGAACAACAGCCCCGGGGGGAAATCTGCAAATTCACACACACCACAAGGCAATTTATAAAAATAACATTCTAACCTTGACAGAAAAGCATGCAGCCTGACAATCAACATTAAAAAGGTGCATTCTGGGGGGAAAACAGAGAACATTTGAAAGGAGAGCTGCCACACCCTGTGAACTTTACAACCATGACTTAATGTTCTCTTTTTGAGCTCTCACACCCTTCTCATTTACTCGTCCATCTATCACGCAGCGCTTTGCATTTGCCGTCATAATCACCTTAATTGTTTATAGCCTAATGGTTTGTTCTTGGCGTCATTAGATTGGCGTTCTTTTATGAGTGATAAAGTAGGAATGGTCTGCACATTGAGACACTCCAGGCTCGTATTTGCATATATAAGCGGTTTCAAGTATTTGACCTGGAATTGCTGAAATGCTTAATTGCCCAGCTTCTATGTCTATATTCACTAACAGCTCAACTTCATCACAAAATAACCATTCCAAATGGTGAAGAGAACAGCATGAACTTTTAAACAGGCACTTTGTACTAAATCCAACCTCCAGGCTTCATTCCACAGCTCTGTACAGTAGCCTTCACAGCATTAAATCAGTCCGGAGGTGTCCCATTACCTAAACTAGGACATGGGGAAGAAAAATGTGGGAGAAACCTTTGCTTTGGAAAACCTGATAGATCAAAAACATGGACAAGTTGCGACCAGACTATAGTAGGCAATTACTGAGCAATGCATTAGTGCCTGGAACATGTTTACTGTAAATGCATGGATGAACACAAGGTCAAGTATGAACGGATAGTATAATGTGAGTCCATCTGAAATATAATTGTTATGACCACTGCAAAGAACTCAAAAGATGAGATGCCTGTCATATTTTTTTCGACTTTTTATTTTGTTCTTTGTGTGCAGATGATAATTCTGTGTTATGTGCTGTTCAAGCTCTAATCCTGAGGAATTTACTAACAGCATACATGTAATTGCTGTACAAGCATGTCTGGCACATCTGCTTGAGAGAGTTAACAGACCAGAAACAGATTGGAAGGTAAAAATCAGTGGGTTTCAAAAAGTCTGAGAGCCCACTAAAAAATCTGGGAATCTAAACTAAGTATTTAAGGGTATGTTTACGCAACAACAATGTACTAAAAACAGAAAAGTTTTTCCTTTGCATTTTTCGCAAACAGACGACAACATTGGTCCTTGTTCACGTGGATCCACAAAAATGCCTAAAAATGCTGTATTACTCATGCCAGGCCAGTAGTGGGCGATGTAAGTTTGGAAAGAAACACTAATTGCCTATAGACTGAACATGTAATACACGTGTGCATGACATCATCGTTCTCACAAATTTGTGCTTTTGTGGTTTACATTGAGATAATAATTGTATCGTTTTCAAAAACTCGTATTTTGAATTCCGATTTCAAAAGTTTGCAGTTTCAGGCCCCCAAAATTGTAAATGAACGGCCAAAGCGCATAAAATGGTTTCCGTTTTTAGTTGAAAACGGTGTCGTGTAAACAGCTCCAAAGAAACAAACAAAAAACTTTGGCATCTTGGAAAATAAAAAAATTATTTATTGTTCTGCACTATAACTAGGTTTCTAATTAGATTTTTTGACACTGGGGGAAAAAAATAATACAACGACATTCTGGAATTCATGTTAATTTCACATACTTAACTTTTCACTCAAATGGTTAAATTTGACAAATTAAAGTATAATTTAAAAAAATGTTAAATAGAAGTCTCAAACCTTTAAAACCCCACTGTATAGATAAACATCAAATGTAGGGCTGTCCCCGACTAAAGATTATTCTAGTCAACTAATCCACATTTTTGTGACGCGTTTCATCAAAGAACTTCACCGAGACCAAGACTCAGACAGCACATCCATTTTGTTTTCTTTACTTTACAAAAAAGCACAAATTTTGTTGTTGTAAGTGTACACAAATAAGAGTAGACACTTTCGAATGACGCATTACTCTTATCTGTATGACCAAAAATGATGAAATATTTTAAGTTTGTTTCGCTGTTGTCAGGAAAAAATGCAAGTGATCACCTCATGAACACTTGGAGATGCGCCAAATAATAGCGCACATTTATCTAGGTTAATATTAGAGCAAGCAGGCATGTAAAGAGGCTAACATTAGGCTGCATGTTTCAAATGATAAGCCATATTTAAGGTTGGTGAATGATAGAGAGACGTTTGGTTTTCCTGACGCACTTCCTTTGGAGTTTTTTTTTTTCTTCGACTAAATGACTAATTAAAATTTGGTCGACTGAGCCTCTTCTAGTTGATTAACGTTTAGTCGACTATTAGGGGCAGCCCTGCATAAATGATTCAGAAGTGGTTGGTATAATTAAAGGTTTAACAAGTTAAACTATCAGATTTCACTTGGCAAACATGTACCAACACACGCACATATCCATACACCCTTCAGGTGCGGAACAGAAGTTTACAGAGGGTGCTGAGTGCACATCCATACAGTAAAAACCCGGAAAATCTGCTTATCTTAGGGGATTTTACAAAGCTCAGTAGCAGCCTTCTAAAATCAAGTGGAAATACAGTCAGCCAAATGTGTCATGTCATCACCTCATGCATATATGAAACCTCTTCTCATGCAATCGTGTTAAGCTCTCTTATGCAAAACATGTTCAGTCTTTGTTAAATCGGAATGTTGATGTGGTTCCTCAGAGTCATGTTGCGCAACTTTATTGCTGGTAATGAAAGACCTGTCAATGTATTGACACTGATCCAAAAACAACAAAGGACTATCATTTAAGTAGAAATGCAAATGATTTTGTTCATTTTCCTTGCAGGTTTCTGTCAATGTTTACCCTAAGGCTTTGTGTTGCAAATGACTTTTTTTGATGTTCATATTTCCATAGAATCAAAAGTTTTGAATATCAGAATGTAAAAAATATGCTGCAATCATGCAAATCAAAACTGTCAAGGTACTCTAGAAATATAACCTGTATTACTCCAATTTTTTAAAGAAAAACAAACACATAGATCTGGAACATCATGAATGTGAGCTATTTTTCGGTGTAATATATGCAGGGCTGGGTAGGTTACTTTTAAAATGTATTTCACTACAGATTATAATATACATGCTTTAAAAATTAATTTGTAACATATTTCGTTACATTAATCAAGTTTAGTAACAATCTAAATACTTTAGAATACTTTGGAATACTAATAAGTGTGGAACAAACACAAAAAATGTAATTGCAAGTTTTTAATCTCACAATTCTGACTTTTTCCCTCAGAATTGTGTGATATAAAGTTGCAATTGCGAGTTATAAAGTCAGAATTATGAGATATAAATTCGCAATATTGAGAAAAGTCAGAATTATGAGATATAAAATCGCAATATTGAGAAAAGTCAAAAATATGAGATATAAACTCACAATATTGAGAAAAGTCAGAATTATGAGATTTAACTCACAAACTAAATTCATAATTGCAAGGAAAAAAGTCAGTATTGCAAGTTCATATCTCCCAATTATGACTTTATAACTTGCAATTGTGAGTATAAATCTCGCAATTCTGAGAAAAAGAAGTCAGAATTGTAAAATGCAAACTAACAATTGTGAGGGGAAAACACAAATTGTGAGAAAAAGATGCAGTGACCTTTTTTACAATTATAAAATGACTCACAAACAACAATCAAAAAACATGAAAACAGTTGAAAACATGAAACTTAACTCCGCTTTTTCAGACTGTCAGAGTCAGAGAATCACCAATTGCTGTTTAAATGACATTAAAAATCAAAGTAATCACTTTGGTAATCTAAAATACTTTTCAGATGTAACTGTAATCTGATTACCACCCATTTAAAATGTAACTGTAATGAAATACAAATTTTGTATTTTAAATACGTAACTAAGTTACTTGTATTTTGTTACTCCCAAACTCTGACTATATGAGTATTGAACCATTCTATAAAAATACCACCAGCTACACTTCACGTAAATCAAAACTATTCAAATGCAAACAAATTAATGTAAAAAAGAAAACAGATGTGTTTTATTGTAAGATTGGCAAATGTTTTGGCCACTTGCCTTTGACAGTGACCTGCAAAATCTCTGCATGTGTGACATATTAATATAAATAGAGACATATTCTCCTTGCATGTGAATTTATATTGACATAAAGATGACTGCTAGATTTCACACATACATGCATATCTTATTCTGAAAGCCTGTCATGCATCATTGAGGGCATGGAAAGGTGTTCAAATCCACATAGGTGAGATTTTCAGCAATCTCATTTATCCTTTTGATTGAGGGGAAATGACCTCTCAAGAGCCACTGTGCATCATTTGTGCCTAGACAATATCGAACCGAACTCAGTGAGTCAGCAAAGTAAATGAACTTAGATAATACAGGTCAGAATGGGTCAAATTTCTAAGATCTAAAGCCATCTCAGACTGCTATCTTTTGGTATTGTGAAATTATGCATAAATGTTGGTGCTCTGGACAACAACCTGCAGAATTTGCTAGAAGGAAATCTGCTTTTGATATTCAGATTGTTTTAAAAAATATACTGATGTATATGCTAGGTCCAAAACTTTTAAGTAAATTTCATTAACATCCTCTCAATCATAAAGTATTGCACTATCAAATATAGTAAAATTGAAATGGTTTGCAAGTCAATGAGTCAGCATGTTATATTTCCCACACAGAGGAAATTAGATGGCATCTGATATGATACAGTATTACCAAACCATATCACATGGTCAGTCAGAAAGTTAGTAGTTGGTGCACTTAAAATCACAAACACATAATCAGCCTAAATATACACTAAACACAACAGTAAACATATGTTAAGAATATAATTATGGTTTTGACACAAGTTCCTACTGCTGCCAACACTTATTGGTTAGGACGGAACGCAGAGAAGCCACAAACATTTTTGTGTGACACTCTGAAAACGTAATGCTGAATGTTAAAAAAAAATAATTTTAAAAACTTTTTCCCAGAACTAATCAAATAATAATTCGAATTCTATTACAACCCGCTACTCCCACGACTGAAAAGCAACAGTCATTGGAATTTCCCAATTGATTTAGAAAGTAATATAGCATTTAATTAAATTCTTTGAAATATCCATACGAAGTTTACCATAAATACCGTTCAGCAAAACACATACAAATGAGCAAAGGGCACTCCGCGCCTTACCTGGCTGAAGACACATGCAGACTGTCTGCTCTGCTCTTACTGCATGTTGTTCTGTGACTCACCTAAAGCGAAGGCTGTGTTTTGTCGTACAAGGCAGGAGTGAGTGAGATCACCAGAGCGGACCAGCCCTAATGCCTCCAGGGCCGTCACTCTACAGCGCTCCCTACAGGACGACACACCCAACTACAACAGTATCAAAGAAGGTCTTTTTTTCTATAAATAAATTAGAACAGTCGTAAACAAAGATGCACTTGAATAGTACTTTTGAAATATGTGAATTGAGATTGAATAAATAGTACAAAATGAGTTTTACTTTTGAAATATGTGTAAATCCTGTACATTAATGTGAGGACAGCACCAGACTAATAAAGGCTCATTTTAAAAAAAAAAGGCAATTGCGACTTTTTAGTCTTCTTATATGCAGTCTCAACTTGTTTTTCTTAGAATTCCGAGTTTATATTTCACAGTTCGAACTTTTTAAAACTCATGTCCATAACTGGTGCGCATGCGTGGTAAGAATGAATGACGCGAACCAGAAAACGCTTTTGAGTATAAACATTTTTGGGGACTGGGACTACACTTTTACTTGCAGGAGAAGGATTATTCTCCATCTCTGGTAAAACAGCAATCATGATGATTAGAGTGTTTTAATTATTAGGGTGAAAGCAGTTGATCCGTATGGACCAGGCCCCACGGTTCGGCACCCATGTGATTCGCGGATTAACTGCTAAGTTTAACCATCATAGAGTGAAAGTTTATCATTTGGACTCGTCTTGTCTTGCCAATTTACATATTCAAACGATTTTAAACGCGGAAGAAGAGGCGAAAATCGGGACTCACGCGCCATCTGTGCGCACCGCCTTCACACATTAGAAATCGCGCGCACGCAGTGAGAGAGAGAGAGAGAGAGAGAGAGAGAGAGAGAGAGGCTGTTTCAGCGCTTGAACCGACACATACACACAAAACTTTGTCAAAATACCCGTCTCGTCAAGTATTCTCTCGGTTATATCATAAGTGAACAATTGAGAACGAAACCGGATGTGTCCGTATATTCGGTCAAAAAAGTTAAGTGCACCCCTGTTTACATCTTAACATCTTTTTGCCTGTTTACATCAATAAAATTATTTGTAGATTACATTTAAATTAAATTCTGATAATTGCTTCTAAACGCATTATAAAAGTTACAAATGTATTGCTTAAATACATTATAAAGACTGAACTCTAGTATAAATAGTGTAGTTAGATCAGTTTTTTCCCACCAATTGACACTTCGCAAACAGTTTGATTGACAGGCGATCTAACCAATCATAACGCCGAATCCGCCATTTTTTCCGACAAAGCCTTCAGGGAGTAGCCTATAGTACTTTAACGTTGGTTAACTTGAAATATTGTGTTGTCTTTCCACAGTTGAAACAACATTCCTTCGGATGTATATTCATGTTTATTTGATGCTATAAATGAACTAGTATGAAGAGATAATCGGTTCACGAGCCGTTTGAAGGATCTATCACGACACATTAAGGAGCCACTGTACGGTATTTAGTGTTTAAACTGCTTTAAAAAATTATATTTTAAATATGAAACTGTTTCATACGTTGTCAGTGTCCTCTTTATCCGTGATGTATTTTTCACTGCGGGAGAACATGATGTGTGGTGTGAGAACGCATAGATTGTCGGGCATTGCAACAGGGGGCGGGTTCAGGATATTTTGGGCGGGGCTAAAATGGTGGCTCGATGACGCACTGGAGCCACCGAGCACATTCACATCAGTTCACCCCCTTAATTTGCGAATTACTGTCAGCAGCGATAGTTACTACAGCCTACAGTTTGCTAGCTAGCTATGCCTTCGTCACGGAACAGCATTTTACATGGTTGCGATAACATGCAAAACAGCTCGGTGTCCTTATTTAAATTTCCTAATAATGATTATATCAAAAAAGAGTATGAATGTAATCCAGACATACTACATTGGCCACGCTGTCATTACTATGTGACCTACTAGCATCAGTTGCATCACTTCACTGGCATTCACAAGTCCTCTGCCGTGGCCTCATGGTAAAGTGTCCATCGCATGCACACTTCAATACCTCGCAAGAAGTAGAAGGTCATCCGGGTACTTTTTGCCAACTCTTTTATGAGTACTGTCAATTCAGTCGTACTTCTTTTGTCACGTACTGTTTTTCACCTATTATAGGGAAGTAAGCAATTTCAAACAGTCATTGTCTTCTCCACTCAGTAGAAACAAGCTACGCTGCCTAAAAAAGAAGGTGCTACATTTGAAGGCAGCATAAATGACACCGCGCTGAGCGATAGAAGAGAACGCAAAGTAAAATCCGATACATGTATCGAAAGTCGAAACGCTGAAAAAGCAGTGAGATGGTGTGATTCCTTCTGGCTCTTGTTTACAGAAAAAACAATTAAAGAATACCTTGGAATGCAAAAACGAGTTCTACATGAACCCATCAAGTGATTTTAAGTGCTGTCTAGCTCAGCAGGTTATGGAACATAGCTAGATCATTTCTGTCCTGTGACAGGATCTACAGCAAACATTAAATATTAATTCAGTGTTATTGACCCTTGTACAGCGGTATTACTTTTAACGTGAAATGACTCCCCTTGCAAAGAGTGTCTGTAAATTGGTGTGTTCAAATGAAGTAGAAAATATACTTTATTTGTACGCTTTATGATTGTGTCTTGATGTTGCCTCGGCAACATGGCGCTACAACAAAAACATGACTTGACTGCTTTATTCTAAAATCAATATCATGGCTGAACGTTTGCATGCTACAGTGGTTTTAAAAGAACAGTGTCAGTTACATAACAGTGACGAGCTGAATTAAGAGTCTTTGCTTTAATAAGACAGCTATAGTGTGCATTAGAGCCAGATGTCTGCAAAATAAACAGTTATTACTGTTGGAGAGAGACTGTGTGGTCTACAATGTGTGTGGTTTGCATATTTCTGTTGAAGTGGTAGATTTAAAAAAAATATATATAATATGTTCTGTGCATGCCTTTGGCCCATACACTACTATTTATTTTTTCCTAAAAATTAATACTTGAACTTACTTGAAATTTAGCAGCACAACCGTTTTCACACACTATTTTTTTGGCCCCCAATCAGCATATTAAAATCATACTTTAATTTCTGAAAGATCATGTGACACTTAAGATGAAAGTAAAAGTTCAGCTTAGCACTGTAAATGTAATAAAATTAAAAACAATTATTTTAAATTGCAGTAATATTTCTGTTTTTACACGATCAAATAAATGCATCCTTGATGTATTCTAAAACATTAAAATCTTAGCACCATAAACTTTCAGACAGTGTATCATTATGTAATTAAATGTCACAACTCATTAGTGCAATTAGTCATGTGCATAGCTTTCACTGTTAGTTTTATTCAACCCACGATGTGTAATCAAGTGAACATGTCTGAACAGAGTTCATTCAATTAAATCGAGTGTCTTTGTCATCTTGGCTTGTATAACACTGGTTATCACAAATTGATAACTATCATATAATGTCTTTGTTCACAACATTCTTCAGATGAGCAACTAAATGCCAATTAACACAAAAAAAAGTAAAAGACTGTAAAAGACAGTCATGTTGGTCTAAACCTATATAGGCCAAATACATTTTCTTGTAAAACATGCGCCTATAATAACCATCATTTTATTTAAAACTTAGAAAAATTGTTTTTACAGTGCAGAACATCAGTGAAGTTTCCAGTGTCCTCAGTTGTTCCTCAGCAACAAAATCTTAATAATATATATAATACATGCATCTTGTCATCACAAGCTCAATAAAATCAGTTCACACATGTAAAACATGAGTAATCCAGCTCTGGTAATGTGTGAGTGAACTTAAGCATTTCAGTAAAGTTCTCAAAGTAGCAAATAAAACAATACAGCTAATTCAATTCAAAAGAATGAAAACTGATTCTGATTAAACAGAGTTCAATTCAGTTTTGGCAGTTTGGTTGTGGATTGTGGTTCCACAGGTTTTCTTTATCTAGTATTAGCAGTAATTAATGATTCATTACCAATACAGGAATGTAGGTCACTGACAAGGAATTTTGTTTGCATCATTTGCATACTTTGGAAGATTAATATTACGAAACAACATATTACAAGAAGTACATTTAAAATGTAAGAACAATATCTGTGTATTTGAACCCTGTTTGGTCTATATTTGCTATTTATTTATATTTGCTATATAAAAACACTGACTCTGCGTATCATTAATGTTACAGAATAGACTGGGCTGATGTGTACAATACTAAGACTCGCCATATATATTAGACCACATCTTGAAAATGGGTTGTTCAAAAGAAAAAAGGATTCTGAAATTGGACTAGATTACGTAATTTTTAGTTGGATATATATATGGGGGAAAGGGGGCGGTCTATATCCCTATATATTCCCAAATCCAGATCATTCTGATCTGGATTCAATTTTTTGAACGAGTAGACCCTATGGTTGTACCATGTAAAGTTTTGACAACTACGCCATCTGCTGGTCCATAAAATTAACAACGGGCATAAAACCTTTAAATATCAGTTTTATCAACTGAAAAGCGAAGGCAATTTCTTTTTTTTTTTTCTTTTTTTTCTGGAAGATTCAACATTTCTTAATTGTGTATGTGTGTGTAATGTAACCTTCTCCTTTAAATACTTTTAATTACTTTGGTCAGTATTATTTCAAATAAATAACAAAAAAAATTACATTTACAGAAGTTTACATTTAAAAATATACATTTGTGTATACACACATACACATTTATGTTAGAAATTATCTTTTTAAAATGCACAGGTTTTATGGCTGTCGCAAATCTTATAGCCAGCAGATGGCGTTGTTTTTATTTATCACTGGAAACAAATCAATTACAGAATATTAAAAAAATTTACACTACATGTACCTGTTGTATTATGACCAATTTCAAAGTTTTATTACATCATGTTCCTGAAATCCACCCTTCTGCTTAGGTCAGCATAATCCAGATTTTTAGATCAAGGTTATCCCAATCTTATTAAAATGTTTTGAACAACACAAACAAAAGGTTTGTTCCAGATTAAAACAAAAATTGGATTACGTAATCTAGTCCAATTTCAGAATCCTTTTTTCTTTTGAACTACCCATTTTCAAGATGTGGTCTAATACCCAGAATTTGATCAGATTACTGACACACCTCGTGATGAGTATAACATCCGTACTTGGATGATTCATTCTTACTGAATTCACACAAAAAAACTGAATGGTGTCTACAGTAGGACACGGACTAAAGCTGAGAAATAACTGAAATAAATGATAGATACAGCATTACGAGGGAATTTAGCATTAAATTGATAACACAGAGAGAGAAAACACCAGAGTAACATGACAAAACTTTTACTGTGTAGTGGAAGAATAAACTTTAAACACAATACAGTATATACATATCTAATATTGTACAGTGTAATATGAAATTGTTTAACAAATCAGTTCTTTAAGAGTTGCAAATTACTTCTCAGGTAAATACAAACTGATAAATCTGAATATACAGTAGAGCGGTCTCTGGAAAAATGACAAAAAAGCAGCTTGAGTTTTATTAGCTGTCTAAATGTATGAAAATTTAAGGCAAATATATATTGAAGCCATAACATCAAATAATGTTTTCCTTTTTCTGTCTTGGCACAAAAGGTGTCATTCATATTGCAAGTTCAGTTCTGAAATTAAAACTTGCTTGAAAGAAACACAAAAGGAAGCCTTAAATATCCTTCATTATTACTCGTACTAGTGCATAACACTAAAGATAATAGAGCGAACACTTACAACTGTTTCATTTGAAATTTCGTCTATCTTTTTGATTCAAAATAATTTTGAGCTAAAGTTTCCATGTATAAAGATAAAATTCTTCATTGATATTTTTTCCATTACCACGTTAGAATCCTTAATCAAAACCACATTTTATAGAAATAAAATATAGAAATAAAATGTTCTGTGAGTCACAAACAAACGACATGACGCTCACAAACACAGAGCAAGAACAAAAAACTAATTTCCTTCAGAATTAACCAGTTTCATGAAAAACAACATCCTTTGTATCCTTCATGCCTTCAATACATATGATCTATTTGTTATTGTAACATTTACGAGAAAACACAAATCAAACATGTGCAAAAGATATTTTTCCCCTCTCGTTCATTCTTTAACAGTTGGTGGTCTGAAGTGGCGTTTCAGTGAGAATAGACGTGATGCTTCTCGAGTCAGAGTAACCGTCCTCTTCCTCAGAACTCAAGGTGCTTCCCAGAGTTGGACGCCGTGATTGCTGAACCTTCCTCCTAACAAACAATCACACATGTTAGACTAGAGAAACCAACATCCACCATAGATCAGCATTGTAAGTCCACCCCCTAGTGGCCAGAATGTTAATATAAATAACCAGTACATGTTCATTCAACTAAATTGGGCTCTAAATACATGTGATATCAATGGTGCTCTCAGATGTTTAAGACAGAGCAGCTTTTTCCTGTATCAGCCTACTTTTTCCAGGTCATAGCAGCAAATTGGTGGAATAATATTCTCTATATGTAGAGATGGGAAATCAGATTCATTTGAGTAAACTGGTTCTCTTGGAGTGTCCAATTTTATGAAGTAGATTTATTTGAGATATACCCATATGTATGGTGCTGTTTATTTGATTTGAGATATATATATATATATATATAATGTATATAATATATATAAACAAATAAATAAATTAAATATATATATATATATATATATATATATATATATATATGGGGAAAAAATCATATATTTTAATTTTTTATTAGTTATATTTAGCTTAATGCCGTTATCCTTATTTATACTTATACACACGCATATATTATATATTAATACATTAATTCCTATATATATTTTATGTGGATGTTTGATGGACACTCACTTGAGCTCGTTGTCCAGTGTGTTGACTTTGGCCTGCAGCGCCTCCTGCAGCTCCCGCTGCTCCTCAAGATCCCGCAGAACCTTCCGTCTGACGCCCTCCAGACGCTCCACCTCCTCCTCGCTCTCGTCCACCTGACGCTTCAGAGCTTTCACTCGCAGAGACAGCTAGAAACACAAACACAGCAGCTGTTTAGATCCACACACTCGTCTGCTAGTCTACCGACATCTTCACATCATTTACAGAAATGAAAATTGACATCATTAAAAAGATCTTTTTATTTTGAAGAACATCAATTCATACTCTAAAGTACACGAAAACTACATGTGTGTGTGCTTGCCTGGTCTCTCTGCTCAGCGTGCTGATTTCGCTCCTGGTCCAGGGTGGCCGTCACATCCTTAAGTTTCCTGTCCAATCTCCTCTGAGCAGCTAGAATGGTGTTTTTCTCTCTAAATGCACACAAAGCAGTGGTTTTATTAATTCCCATTTAGATGCTGCTTCATGACAGGAGTGAATGTATGTGCTTGTCGGGTATCTCTAGGGTTGTCAAAAGTACCAAAGTCGGTACTGAAATTTTTCATTCTTCACACATATTTTTTTCTGTACCTATGTTAACAGGTTAGAGCGTTCACACTGCACGCGGATGCTGTCTGGCAGTGCGTTCCAGCTGCAGTGCGTCTGCAGCAGTGCAGTGATCATTTCCGATTTTTTAAAATTCCAGCATATGAAGTCAGTCCTTTTGACAACCTTAATCTCTACTCTATGCAGGATGTATACCTCTCTTCACTTCGCAAACGGTCCTCCAGCTCCTGAACCTTGTGCTCAAGCATCGTGACCCCAGCAGAAGGACGTGCCTGAGTGCCCATATCAGCTAGACGAGACTTTAACTCTTTTATCTGAGAGACCATAGACAAATAATATAAGTTTTTAAACACATAAAAGGTGACAAGTGTTAATCATGCGTTAAACTTTTTTTAACATATTTCTTTTTTATAGATTCTGATCTGACCCAATTCTAACAACCATCAAAAGAATTTAAACCTAAATAGATTAAATAAATAAGTAAATACTCAATTTAAAAAAATAAATCTGGAAAAACTCCAAATAATAATAATAATAAATAATATATGTATAATTAAAAAAAAAAAAAAAAAATTATATATATATATATATATATATATATATATAATATATATATAATAAAATGGAAAAAGGATAAGGCATCATCTCCTGGCATCTTTGGAAGGAAAAATGGCTTCTTTATTTCTAAAATAATCATCTTAATTTAAGTCGATTAAAAAAGGTGTCTGTACCTGTCTCTCCAGTGCACTCTTATCCATCTCCAGATCATGTCGGGCTGAACGCTCCTGCATCAGTTCAGAACGGAGCTGATCCACCTAAACACAAAAAAATAATAATAATTATAAATCTATATCTCTGCTTGTGCATGGCCTATGCCAGCAAACACAACAAAAATGAAAGCCAGCCTTTAACTAACATGCGTCTATGTACCTGCTCTCGACTGCGAGTGATGCGCTCGTTCAGTAGCTCCGCTCCGCTCTTCTCCTCGTCTAACTCGATCTCTAATGTCTTCACTTTGTCCTAAAACAAAAAGGAGTACTTTAATAAAAATCTCTGAACGTACATTTAAGTACATCACAGAAACGACCCTATATATCTCCCTGTTCTCATTTCCTGTCAGTCTTGATCACATGAATATTCGATGAAGCCTTAAACATTTTTAAGAAGAAAGACTGGGCGCTGTCGAATTGGTCCAAAACCAAAACCCACACAGTTACCTCTATCAGGCGAATCTCTCTGCTGCGGTCCGTCTGTGAGCTCCTCTCGGTCTCCAGCTCATTCTCCAGTTGTTTGAGACGACTGCTCAGTAGATCTTTATCCAGCTGAGCGCTGTCCCTCTCCTCTGAGCACGACAGCAGATCTTTCTTCAGACGAGACACCTGAGAAACACACACAAACAAAGTTCTGAACTGAATAGTTGTAGGTTCGAGAACCGGAACAAAGAACATTGGGGCTCAATAGATGTTAATGGACCCTGTGCTGATGGATAGGGGCTGTAGAAACGTTTTTACATTGATTTTGATGAAGGATGTAACAATTTTTGCTATAATTGTTGATTTTTTAATTCTAAACACTAATGTTGTAGCTTTATACTGGATCTAGTGAAACGGGGTCTGTCTCACCTCCTCCTGGGTGGTCTTGAGGAGGGCCTGCGCTCTCTGTAGCTCAATCAGCCGGTCTTTACCGAGTCTCTGAGAGTCCTGCAGCTCTCGGCGAGAACGGTCTCTGAATTCATCCAGCTGAGATTGAAGAATCAGCACTGATTGACGCGAATCTCCCATCATAGCTTCCATCTGGTAAAAAGAAATTAAAGAAAATGAAAAAACATAAAATAAACTCAGCAAAAAAAATAAATAAATACTATGGAGTCAATGGGGACCATCAACTTTTTGGTTACTGACATTCTTCAAAATATGTTTTGTGTTCAGCAGAAGAAAAATTCACACAGGTCTGGAACAATTTGAGGAGGTGTAAATGAAGATGATTTTAATTTTTTGGGTGAACTATCTCTTTAAAGCAGCTGGCAGACACACCAGATACTGATGGTTATTTTTGATAGTGACCCCCTTTGTTCAAGGACTTATTCCATTTCTGTTCAACAAATGTCTGTGAAAATCACCTTATGTCTCAACGGTTGAAATTGTTTTATGGTAATACAAATTCTCTCACATGTTAAGAAATTTGATGGGGGAAAAAAAGTACGTTTACTGTTCAAAAGTGTGGGGTCAGTAAAATAAAAAAATGAATTACTTAATCATCAAAAATGCATTCAATTGATCAAAAGTGACAGTAAAGACATTTATAATGTTACAAAAGATTTCGATTTCAAATAAATGTGGTCCTTTTAAACTTTATATTCAAAGAATCATGTGTAATGGTTTCCATAAAAATATAAAGCAGCATAATTGAGCATCAAATCAGTATATTAGAATGATTTCTGAAGGATCGTGTGACACTGAAGACTGGAGTAATGATGCAGAAAATTCAGCTTTGCATCTCAGAAATTTTTAAAATATATTAAATTGTAAAAATACTACATAATATTAGTGCTTGTACTGTATTAATGATCAAATAAATGCAGCCCTGTTGAGTACGTCTTCCAAAAACACAAAATTGTACCGACCTCAAACTTTTGAACAGTAGTGCATGTACAAACTATGTAAATTAATAAATGGAAGCTTTTTTATTATTATTTGAACAAACACACACATATACCTCCTTATTAATCTTCTCCAGAGATCGGTCCAGCAGTCTCTTTTGCTCCTCTAGGTCGCTCTTGCCGCGTCTCAGAGCCTCCCTCTCTCTCTCCCTCTCCTCCAACCGTCTGTTGAGGTCGTCTTTCTCCTGACCCAGCCGAGTCACTGTGCGCCGGGACTCCTCCAGCTGGTTCCTCAAGCTCCGGTTCTCCTCCTCCAGAGCATCTGAGGAGCTGCTGTCAGGAACGCTGGACTGCAGGCGTGTCTGGAGACCAGGAGGAAAAGAAAGTTGAAAGATGATGAATTAGCAGATTTAGCATTAGCATTTTAAAGCAAAATGCTAATACATTTACATGAATAACATTATAGATTTTTAAGCATTTTTAGGGATGTTTTACCATGCGGGCTATTCTCTCTCTCAAGCGAGCATTGGCCTCTTGAAGTTCTAGGTTGCTTCCAGTATCTGGAGATTGCTCTGACATGAAGGGCTACAGGAACAGAAAGTAAACAGATTAGGGGAGCAAAAATTACATTTGCAAGTACTTTTTCTGTTCAAGGAAATGCGAGAAGCTGTATAAAGCGACAAAATCCCAGTCAATCAGAACATATTTGTTTATTAAAGTGCCCCCATTAAGCTTTTTCGAATATTACCTTTCATGCAGTGTGTAACATATCCGTTTGTGAGTGCAAAAGGTCTGCAAAGTTTTAAAAATCAAAGTGATTCTTAAAAAAAAGAATCAATACTGAAACTGCCGAAACAAATCGTCACCAATTCTCGCTTTCTGTTACATACCCACGTACAGTGTTGGGGCTAACGCATTAAGTAATCAGATTACTTTTTTCAAGTAACTGACCCTTCGCAAACAGTTTGACAGGCGATCTGACCATTCAAAATGGCCATCCGCCATTTTGTCTGACAAAGCAGTCAGGGGAGTTAGTAGATTAACGTTGGTGAACTTGAACTTGAAAAATTGTGTGTACTCGCGTCTTTCCGTGCTTGAAACAGCATTCCTTCTGATGTTCATTCATGTTTATTTGATGCTATAAATGAACTAGTATGAAGAGATGATCGGTTCACGAGCCGCTTGAAGGAGCTACAGCGATCTGTCACGACACATTAAAGACACACTATACGCTATTTATTGTTTAAACTTTGGAACTGTTTCATACGTTGTGGCTCCGTGATGTATTTTTCACTGCGTGAGAACATGATGTGTGGTGTGAGAACGCATGGGTTGCCAGGCATTGCAACAGGGGGCGCGTTTTGCGAAGGGTAAATTAGTAAAGTTACTGTCGTGGATGTGATTTAATGCACCTTGTTCGAATTACCTGTTGTGTTTTCTCCAGTGCTTTAGCAAGTTCCTCTTTTTCTTTCTGTATTTGGTCTTTTAGCCGGTCAATCTCTGCCTTCAGATCCTTCTCTTTCTTCTCATTGGCTCTTGTTACTGATTTAAGCTCTTCTTCTTTTTTTGCTACGTCCGATTTCTGTTTTTCCACTTCTGAATGAGCCTTCTTTAAATCATCTCGGCACCGCTGTAACTCCTGAAGATGCAAAATTACGGTTGTTTCAAAACAAATCTAGGTCTCAAAATACAGCATTCACAGTGCATGGACAGGCGTCACAACAAATCTTTTTGAACTAAAGAACAGAGAAAATGGAATGTGTCACATCTTTATGTATCTTACCTTCATTAAAGGGTTTGAATCAGTTTCATCAGTTTGCTTCTTAACTGAGAGCAGCTTCTCTTCCAGTTCCTTCTTCTCCTGCTGAGCCTGCAGCAGCCTGTCCAATGAGACAAACCCAAATCAAAAAAACACGCAATACCACATTCACCAATGTTAGTGCAGATAGCCACTAAAATGATTCATCCTATAGACAAATCAACATTATATAGAAGAATCTGTATCGTTTCAGAATCTCAAACAAAATTGAAATGATTCATGACATGAAAAACGATTTGATCAAGACATGAGCGTTCATTTGGATCACCTGCACAAGAACTTATTGAGATATTATTACAAGACATATTAGTAGAAACCAAGTATTGTTTGATTAGATTTAATGCACAAGCTCAGAGAGTGAGATTGAAGGATTTTGATTAGTCTTAAAGTGATAGTTCACCCCAAAATGAACATTCTATCATCATTTACTCACCCTCAAATTGTTGCAAACCTGTATAAATTTCTTTGTTCTACTGAAAACAAAGAATGTTTTTACAAACCAAGCAATTGTGGGACACCATCGACTTCCATATTATTTCTTTCCCATAATATGGAAGTCAGTGGGCCCCACAACTGTTTGATTACAAACATTCTTAAAAATATCTTCCAACAAAGAAATGTATACAGGTTTGCAACAACTTGTGAGTAAATGATGACAGAATTTTTGGGTGAACTATACCTTTAATCGTGGCTGAATTTTATTAGACTTTATAACCTGCAGCCAAATTGAAACCAGGTTAATCGATTTAAGTTTAGTGTGTCAGTATAACTAGGGCCAAATTCTATGAACAATTACTGATTTACACTAAAACTTTTCATCAATCATAGTTAATTTGATTAGATGAGTCATTTCCTCCAGTGGTGTCAGTAGTTGTGCGCCTATAGGTCTCACTTTTGAAATGCGCTGCACTGCCCTCGTCTGGCAAACCAAGAGTGAACACATACAACAGAAACACAACAATGAATATTCAATGAGCATATCTGACATGAACACATAGCATGAAACTCATAAAACACACACTAAAAATGTGGACAAACTAAGACAACATATAATATACTATGATTACAATGAAATCTGTGGGAGAACATTATGAGATATAGTTTGGGTCAAATCAAATGTCCTTTAAAACATCTTTTTTTCCTCATCACATACGATCATTTCGAAATTTGGGGCCAATAAGATTTTTTTTAAGCAATTAATACTTTTTGTAGCAAGGTTGCATTAAATTATTCAAATAATCCTGAAAAAAACAGTGTCCACAAATAAATAAATATACATGTCTGAGATGTGAGTGTAAATTGGAAAGAGGATAATAACATGATCTATGTGTGAAGTAACACATCAGGCAAAATAAATGTAAACCTTTTAGCCTACTACAGGATCAGAAGACATAATTTTAGTCAAACATTTGTCATACATACTGAAGCCCTCAAGAATACACTGAATGTTAAAAAAGGGTGTTGTCACAAAGTTGTTTGTATAGGATTACAGATAAATCACTTGACACCTTAGACAAATAAAGACTTGAACCTTGGAGTGACACCTTAAGATCTTACAAGAAATTATAAAACACAATGTTTTAATTACGGTTGCATAGATATTCCCTTTTAAAATATGCAAATTTTTAAGGTTGCAGGCTCACTGTGTTGTTGGTCATAGTGGCTGTTCCTAATGCTGGATGCCCTAACATTATTGGTGGGCTTCACTGCGCACAAATCGTATCTGCATAAAGTTATACTTTTCCTAATTTTGACATTGGACCCACCCACATCGCACGGTCACTTGTTTTGTCAGGATTCACCAAAACATTTGGCGTCGCCAATATTGACATTCTTCAAATGTTGTTGCTTCATATGTCAGAGCTTACTCTTGGTTGGCGGAGCTAAACTGCTGCTTCCATTGGTCGCTCTGCTCTTTGTATCCCTCTAGCTCCTCCTCCAGAGCCAAGATGGAGGTGTTCACCTTCTGACGCTCCTCCTCAATTTCCATCTGAGACTGCGGATAAGGCCAGAGAAAGAGACACACAAAATCAGGCATGACATGACAAGCAATAGAACATCTCTCTTCCATGTTAATCCCCTTGAGGCAGGGACTTTGAATGTGAGCATCACCCTGAAGGGATTTGTCTTGAAGTGTATGTTCACCTGTGAGACGGTCTCCATGCTGTGACGCAGGGTGTCCATGTCTTGACTGTACTGTTCTCTCAGGGCCTCCATCTCTTTATCATGGGACTCTACCTCATCCTTCAGGGCCCCTTTCAGAGCGGTGAGTTCTCGCTCCCTTTGTCTCAGTGTGTCCTCCAGTTTCTGCCTCAGCATCAGAGACTCGGACAGCTCTGCCTGGACAGTCATCAAGTCCTGAAGAGAAAAGGAAACTCGAAGGATTATTTCAATTCAATTTTAACTCCATGTTCACAATACATATTGGTTCAACACAGCTTTGCAAAGAATAAACTGCTTGCTGGGGTTTTGTAAGATATTAAGTCAAAGGTTTGGACACACTTGATTGAATTAATGATCGTCATGATCTTAAAAATCTTTTGATCTAAAAGGTTTATGGACGGACACACAGATGGATGGATGCACAGACGGAAAGATGGATGGATGCACAGACAGAAGGATAGATGGATGGATGGATGCACAGACGGAAGGATGGATGCACAGACGGAAGGATGGATGATGGATGCACAGACGGAAGGATGGATGCACAGACGGAAGGATGAACGATGGATGCACAGACGGAAGGATAGATGGATGCACAGACGGAAGGATGGATGGATGGATGCACAGACGGAAGGATGGATGGATGGATGGATGGATGGATGGATGGATGGATGGATGCATGCGCAGACAGAAGGATGGATGCACAGACGGAAGGATGGATGGATGGATGCACAGACAGAAGGATGGATGGATGGATGGATGGATAGACAGAAGGATGGATGATGGATGCACAGACGGAAGGATGGATGGATGGATGCACAGACGGAAGGATGGATGGATGGATGCACAGACGGAAGGATGGATGGATGGATGGATGGATGGATGGATGCATGCACAGACAGAAGGATGGATGCACAGACGGAAGGATGGATGGATGGATGCACGCACAGATGGACGGACAGACAGATGGATACACAGACAGAAAGATAGAGAGATGGAAGGATAGATGGTTTGCTGGATGGATGCTGTAAATGAATACACAGACGGAAGGATGGATGAATGGATGAATGGGGATGGCTGGATGGATGCTGTAGATGAATATCCAGACGGATGGATGGATAGATGATAGATAGATTTATGGAGATAGATGGATGGTTGGATGGATGGATGGATGCATGGATACACATACAGAAAGATGGATGGATGGATGGACGGACATTTTTGCCAACTACGGTATTCCCGTTACTGCATTTGTGTTATTTCATAGTTTTGATGACATTATTATTAATTGTTTGAATATTAGTAATCATAATAAAGAATGAGTAGGTGTGTCGAAACATTTGTATAGTTTTGTCTGCATGTGTAGATACTGTGCATCTAAAATTCTGTACTTTTTTTTTATTATTTGATTATCTGGAGTTCGTATTTTACACTTTAAACAATGAATAACACACTTATCAATTCACACATCTTGCTGCAACGTTATTTTAATTTTTAGATATATATTTATATTAATATATTTTTATGTTTTAAGCATCTAAAAGGCTGATTAAGGATTATTAATGCCAGACACCACAATCATGCGTACTAGCTGCATTGAGTCAGACTGAGGTGAGTTTTCCATCACCCGTCTGAGTTCCTCCTGGAGCTGAGCTAACTGATCCTCCTGCTGCCGCAAGCGAGACTCCGCCACCTCCCTATCCATCCGCAGCTCCACCATTCTGAAGACAAAGAACATATCACACAAATCCAATCAATAGTCTATACCAGACAGAGATATATTTTCTGTTGGAAATGCACATTTGCTTCATGTTTTGACGTTAATAATGCACACAGAGACTCACTGGTCCTGGTTTTCCTGCAGTTCTCTCTTGGTCTTGTCAAGTAGTTGCTGTAATTGTGTGTTCTTGTTGAATTCTTGCTCCAGTTCAGTCTTCATATTGCTGTCAGTCACTAAGATCTGAGGACCCTGTGGAAAACCAAACCCCAAAATAAGCTTCAACAATTAAAGGAGTGATTTGGGTTCAAAACCAATATAGCTCAATTGACAGCAACCTGTTGATGACCACAGAATACTCAGACTAAACACAAACAAATGTCACACTTACATTGATGCATTTTCTATGGAAGTCTATGGGCGAAGACATTCCAGTAGGTTCACAAACAGAATTGGACATCTCATATTTTCAGCAAAGCACTTATAAAACATTTTTTAAATGGAAAGATTATGATAAGATGTAAAGTTGTCTAAATCATTCTTGCATCAGTGTGATTACTGTTCAAGTGGCTGAACAGGATTTACATTTCTGACGTAAATTCTGTGACAAGATTTTTTTGCTATGTAATAACTCTTTCCTGGTACCCTGCGTGCATTATGTAAAAGATACGAGATTTACTGGCTGTACGTGGTTATGACAGGAATGAACAGATTGAATAACTTTTCACAGACAAGATTAGTAAATGATTTTATCACACAGACACATGTGAATATGTTTACTTCAGGTCTGGTGGGTTCATTGTAAGTGTTAAGAACTGTTAAAATTATTTTTTGGATGTTTTTACAAACTGAGGGACAAGTGGAAATTATTTTGTATTGAATCCACAAAAACTTCCAACATTATTCATTTATAAAATATTATATAAAATAAAAATAAATATAAATATTTTACGAATATTCATAAATTATTGTTTTTTTACTAAAAATAAACCTCCACCAATAAAGAAAGAATTCCTTGGGTGATTTAAGAATAAGATATGAGGAACCTAAAAATTTAATATTACTGTGCTGGAATCATATGAGGATTTGTTTCCATTTTTATTCATTCACGTACATATACGTGTTAAACAAGTTAAATATTAAACAAAACGTCGTCCAATTTGTAGCCAATGGGCCTTATCAAAGCAGAACACACATAGCTTTGTTCATACAAGTTGCAGCCCAAATCAAACATGCATATTTCTACAAGCAGGAAGATTTTGCCTTGATTTTCCCTTGAATTTCCCCTCAAGAATCAATACATCTTGTCACATATTGGACACCTTGTTACTCTTACTGTCAATCACCTCATTAGTTAGCAATAATTCACAAAAATGCTGCGGGGAGATTCTGACTAACTCTTGATACAGATACGCCTTAAATGAATCATCTTATAAATGCACATGGCCCATCTTAATGGAGGAAGCACACCGAAACATAAAACACAAATAATTTGATCTGAAACATCTTTAAAACACACACACAGCCTGTAGCCAAGCTGTCTGCTCCTCAAATAACCCAGTCCTCTAGGATATCCCATCAGACCATTCAGCTGCTGTTGCCATCATTATAATGACCACACATGGCTACTATGAGGTCATTTGAACTGACCTCTTGTGTTGCAGGGTCTAAAGTTACTTCTTGAATAAAAAAGAACACATTAAAGTGCAATTAATGGGTGCGTCTCAATCAGCTCCCTGGCTTCCGAGGTAGAGAATCAGTATATCGTGTATATAGTAAGGTCATTGGCTCACTACACATTGGGACTTCCGCTTCAGAACTTCTGATAAGGGAACATTGATACTCCCTGGTTTTCATGGTGCATTGTTGGACTTTTTAGGGAGCAAACATTTCAGTAAACTGGAAGGATTTTGCGACCATGACAGCCCAAAAAATTGCCAACTCCCTGATCAGTGCTCGAACTACTGAACGCACTTAAATCACTTTTAGAAAGAATTCTCTTAAAGGGATAGTTCACCCAAAAATGAAAACAATGTCATTAATTACTCGCCCTCATGCCGCTCTACACCCATAAGTCCTTTGTTCATCTTCAGAACAACAAGTTCTCAGTGAGGCCTCAGTTAATTACCTTGCTGGCAATACTTTCAGATGCCCAGAAGGTACTAAACCATATTTAAAACAGTTCCTGTGAGTACAGTGGTTCAACCTTAATACTATAAAGCGATGAGAATACTTTTTCTGTGCCAAAAAAAAAACCAAAATAACGACTTTAAAAATATCTAGTGATGGCCAATTTCAAAACACTGCTTCGAAGCTTTATGAATCTTTTGTTTCGAATCAGTGGTTCAGAGCGCCAAAGTCACATGATTTTAGTAAACAAGGCTGCGTTACATCATAAGTGATTCGCAATTTCAATAGTTCACGTGATTTTGGCAGTTTGATACGCGAACCGAATCACGAAACAAAATATCCGTAAAGCTTCAAAGCAGTGTTTTGAAAGAAAGTACATGGAATGTATTTTGTGTCACGTTTTTATTCATTTTGAGTGTTTATTCTGGGCGAGTTGGAATCCACTGCTAATAGAGTCTCATAAGTGCACAGCCAAGCATGAAAGACCAACAGCCTTGGTAAGATATTCTTCAAAATTTCTTCTTTTGTGTTCAGGTTTGGAACAACTTAAGGATTAATCAGTCCAACCGCTAAAATTTCCAAGTGTCTGACGAGATTCACTCCACGCCAATAAGCTCAATTAACAACAGTCACAACGTCTCCCGGCAATACTGCCCACAACAACAGAGTTTATCATGCATGGACGAGCGCTCAGTGGGATATAACAGTGCAAAAGGCCGTACAACGAGTGCCCATTAAAACTGTAACCCAAACAGACATGCTGAGGGCCCCCAGGTCGAGGGGAAACCCTCCCTCACAGGTATCCATTTCCAGTGTAACTTAATTATTGATGCATCACAAAGAGCGAGCTCTCGACCACGCAGCCCTAATCAGCTTTCCTCGTTGATGCGACGGTTGCCAAGAGACTGTAGGAGGATATTTCACACACAGGAAGCTTATGCAAACACGTAGGCTAACAATATTATACGGACACGCACGTCCATGCATGCATGTACATACAGGAAGACAAGACAGATGAACATACAGAAGCTCTTTGTCTTCACCCAAAAATGAAAATGATTTACTCACCCTCATGTTGTACAAAACATGAATGACTTTTCTTCTTCTGTTGAAAGCAAAATGTGTCTTTCTAGCTACTTGTCTATATAATGAAAGTGAATGAAGTCTGGGGCTGTTAAGCACCAAAAAGGACATGAAAACACCGCAAAAGTAACATTATAGTGATCATTAAGTATAATTAAGTCTTCTGTGGTCATATGATAGTTTTGTGTGAGTAAAAAACGTTAAAGGTGCAATAGGAGATTCTCCACAGAAATATTTTGGTTTACCTGCCCATCAGTGTATGTTTTTACATATCCTTGCATTTCATGCTATGCAGAATTAATACAGACAGACTTCAGTCAAGGAGCACCGCAAACAAACAGCAGCCAACTTTTACAGTTCCTACCGAATCAAAACAACATGCTGTGTTCACGCCATAACTACCTTATTTAAGACATGGCAACAGTTACGTTCTAACTGGAGCTGTTCCGTCAGACTCGGAATCATGCGTTTCCATGTCAACAGTATCAACACCGAAATGAATCTGCAGCAGTCAAGCTGTTTACGTTCATTATTATTGTAATATTATGTGCTTTGAGACTTGAGGTAGTTTAACGCAATCTGTTGTGAAACATTGCTGAGAGAAGCTGTGAGTGTGTGCTGTCATGTGATTTGGAGGATGCGTGGCTTTGGACTACGATTTGCAGGGAGGGTGTGATCGTATGCTTTCAATGCTAGCAGGCTAATATTAGCATTTTCCAGATCACCAACTGCACCTTTAAGGAACAGAATGTAAGTGTTTTTTCATTAATTGATAATCCATTCTAGTGTGCATGAGAACCAGATCAGTCCGATTCATGAACAAATCACACTTTGTTTCACGAAACAAAGAAGGTCAAACGGGTTTGGAATGACACGAGAATGAGTAAATGATGACAGAGTTTTCATTTTGGATGAACTGAGGCTTTAAATAAAGGCTTTAAATAAAGCCTCTTGTTGGGTGATCTACTCCCTTTAAAACAATCATAATCATTATTGTCCATTTTAAACTCTCTTTTACAAGCACACTAATTTATTCATAAAGATACAGTTGTTCGTTGCTGTTATCTTCTCTCACTGCCTCAGAATATCTTTCTGTGTTACGTTCTGAATTTCAAAACACATTCACAATCATGCAAAACAGCCGATACGCAAAACATGGGCACACACACACACACAGGCACACACACACACACACGCACACACACACGCACACACACAGGCGCACACACACACACACAGGCGCACATACTGTGTTTTCATTTTTTATTGGGACTTTCCATAGGCGTAATGGTTTTTATACTGTACAAACTGTATATTCTGTCCCCCCTACCCTACCCCTACCCCTAAACCTACCCATCACAGAAAATGTTCTGCCATTTTAGATGTTCAAAAAAGATTATTCTGTATGATTTATAAGCTCGTTTCCTCATGGGGACCAAAAAAATGTCCCCACAAGATCAAAATTTACTAGTATTACTATACCTGTTTGGTCCCCATAACCCGCCCACACACACACACACACACACACACACACACACACACACACAGGCACACACACACACACACACACCTTCCCTTGATGTAGTTTCCTCATTCAGCAAATGCTGCTGAGAACTATTCACTGCTGGGAAACACAAACTGATTTATTGAACATGAGCATGCTTACCTTCACCTCACAGAACCTTTCATGAATGAGACTCGTTTTGCGTTTGATGGCCACCTCGCTCTCAATAGACCTAGTGTTAAATATGAAAGGAAAAATCGAATGAACCAGAGAAAAACAGATTATGGCATGTTCTGAAGAAAATGTGAGAGGTGTGTGCCACTGCAAAATGCTAAGATGGTGTGGTTGCCAGGGTTGCTATGCGGTGGTTGCTAAGGTGCTTTGAGTGGTTTTGAGCATTTTGATACTCTGCTTGAATGCTAGGATATTGCTAAAGTTTACAGAGTGGTTTTCAGTATGTTGCTATTTCTTCTAATCCCTAATCTCTAAGTATGAGCAATACAGAGTATAATCTTACAAAATATTATTCAATTCTCGAGCCACTCCTGAAATGTTACAGTGGTTAACAGTATTATTGTTATGTGAAACCAAACCTTTCAGAAAAGCATGAGCACCATCTTTATGCATTGACTAAAATAACTTGATATACTGCGAAGTGCATACCCTTCTTTAAGTATGTTGTAAATGGCTTGTTTGGCCTGGGCATCCTCTCCATTTCCATTCTCTGTACTGGTGGTCTGGCTCTTTATGAGGTCAGGTGTTACCTGAAAAAAACCAAAGGAGCATTACTTTTGAAATACCATACATGAAATGTCTCTACTACCTAAGAGACATCACTGAAATAGATTTTCAGAGAAATAAGATAATCCAAAAAGTTGTGTTGGGCAATTAAAAAAATGTTGAGGGGGTTCTTCAACCAAAGGTGTAAGTTTAGTGAAAGACTACGTCCTTTCCAAAATTCTGCCCTCCAAAGCTATGTAAACCAACTCAATGCCAGCAATCTAGAATGTACAAAATGTTTAACCAGGAGAGATCATTTCTGATTGGCTAAACTTTATGAATGGATTTATAAATAGCATTTGCTCCTTAACATTTTTTCCAACCTTTAAGCAAAGCTAAAGTCACAATGAAAAGTGAGTAGCAACAGATCTTTTCTTTCATATTGTATTGTACATCTGTGCGTAACGGATTATCAAAAAAGAAATAAATATAGGTCTGAGACTTGCTTTCCTGTTTCCGATTTTGAAATATGGGCATGCACTCAAAAGTGGCGGCAGATGAACACAATATTGAAGGGTTGGGGTATAAGCAAACTAAGGGTGTGTTCACACTTGTAGTTTGGTTTGCTTGGCTACTTTGGTCCGGATAAAAAAAAAAAAACATTTAGTCCTGGTCAGCTTATTGCTCACATTGGTATTTTTAACATCGAACCTAAAGATAATGAACCTAATGACATAGGGATATGTTCACAACCTGATTGGTCAGCTTTTATGACGTATATTTTGTGACAGAACTTACCGAACATCCAACACAATGTTGTGTGCTGGGCTAAGCGTGCTCTTTGTATATGTGTAGCCTACATATGATATGGTATTTTGACCAGCTGAGAACTTGTGAAGAGCTTATAAAATGTGTAAAGAAGTCAAAACAGGAGCAGGAATCCCTCCGTCACACACATGCACAAAAACGAAAATCTGCTGAGAAACGACAGTTCTGATGCCATACTGAACTGTGATGGGTAATATCGTGACTATGACGAGAAAATAACAGGTATGCTTAAGCACTCCGTCCTTTTAGGGTCGCATCTTGTGATATAATGTCGTGGTTTAATGTGGTTTGTTTACATGTTCCGTATTGCGTTCATATTTCATTCAAACCGCAACAGAGTTTGTTTTAAAGTGGATCAAGACACATATTTTCAGCAGTCTTGGTTTGCTCGTTTGCCATTCGTACCCTGGTGCGCACCAGCGCTCACATTTAGTCAAATGACCCACGCTAACAGAGCAATCGCACCAGGGTTCACTTTAATGAACCAAACATGCCAAGTGTGAACATAGCCTAAATGATAGCTGAAGTCCCTCATATGTCACCAAAGAAAAGTCATTTGCACTAAATGACATTTTAATTAAATTACGAGGTCAAAAGGCTATAATATGAAAAATATTGAGGACTCACCGGTTTCTTTGGTATAGCAGGTGGTGCCTCTTTGGGCACAAACAGCTTTGGTGATTGGCTAAAAGTGAGAGGTTTGGAATTGGGGATAGCGGCCACTTTAGCCACAGATGTGGAGTCTCGTCCTAGACTCCCAGTTGATGGTTTCGGTGAGCTGAGTTTGGGCACTGCGGCTGGGGTAATGGGAGCATAGGGGTTTATAGTTGGCGAAGTTGATGGGGCCTCATCAGTAGGTGTGTTGAGGGCATCTGCGCTGTGAGACCGAACTCGGTTATCAAGACGAGGACGAGATCGGGCTTCTAAGTTGGGAACATCACCAGAACTACCACCACCGAACCGGTTAATGAGTTTATTAATGGGAGCCAATGACTTTGTGTCTATAGTGGGGGCTTGGTCCTCATTCAGTGAGGCTGGGGGAGGAGGGAATGATCCATTTAGCCCGGTCCCATTCAGACTACTCCCAGTCCCATTCTTCCTGACCTTCCTAAGCCCTGCTTCGTTAAAACCATCATCACCCTTTTTGTCCACCTTAGGAGCAAGAGCAGAAGGGGTGATGCGTCCTGTAGTCCTGGCCTCTGCTTCTCCTTGTATCCCTGCCTGTCCATCACCAGGTGGTCTTCTTAAGGGGCTCCCAAATTCCTCATCAGGAGAGCTAGGTTGTTCAGCCGAAATATAGGAACCCTGGGGAGTACGAGCCCCTTCCCTTTGTCCCAGATGCAGGGTGCTGTACGGAGAAGTCTGAGAGACAACTGGGGGTGAGCTCTGCATTTGTGGTTGAGTCTTCAGCTGCACCCCGTAAGAGTCCCCCTTTTCTCCGTCCTTGAGCACCACGTACGGCTGTCCTGAAATGCCTTGCACCCGCACAGCTACTCCATACTTAGACGGTGACGGAGTCCCATTGGTGACGCCACCAACTCCACCAGCCATTCGACTCCTGTCTGGGAAGCCTCCGCCAGCATCATCCAAATCTTTGATGAAGCGGATCTGTACACCATAGTCCAGAGGGGGCTTCCTGTCCGCTGAGAGGGAACTCATTGTGACCTGCTGTGGTACCAAGACAAAGAATTTAATAAGTGAGTGAACCAGTCCATTTAGAGACCAGACTAAAAAGCTAGACTGTTTGGTGGGCCAATTGAGGAGCCCAAAGAGGGGGACAGATACACAAAGAAGACATGACATGAATTACAAAGCAATGGACCAATTCAGGGTACACTCCATATTTGAAATGTGAAAAAAAGGCTGTGTAGGAGATAGATGCATGATTGAATTATATTATAATTTGTTTCCACAGTAAGTCACATTCAATTTTCACAACCTACAATATCCAGAGATTTTTGTCCCCAGGAAATTTTTTTGCAAAGGCGATTTTTCAATGTTAAATCTCACAGAAGTCTACATCTGGTTGCAAAGTAGTACAATCTACTGAACAGAAGTTTGATTCATGTCAATTTAAATATGGCATCTACTTGCAGTTTCAGGCCTACAAAACAATCACAAGAGCATTTTAAAACAAAATGCATCTCTGCAGTGTTGTTATTATTATCTAAACCCATGAAAAATACTTTGCGTTAATTGAAAAAAAAAAAAAAAGAACATAAAATATAAGGGCGAAAAATGAAACAATGTTAAAATGTTAAAATTAGTTGAAGTACTAAAAGTACTTAGTTAAATAAAAATATAAAACAACAAACAAAAACTAATAAAAATGAGCCTATAATAAAATCACTAAAACCTAAAATTAAGTAGAAAATGTACATTTTAAAAATGAAATATATAATCAAAATATTAATAAATACAAAAATCGTGTAAAATAATAATAAAATAACACTATACATCTTCATAGTGAGTGACGTATCATAATGATGAATCATAAGCAAATAATTATCCAACCAAAAAATTCATTATACTTTTGTGTCGTTTAGTCCTATAGGACTTGAAACTGTTCAGCGCTTCCATCTTGGCTCACTTTAAATGTGTTGGACAATAAATATGACTAATTTCCCAGGAGACCCTTTAACAATCCTCTCTCCACCACTTGAAATAGTGTCACAACTTGGTAAATAGAAATATGAAGCAGTTTTGTACGTGACACAGCGATCAGGTATCAGCACAGGTATTGAGAGCCTTCTCACGTTTGTAAAGAGAAAGATATTGTTTGTATGTGACAAACAGGTGTGCCTGCTGGTAGGAGCAGGTTCAAGCACATTCCACTTTGCTTCCTGTCTTCCTGTTTTCCTAGAACACAGTTCCAGTATACGAGCGCTAACATTAGATCAAAAATAGCTTGTCGCTGTGAAGGCAACATTCCTCAAATCATATCAAAGCGGTAAGCCGCAGACATAGCATGTTGGAAAGAAGGATCAAAGATGGCGAGCCTAATCTGCTGAGTAACTGGTGTTTATAGAGACGCATATGTGCTCTTTTGTACAAAACAAGTGATGCAGAAATCATCCTCAGCTATGCAGGGCATCCGTCTAAAGCCCTCTTTTGCAACACATCAGACAGTGTGTGCCGCTTGAAGTCTTGAAACTATTTCTGTCAGCAGTGTTCATGCAAATCAATAATTATAGAAGAATTGCGGTGTTGTAAGTAGTATGTTGCACCCTGTGTTAAACAACAACTTACAATGCACCAGCATAACACTGGGAGCAAAAAAAAAAAAGAGTCCATAAACTCTGGTCTATCAATGAATAACTTATTGAATTGGGGGGGATTTGGTTACATTATAACTGTCAGCGTCCCTGTTGAGGCATTAGGACTGATTAGCTACTCAAAGTCAGCCATTGTCTTCCTCACATATGCGGGATTCCAAGCATTCCTGCAAAACGGAACAACCATGTGATTTCTCGTTGGTTAAAGAAGCAGATTAGGTATGGGGAAAAACTGTAGATTTTTAACTCAAGTTTCCTCTTAAGACAAAATGTAAGTGACAATGTCATACATCACCAAAATAGCCTGTCTCAGACAAAAATATATACGGAGTAGCCAAATGGAAACTTTTCGCAGTTGCAAGTTTTCCAGGTTTGGATAGGTATGTGGACATGATTCTCACCCGCCACAAGGCACTGGGTTCCACCTGCCATCAGAATGGCTGTTTATTCTTGGAGGAATGTTACTAGACTAGATCATCAGTTCTCTGTGCCGTCTTCCATTCAAGCAGTAAAGTTAACTTAACCTTAGTTAACTTATATGTGCAATACAACTTTAAGTTAAGTTTGACTACTTATGTTGATGTGATCAACCAACTTGCTGTCCTGTTTCTACTCTAATTGGTCAAACTTAATATTAGGTGTCCTTAACTACTATGTAATTACACAAAAAAATAAATACGTGTATGTAAAAGAAGTGCATTGTATCAAATAATTAATTTAAAAATGAGTACATAGTAGTTTAAGACACCTAATATAAAGTAGGACCACCTTATTAATGCAACATTAATTCTACCAAAATGTAATATTTACCTAGTTCTGGCTTGAAGCTTTGACAATGCAGGCTGATGGGTCTTTAACTCATTTAGTAGCGATCACATTATCTACACAGCACAGCCAATTGGTTGCTGTTGCATCAGCGGCCAATGAGCTTGCTACTCAAATATTTGGCATGTTTGCTGTTCGCGCTTTCAGAACCCTCCTCCTTCCCCAGCTCCACCTGTACAGTATATGGGGTTAAATCATGTATGTTACATGTGCAGCAACATACTGTAAAGTTATTACTGTAAATAAATAGCTTTCGATTTTCAATTCAACCTCTCTACTGTTAATATTGTCACATCACACATATCTCTTATTTTGTATACAAGTCAAAATGAAATGGAAGTAACGAAAGATCTTTTCTTCCGTATTGTAATGTACTGTAACTGATTATCGAAAAAGAGAAAATGAAGAACGGACACTTGCTTGCTCAAAAATGGAGACAGATGAATGTAAGCTTTCAAGGATGGGGTTTAAGTGGACTAAATGATTGGAAAGGTCTGGCATACGTCACCTGTCAGTTTCAGCAAAGGATGGTCCAGTTATGACATTTTGATTACGAGGTTAAAACATTTTTTAAAAATGAAACATACAGTCATGTGAAAAAGTTTGGACACCCTACACACATAACACACAGAGAGAGACACACGCACAATGAGCTTTATAACAGATCCTTCAGGTTTGTAATATTATACACTATCATGACTCACCCTGACTACATTTTTTAATTTTTTGGTTGGTCGCTTCTTTCAACAAAAACCTAAAACAGATTTGTTTGGGTTGTATTTCTTTTCACTCTCTTTGAAAGAATTAGTACCTTGAGGGTACTTTATGTTTGAAATAGTTGGCTTTAGTCCATTAATTGTTTTCTTGGTTGAAGAAAACTACAGTGAAAATATTTTGTCAATCATGACAACACAGTCTTTACACAACTCTTACTTTTCAATACTTCCAAACTGTCGCCAAACATGGTGTAAATAAAGTTACATAGGCCCAAAAAAATAGATTCTTAACCAAGTGGCATGTGCTATATCAAAATCATGCTATGCCATTTTTCTAACCAACTTATAACATTTCTAAGCCATCGTTTTAAATACTTTTACCCAGGTTTACAAAAGTGTACACAGGTGAAGAACATGAACATGTGACAACCAGAAAGTGTCCAAATAATATTTTTTGTTTTTTGTATACACACTAATTTTATGTTTTGTTTTGAAAGTGTGTGTGTGTGTGTGTGTGTGTGTGCACTACCTTTCTTGAATACAAATGCTACTTCCTGCTAATGCAGCGATAAGCTTAATATTTAGTAATGTAATGCCATTTAGACATTTTTTACAGTGCCATATCCAACTGCTTTTGGGACCATCGGACAAGGCTAATGTGTATAATAGGTAAAGAATAATAAACGCAACACAACATGTAGCTATGACACTATGGAAGAAATAAAAGGGCATATTTATAAAAGAAAAAAAGCAGTACTCTCAAAATGAGAGCAGTGATGCTCCTGTTTAGGATTATGGTTTTCTCATCATCTTAAAACAGCCAATCCTGATTATTTAAGCTTATATCAGGATCTCTGTCATAACAGGATATATGCAAAGGCTCTGCTCACTGTCACTCTAAACTGAAGTAATATGATAGCCTATGACTAGTTTTTGTTGACAAAATACTGTTGCTTGATGAATTGATATACAAGCTAATAAACAAAACAAAACAATATTCATTTGAGAATACTAACCATACATTTGCCAATGAGTTCTACAACTCACTCATACAACTGTGCCATTATTTCATTGTCATTTTATTATTTATATGCCAGTTTTTTTGTACTATAAATAAGAATTTGGGTTTGAGGCAAGGTTTGAGCTATTGTGTCATTCACAAGCATGTTCTCCCACACAGTGATGGAAATAACCAAGAGCAAAATATTAAATTACACAGGCACTTTTTGTCAGGAGCTCTTTTTGTCTCCAGGTTTCTCCATTCACGGACTTGAGAGGGATGAGGAAGCACAGGCAACATGCAGAATGAAAATTTTTTTTTTTTTTTTTGGTTCAGTCCTGTAAATTGCGTCACACCCACCCAGCAAGTCAGTCAGTATCGGTGGGATCGAAACCAGCGTGTTACTTAAACATACAGGATTAAAGTTACATTGATAATAAAATGAAGATTTGAGGCTACAGTTTGGAATCATTGATTATCTGTGTTGTCCTCGGACTTTGTTAAAGAGACAGAAACAAAAAGGTACAATACACACTGAGACAATAGGCTATATGAGACCGAAAAGCCCTTCCAATCATATGGGATGCGCAACTTTGTCTACAAACAATTTACAAAAATGATGCAGATCGGTCACAGTAGATCAAAGTCATAATTACTCTATTATATTTCAGATGAGTCAGTCTTGACCAGCGCATCTTCAGTGTAATCCAGCTCGCAGCCCTCAGACACAAAGCAACAGGTGTTTATCTGCTTCGCTCAGCAGAACTTGAGAGTAAATTTGAAGCCATGTGATTATGGATTATAAGAACTCAAAGGCTGGACACAAACCCGCAGCCATGAACTGCAACAAAAACAAAAAGCCCAAGGCAAATATACACAGCTGAGTAAACAAAGACATTCCTTCTGCTTACCTGTTTTCCCAAATCCTTAACAATGACCTTCAGAAGGCACAGAATAATAAAGAAGCCCTTTCTAGGTTTAGTCGCTATAAAAAACTCCTTGTTGAGAACGAGGATGAATAGTCCATGCAAAACTGTCAGTGCGTTTTTTCCGAAACAACCTGTTGCCTTTGCGTCATCGGCCCGCCCCTCTTGAGCGCTGATTGGCTGGAGAGTTGTCCCAAGGCCGTCCGATGGGAACACGTTATTGGCCAATATCCAACGTCAATCTAATACAAATTATTCAGAACCCGTCCATTAACCAATTTAAGAAATGGCACTGTTTGTTTCAGTTAAAATTGCATTTTGATTATATTTTGTTTTATAAAAGCTTAAACCCTTATGCTAAGGTTTGAGTCAGAATTTTAAAACGTTCACAAGTTTCAGTGTAAAGATAGGTATGATAATACATCAGTGTATTATTAGAGTGTGTTAAACATGAAAAATGTGAATAATTTACCTTTAATAATATATATATATATATATATATATATATATATATATAAAGTTGATCATTTTCTTAGGTTGGGCTTTATTTCTTAAAAACTAGACAAAACAAACTGCTGTGTAAATGTTTTATACATTCGTTCTGCTTGTTTCATGAGTTAGGCCACTCAGATTTCTGTAGTATTGCTATCAAGTTGGTAGTCGACAAAACCTGGATAAAAATGTGCATTTTCGAGGCATTCATCTCCTCAGCTATTTCCAGCTGCTTTTTAGAATGGGAGTAAAATAAATAAAAATTTTTTGAGTAAAATAAAGCCTATAGGGTAAATATAACTTCAAAAGACTTTAATGTTTTAATTACAACTCAAATGAGTTGCTAAAGTCTCTAAAAAGTACTACAACTATCACAATAATTCAAATGCTTTACAAACGGTTGCAGTCCTTGCATAGCAACGTCTTAGCAACAAGCCTTTTTTAAAAAAATACAGCAGCTTCAAAATGCAAGACTAAGGTATTTTAGGTTAAACAAAACATTTTCTCTTGAAATAATGTCAACCACCGACTTGACTCTACTCAAATCTGAAAGCTTGAACCCATAGTGAATTTAAGTTTCTTAAATATTACTTTAAAGAATCTCACTGTTGTTCCCTTCAGGAAGAGCTGAAAATAACAATGTTTAAAGAAAATATATCTTTAACTTCAAAACTGGGATTTCAACCCAAATTTAATACAATAAAAAAGTCACAAAAAAGACTTGTAAAAAACAATTCAGTTTACTTCTTTCAGTACAGAGCCAGAGCCCAGAACACCCCCATATTACTGCACATCGCTGGCGAATGGAGGGCACCAGAGCAAGCACATTGAACAGCATACACACAGGTACATGAAGAGTAACAAATAAGAAAAAGGCAACTTGGACAGAAATGTAGAAATAAAAAACGAAAGAAATTCTCTGCGACAACATTTGATTTTGTTCTGTTATTTGGTCTACTTCATAGCCCAGGATGTGGCCTAATCGGAACAATAAAAGTAACGATTAAAATAGTTCTGATGAAGTACTGCATTGGTTTACATGCAATCCAAAGACTACATACAGTACACTGATATGATTACCGCAATCGGCTATGCCGCCAGCCATCATTGTCCACTTTTGTGTCAAGAACATTGAGTAGCTGAACATGAAGAGAAACAATCTAGAGTTCTTAATCGTAGGACCCCAATTTCTGTCAAATCGCCCATGTATTTAACACCGGACACAGTGAAATGCTGATTATTTACATGTCTTATATTTCTTTCAGGATGCTGCCGGTTTCCTTTGGATACACTGAAATGGAGATCACTGAGAGGAGAGGTTGTGTGGTGACCGTACACTCTTGCCTTAATCAAAGCATTCTTAGCCAGATATGTCAAAATTTTGAGGTAGCAAGTTGGCGTCAGTGCTTTGCAGATCAACAAGTCGGATTTTGGAAAGAAAAAGAATGGATTGGACAGCTCTTTGGGGGCTGATCATGTGTATAATCACACAAAAGGTTCAATTCTTGTACATACGCATTGAAATTTGCTTTTCACCGTAGCCAGAATCAAGCTGCTTCTCCAAATTTGTCACCAAGGTGAAATGAAGACCATTGAGTGTAACATCAATCAATAACAGCTGCATTTTGAAAATGTGTCATGATATTTTATATACAAACATTTCCAACATCTGGTACAATGGGTTTCATTCAGAGACACAGGCACTGAAAGTGCTTATGAGGTCTGTGAAGAAACAAATGCAACTAGTAACATCAGATTTAGAAGTTCGGTTTTATCCTTAAGTCTCCTCTCCTCTGGTTCTCAGGTTTATTCTTCAATTCCATTTCACTTCGTCACCGTGAAACATGAGACATGAAGCACCAAGAAATATAACAAACGTCCCTCTTCCCCCTTCATCCTCTCAAGCTTAGCCATCATTTGCAGCTACCAGCTGTCCCAGTCCCTGGCGCACATAAACCGCTTGAATCTCCTTTGTCTTGAGGCAGAAGTCGCAGGCCCACACCGCGGCACTCTCCCTGGTTAGCAGCCCATATGCTGGCTCAGTTAGGCCCGTGCAGTCTCTATGGAACCATCGTTGACAAGACGCCTCACACAAGATGGCCTCTTGGTCATCATGCACTTCTGACAAGCAGAGGCCACAAGGGAACACCATGCCTCCACCTAGCTTTGGAGGACCAGAGCCCGGGCCAGCAGACGGGGGAGCGGGTCCACTGGGAAGTGGGGACTGGGTGTTGGGCGTAGAGTTGGAGTTGGATGGAGGATTGGGGTTGCTACCTGGGGTGTTCCCACCACTGCTGTTGTTAAGGTTGTTCTGGTTGGAGTTGGGTGGCTGGTTTGGCATTGGACCTCCAGGGGTGTTGTTCTGCTGGTTGTAGGATGCTGACCCCGGAGCAGAGTTTGGTGGCGTTGGTTGTTGCTGGTTGGATGGAGTATTGGAGCCGGGACCGCCAGTGGAGTTGGGTGGAGGATGCTGATTGGTTGGCGCTTGTTGAGGCTGGGGACCGTTAAGTGGTCCTGTGGGGGACGAGTTGGGATTGGGGGGTTGAGGAGCCGACTGGGGTTGTCCTGGAGTGTTGGGATTGGGTTGTGGAACATCTGGATGCCCTGGGAAACCTCCTCCGGGCTGTGGGGGTCCAGGGGCTGGGGATGGACCAGGGGTGGCATTGTTGGACGGAGGACCGGAGGGGTTAAGGTTAGGTGGTTGCTGTTGAGAGGGAACAGGTGGACCACCACCAAAGTTCTTTCCCTCTTCACCAACAGGAGGACTTGATCCAGGGTAAGGGCTATCTTGTGGAGGAGGGAACTGTCCTTGCGGCGGTATACCAGGGTGTCCACCCACCATATTACCCCCACCACCTCCGCCACCCATTCCCATCATGTTCATCCCACCTCCCATTCCCCCCATAGGGTTCATAGGGCCGTGCGGGGGCCCGCGAGGGCCAGGGCCGCCAGGTAAGGGTGGGCTGTTGAAGGGATGGCCACCTTGTCCATGTGGAGGCTGTTGCTGAGGCATCCCAAACCTTGGATGAGGTGGACCTCCTCCACCCCCTGGGCCGCCACCCATTCCTCCAGGTGACAGCATCGGGTTGAAGCCTTGTCCAGGGTGCATGGGAGGGCTGAAATTTGGTGGCATATTAAACTGGGATGGGCCTCCTGGTGGAAATCCTCCTCCACCACCTCCTCCGCCTCCACCACCTCCAAAGCCTGTCATGCCCCCAAATCCAAGAGGGTGGTGTGGTCCAGCATTTGGTGTTGGTGGACCAAAAGGAGGTCGTCGACCAGGCTGTCCACCTCCAGGTCCTCCGGGGCCACCCATGAATCCCATACCTCCTCCCATTCGACCAGGCCCACCGTAGCCACCTCCACCAGCCCCTGGGCTGGGTAGAAAAGATGCACCACCGGGACCACCCCCTCCTCCAGATCGCGATGGCGGACCAAAGTCATCATCGAAAGGGTTAGAGGCCACCAGGTGATCAACCATCGGAGTAGGAGGGGGAGCAAACTCAGAGAGGTGGGAGAACGCTGCCCCCTAACAGGAAATACAAAGGGTGAGAATGAGTTGGTGACACAATTACTTGATTTTTTATATTTTATTAAATAAATCTACTGTTAGCATTTTTAATGCTCTGACAGTCATTAAAATATGCGCAATTCTTGCTAATATTCGGCTCGAGGAAGTCAATCCATTAAAAGACAAATAACACTGTAAATGTCACTACAAACTGAGGCTACAAATAAAAATAAAATGCATTAAAACAAAATATCCAAAATCTAACCTGAGCGTTGGACTTCCTCTTCTTTTTCTCTGGGCTCTTCATCTGGGAACCTGCGGAGGTAGAATTGGAAATAGGGGAACAATGAACAAAAATGGGGGAGATGGAGTAGGTGTTAGAGCAAGAGCCCTATCAAAAAAAGTGAAAAAATCTATTAGGAAGCAGGGAAATTCTACATTTAATTTGTCATTTACGTGCTCATTGTGTCACACTAACATTAACTGTGAACCCTAGCGTAGAAGTCTTTATTTCTATTATATTTTCGTGCAGAAACTGTTGACAACGCGGTACCTCCAACAAACACACACTTCTTGAGAACAAATCAAATAATAAAGTTTAGATTATTAATGTGTATACCATGATATAAAACATTATGACAAGAAACTAAAGATTAGAGATAGACTGATAATTGGTTTAATTATTTTACGTATATACTGTAAAGTCATTTAAATGTAATTTTAAAAATAGTTATTGATTAGTGAATTATGTAGATTAACAATTAGGACCAAAATAAATATTAAAATTAATTTGGACCATTTACATAGCCAAAAAATTGTATAAAAAGTGGTCATTTATAAAACAAAACTATATGAAATGTTTCAACTGAAAAGTTTCACTGTAGCCTGTATCAGTTTCATATCTGTTATCAGACACTTCTGTCATAATATTAGACAGTTATAAAAAGGCAAAAATATCGGTCTATCTCTATTGAAGACAACACTAAAGCTGATGAACATTTATGCAACCCTTTAGAGAGCCCCAAACCCCCTGAACCCATGTAAGAGGCTTGCTTTAGGGCAAACACGTTGGAAAAAGAGTTGAATGCAATATGTGAAAACCCCCAAACGAACACGCGTAAATAGACAAGTGATGCGAGGTTGACATAAAGCTACCCAAAGACAGATCCCCACGAAAACAAGGCCACCGAACATTCAGGCATGTGCGGACAGGGAAAAGGGAGATTTGCAGCCACAGCTGTGTGGATTCCCGCTCGGACACAGAGATGCGCTGATTGACAGTTTCCTACCTTTGCCTCGTTTTCCTTGACTCTGTCCCGCCTGCTGTCCCGCCATTAAAATGACTGTTGGTGCGGTGCCATGACACCGTTCATTTACAGAAATTAGCTTATTTGACGAATAGCTCCTCGGGTCCAACGAGTATCACCCCGCAGCCCCAGGAAGTGCGCGTGAATTGCTTAATTTTAATCGTACAGATGGGCCAATGAGGTCAGGCACCTACTCAGCAACATGTCTGAAGGATGCATTCATGTTTTGAATCGGATTTGTCATCTCTGCACGTTTACATGCATGCACCCCCAAATAATAATAGAGCATCGCAGATGTGTCTGAAAATCTTGAGTTAGTAATCAATAAAACAGTCGTGAAGGGATGGACTGAATGTGAATACACATCTGCCTGCCTGCAATGTGATCACATACAGATGTGTTTCTACCTGGATGGCTGTCTAAATGACATTTAGATACAAGCATACCAAGCTCTTCTCCCCATTTTACACCGCGTTAGACTCGAGCGTGCAGTGCGACTGTAAATGACGCATTAAGGGTTTGAATTTAATTCAAACGTGATTTGAATTCGCGATCTAGCTATCGTTAGCCATTTAGCCATCAGCAAGCAAGGTAAAGACGTTAAACGTTGCTCACACCGCTCATTCATAAACACCTGACTGTTGCATCAAGACATGGATGTCAACCCGCATATGACAAACAATCAATGTCAAATAGACTTACGATTTAATATTTATCCCCAAACGCGAAATTGGCCATGTTAATTACGGCCTACTCGTTGCCGGACAAAGAGGGACAGCCGGAGTCGATTCGCGCAGGGCATGTGTGGAAAATAGGGGAGGCCGGGCTAAAAACAAGTAAGCGATTTCAGTAAATGTTTACGTTTATAGCCATATTATAAACTTATTTTGTATGTAAGTGAACTTTGAGAGCATTTTCGTGAGGTAAACATGATAAATGTTTGACAGTGTTTTGGTAACTGCTCGAGATGTTTCTAACGACCCCCCCGTGTAATAAACATTTTGGACTGTGCGAGATCAGACCACTTTTGTTTCTGAGGAAGGGGGAATTCTGTGCTGAGCGTTTTGCGATCAGTTAGTAATGTTGTAAAATGGTACAAATAGAAATTGTTTGTGCGCTTATGCTTAAATTTTTGGAGGAAATCGACTCTGACAGTTTTATGAAAAAAAAGAAAATGTTAATCACCCGATTCAGTTATGGACGCGTCTGAACCCTTCAGCTGCATGACGGGAGTTGTAGTTTTAAGACGGCCGTTGACTTGAATGAGTTACACTGAATGTGATTTTTTTTTTAGTCCTCGACCTTTCTTTTTGATTTGTTTCAGATTTTGTTCTGAATGACAAGCAACGTCTTAGTAACAAGATTTCAAAAATAGAATAATTGATTAGTTAGAATCATTTGATGATTATATTCTATTATTATATTAATGCTGATGAAAACGTTTTGTTGATATGAAGAAACATCTTGAGTTAGACAAGCAATGCATCAATGGATGCAGATACAAGTTTTCCCTTTATTTTACTACTGATCCAGGATCATTCGCGGAACTCACATGATAAATTAACCTTTACATTTAAATGTACGGATTTAGCAGAGGCTTTTATCCAAAGCGACTCACAAGAAAGCAACAAAGCAATTAGTCAAGAAGCCAACAATATTTGTAATATGCAATGTCAGGTTTATTTGACAACTATAGAGAAGAGAAGAAGTGCAGCTCAGACTCCTGCAGCAACAAACTTTGGTGATTTGGATCTCAGGAGACGGGTCAAATGTATTATAACACTGACTCTGCTGCCCTCTTGTTGTTGACTTAACAATGTACACACCAACCGAAACCCCTGAACTTGTTTTCTTCACCTAAAGGTGAGAGCGACGATCTTGACTAAAGGTTCGTCTTTGGCGGCCTCTAGTGGTTATACACAGAACCAACACTGAAAATAACACAGGCGTCAATTGTAAAAGTAACAGGACAGCACTTAAGACCAATTTGAGACCAGAGCTATTATTGTCACTTCATTTACTTCTTAAGCCATTTCTGCTTTGACTGATTGGATGATACTTTCACACTGTCCTAAAAATAGCACACTAGGAAGGTACACCCACTGTAATACAATATAAGTAGTGAATTATATATGAACTTAGCATGTCTTGTAAATTAAAAGCAACTGGACCTAACTGTACAGCAACTGGACAAATTCACAGGCATTTTGCAACTCATCCTGCGTCATTCCACTATTTAGGTAGTTAGTTAGTTTGCTTGCTTCCTGCGTTTTGTACGTTTTAGACTTTGAAGTTTATATGCTCCTGTAATAACAAAGATTTTTTCTCCAAAAAAGCTTTGATGCGGAATCATCTTTGACATTTTCTTTCTTCTTTTTCGTTACACCTTTTCATTTATAAAACTTTTTTTTTAACTTCTTTCTGCAACAGTTTTGTTGTCGGCCTGTTTACACCAAGGACAATATAACTATAACAATAATGATAAAAATATCCTTTTAAATATAGCTGCAAGCAGCAATTATCGGGGTTCAAGCACTTTAAGGCCTTTAAGCACGTGCATAAAAAGGTTTTATCTTTTATTTAGCAAGCCTGTAACCACCCAGATCAGAAATAGAAAAGACCATTTACAGCCAACTCAGGAAATATGTTTTTTAAAGCTTTTTAACAGTTATAGCCCCATATGACCATATGAAGTTTGGATGCTTGTTTAGAATCATGTGTGGCATGTGCTCGCCTAATGTCATAAAGTTTTCAGAGTTTTCATTTGGGAATGATAGGCTTTTTGGGTACGCTTGGCTACTCCCTTTTTCTAAATGAATCTGTTATAGCTATCCAAATCCAAAAAATTCAGTATTTTGATGCAGTGGTTATGTCGAGGTTAAATGAAAAACCAAGGACTTTTGTAATTGCCCCTTGTGAGATTAATAAAGTGGTAAACTAACAAAGGTTTTTAAAATAATTTCCAATGTTTAAGGAACGATTCGATTGACAGCAGTGTTCCTAACTGGAAAGTTGTTCAGAAAGTTCTATCATTTGTTATGAATATGTGGATGTGTTAAAAAACATGTAATATACAATCATTTACATTCAATCAAAAACATGATGGTGACACAGACTGACTGTGTTTTTTTTTTTTATTCTATAGCAGTGTTTCTCAAACTTTTTCAGCCCAAGGACCACTTTATCTTCCGATTTTTTTCTGAGGACCACCTAACAGAATCCCACTCTAACACGCCCCCCAAAAACAACAAAATAGGAAGGATAAACTAAATTTAAGTTTAGTATGCAACTGTTTCAAGTTAAAAACTAATTATTCAAACACAAATGCAATGATATGATAATGATTTTTTCGTTATTAAAACACACTGACATCAACCCCCCCGCCCGCGATCTGGTGCGGGTTAAGAGCTTGCCTAGTTTAGGTCATCTTTTCGCGGACCACTAGGGGGCGATGGCGGACCACACTTTAAGAATTACTGTTCTATAGCACCGCCAAATGGCCAGTCACTGTGTGATTTTTTTTTTTTGCCCCACCACAGACCCGTACATAGGTGTACTAAATTTTAGTAAAAGCGGCCGTGCCCACTTTGAACGTTTTGACGTCCCATTATGGACATGAATCAAAATTTTGACTTTTTTGGCAACTATTGGCAATCAGACTCCAGAGAAACATTTTGCACTGGTTTGTTTCCGATTAGACGAAAAACCTAAGACAAGTTCGCAAATGTTGGTTTGTAAAAAAAATCCAAAATACCCCAAAATTTCGCCAGGGCGGCGTTTAAAATCCATTTTGTTCATCTTGAGCCAAGGACTCCAAAGACATAATGGTTGAGGAGTTATGAGCGATTTCGTACTTTTGATAGCCATAGCGCCACCGTCAGGCCGATCGGGGCGCTTGTCGACAGGGTGGGTACTGCCATCCCTTAAAGTTTCAAGTCTCTATGACTTACGGTTTGGTCTGCCTGATCACTTTTAGAGCAGAATGCCTTTGAAAATCCTAACAATTACAATGTTCTTTTACATTCTAAATGTAAAAGAATAGAACACAACACCGCAACTATAACGATAACGGCACCGCGGGTCGATCTCTTTGGAATCATTTCAGAACTATTTTTTACAGCTGATGAATGATAAAAACGTTGACAGCCAATCAGAATCCATCCTGCTTCAAAGAGCTTCAACAATTCAAAGAGCAGATGACAAAACTTAAACAGAATATTATCGTGATTCGCGCATTGGTGAGGACCCTAACATAGTTATCTTTATCCATCATATTTTGCAACGCAGAAGTAAACTATTTTCTGTGAATGTGCGAGACTTCCAATTCATTATCAGATACAGGTAAATACATAGAAGAATAACCAGTAGTGTGTTTAAAATGACGACAATAGACTACATTCAAAATATAGTAAGAAATACTAGTTTCAGCATAATGAGCTGTTTTGTACAGCTAAAAATAATTAGAAGCGGATGACACCAGAAGGCAGACACAATTAATTTATAAATGGCCACGCTCTAAAACAAGGAGGTTGCCAAGTCCGCGGTTTTCCCACGGAATTGACCCTTCGCAAAACCCGCCCCCTGTTGCTATGACAAAAATGGTAGATTCGGGTTATGATTGGTCGATCGCCTGTCAACCAAACTTTTTTCGAAGGGTCTATTGGGCTACTTTTACACTGTTGCCTCGGGTTGTTTTCATGTTTGTGGGTTGAAGCGACTCGAAATAACATGATATTTAGCCCCTGGAATGCGAATTTTACCAGGGGAATACCGCTAATAATGCAGATTTTAATTACTACTAGTAAGTAATTGCTACTAGTTTTGAGTAGCAATTGGGCTGTTTTGTTGTGAAAACCTAGCTACCCTGAGGATAAGTTATCTTTATAGTTATCATTCTTGGTATGAACAAGCCTTCACTCAATGATGAACGTTGCCTTAAATCCCACAATGCAAAGTTAAGATGCAGTCCGGCGTAGCGTTTCCTAAAAGTTGATCGTAGCTCCATTGGAGGCAATGATTCTACAATCTTCTTATAGTTACGATGCTTTTGAGAAACGCAGCCCAGGTCCAAAAGTGCAGGTCAAACTGTCATTCATTCACCTTGTCCTGATCCACCCTTGATCATTAGTTATGAATCATTTCATTGACATCATCCCGGTGTGTCTTTCCTGAGCACTCCTCATGAATGATTTCTCTATTCTCAGGCCCTTTTCAAGACCCATTAGTGTTAATTTTAGCCTCAGGATTGAGTTACTGTCTGCATTGCCTTAAATCAAGATTAATTGTTAATCCGGGGCTGCTGTCATAGGCAGGTTAAGACCACAGTGAAGGTTAGGTGAAGAGGTGATGGGGTTAATGACTGTTTGGAGATCAGATATACACAAGTCTATACGGCCCCGAAGTTAAGGTTAGAATAGCATCAATACGTGATAGCCGAAGGGAAGCACGCTGCTAAAAACGGGCAAAGTGTTGCCTCAGTATCATTTCACTGGTATTAGAGACACTTAACGTGCAGGGAAAAGGGGTGAATTGACACCAGCCCTCCCCCTTTCCTTTCGGTCGGTATGCTAAGATCCCTCTCTTTTTACCTTTCTTACTTCATCATCATGATAGCTGAGTCCGATAAGCAGTCTCTTGTGACGCATGCAGTGATCCAATTCAAGAACAGAGTCATCCTCCACGAGCATATTGTATGAGAGAGACAGAGAAACCAGCTGTTAAGGATACAGCAAACACGTGAAAACGTGTAGTCGTATTGGCCTGCGGTAAACCAAAGCTCTAGCCAAAGATAATGGTCCTACGAGACCTTTTTGTTTTGTAATTGTGATTTTACTGTTACTTAATACTTTATTTTTTTGCTGTGACTTAATATGTGTGGCGTATTCAAAATTACACTTGAGAAGGAAGCAATCGTAGCAAGTAGTAAAAAAAGTCACGATTACAAGAATGAACACGCAGTGCTCTTTGGTCTGTACACCATGCAAGTTTCAGAGCTTAAAACGTCCTCCTCATTATGAACAAAGCATTTATTTAAAGCTGCAGTCTGTAAGTTTTGCCTCTTTGTCGCCATCTCTGTTCGAAAACTGCAATTTGCGGAATTATCATCTTTATGTGGGTTGTGCATCGACTCCTCAGCGCGGATGAATCTAATGTTTTGAGGGCTGACTGTCAGTCACCACACTGGTGGATACAGGTACTTCAGAATCACAGATTGTAGTCTTGGAAGTATGACCAAAATAAGAATTTTCACTGAAAATGTCATCTGAACAAGTAAGTAACAACTTTTGTTCCGACCAACTGAGAAAAAAAAAAGCATTACAATAAATCCTGCTGCCAATGGTGATTAAATGACGATCACTTAGCTCATATCACGTCAAACTCAACAAATTATTGCCATTGTTATACTTTGTTCTCAAATAGTTAAAGGGTACCCAAAAATGAAAATTCTGTCATAAATTACTCGCCCTCATGTTGTTCCACACCCATAAGACCTTCGTTCATCTTCAGAACACAAATTAAGATATTTTTGATGAAATCCAGTGGTTCAGTGAGTCTCTATTGCCATCAAGATAATTAACACTTTCAGATGGCCAGAGAGGTACTAAAACATTTAAAACAGTTCATGTGAGTACAGTGGTTCAACCTTAATATTATAAAGCATTTTGTGTGCCAAAAAACAAAATAAAGACTTTTCAACAATATGTAGTGATGGCCAATTTCAAAACACTGCTTTGAAGCTTTATGAATCTTGTTTCTTATCAGTGGTTCAGTTCGCATATCAAACTGCCAAATTTTTGTGAACTATTGAAATTGGGAAACACTTATGGCGTAACAAAGCCTTGTGTACTGAAATCACGTGACTTTGGCGCTCCGAACCACTGATTCGAAGCAAATGAGATCTTTATCATCACACTGGTTAATGCATTTGCAAATCATTGCCTCCAGCGCAAGACATCTACCAATAGTTATACATCATCTCATAATAGGCCCCGCCCACTGGCATTCAGTCACTCAACGGCTGACATTTGCCTACAATGGATGTGTTGCGTTGCGTCTCGGCATTTATTTTTATGCATTATTTTTATGCATTTGTTTGATCAAAAATACAATAAAACAGTAATATTGTGAAATATTACTACTCATAATTACTCCAGTCTTGTGTCACATGATTCTTCAGAATTCATTCTAAAATGCTGATTTGGTGTTATCAGTGTTGGTATTCAATGTTGAACATATATATACTGTGGGTACGGAAAGTATTCAGACCCCCTTAAATTTTTCACTCTTTGTTATATTGCAGCCATTTGCTAAAATCATTTAAGTTCATTTGTTTTCCTCATTAATGTACACACAGCACCCCATATTGACAGAAAAACACAGAATTCTTGACATTTTTGCAGATTTATTTAAAAAAAAGTGTCCTAAGTATTCAGACCCTTTGCTCAGTATTTAGTAGAAGCACCCTTTTGATCTAATACAGTCATGAGTCTTTTTGGGAAAGATGCAACAAGTTTTTCACACCTGGATTTGGGCATTCTTTGCCATTCCTCCTTGTAGATCCTCTCCAGTTCTGTCAGGTTGGATTGTAAACGTTGGTGGACAGCCATTTTTAGGTCTCTCCAGAGATGCTCAAGTGGGTTTAAGTCAGGGCTCTGGCTGGGCCATTCAAGAACAGTCACGGAGTTGTTGTGAAGCCACTCCTTCGTTATTTTAGCTGTGTGCTTAGGGTCATTGTCTTGTTGGAAGGTAAACCTTCGGCCCAGTCTGAGGTCCTGAGCACTCTGGAGAAGGTTTTCGTCCAGGATATCCCTGTACTTGGCCACATTCATCTTTCCCTCGATTGCATCCTGTCTGTCCCTGCAGCTGAAAAACACCCCCACAGCACGATGCTGCCAACACCATGCTTCACTGTTGGGACTATATTGGACAGGTGATGGTTTTCTCCACACATACCGCTTAGAATTAAGGCCAAAAAGTTCTATCTTGGTCTCATCAGACCAGAGAATCTTATTTCTCACCATCTTTGAGTCCTTCAGGTGTTTTTTAGCAAACTCCATGCGGATTTTCATGTGTCTTGCACTGAGGAGAGGCTTCCGTCGGGCCACTCTGCCATAAAGCCCCGACTGGTGGAGGGCTGCAGTGATGGTTGACTTTCTACAACTTTCTCCCATCTCCCGACTGCATCTCTGGAGCTCAGCCACAGTGATCTTTGGGTTCTTCTTTACCTCTCTCACCAAGGCTCTTCTCCCCCGATAGCTCAGTTTGGCCGGACGGCCAGCTCTAGGAAGGGTTCTGGTCGTCCCAAACGTCTTCCATTTAAGGATTATGGAGGCCACTGTGCTCTTAGGAACCTTAAGTGCCGCAAAAAATTTTTTGTAACTTTGGCCAGATCTGTGCCTTGCCACAAATTTGTCTCTGAGCTCTTCAGGCAGTTCCTTTGACCTCATGATTCTCATTTGCTCTGACATGCACTGTGAGCTGTAAGGTCTTATATAGACAGGTGTGTGGCTTTCCTAATCCAGTCCAATCAGTATAATCAAACACAGCTGGACTCAAATGAAGGTGTAGAACCATCTCAAGGATGATCAGAAGAAATGGACAGCACCTGAGTTAAATATATGAGTGTCACAGCAAAGGGTCTAAATACTTAGGACCATGTGATATTTCATTTTTTCTTTTTTAATAAATCTGCAAAAATGTCAAGAATTCTGTGTTTTTCTGTCAATATGGGGTGCTGTGTGTACATTAATGAGGAAAAAAATTGAACTTAAATGATTTTAGAAAATGTGCAATATAACAAAGAGTGAAAAATTTAAGGGGGTCTGAATACTTTCTGTACCCACTGTGTATATAATATATATTATATATATAATATAATATATATTATTATATATATTATTATTTTGAAGTAGTTAGTAGTAGTAGTAGCAGCTTTTCACTTTTCACACGTGCTCTACTATCCATTAAAAAAGTATGAGGAAGTTTTGGAGATTACACCGAGATTATGCGGGTGTTTGTAATCTACTATCTAAACTACATCTCACGTTTGTCTGTGTAACATTTACCCTAAAATGTCAAACATACTTTACACAAAGGGCTTTACAAACACACTTCCATGTCCATATACATGAGCGAATCATTTGCATGTGAATGTGTGAGATCCACTTTTTTGTGTAGGAAGTGCGTGTTTGTCTGCATGTATGAACACTGATATGGACACTGCTGTTGTTATCGTGAGACGGATCATCAGCGGTTGGACGTCTGTCGTGGGAGGGTCAGAAGCAGAGATGGAGGCTGTGGCGAGGACGTTCAGCTCGTGAGGTAAGCTGAGGTGTCAGTCAGGGCTGGTCCAGACAGCCTGGCCAGATAACGGTGACATGGAGCACTACGGTTACCTGCTGGACTCGGTCAGGTGACACCACCATATCAAAGCTGCCACAACAGCTTCAGCCATGGCCAAAAGACTGTCACTGTCCTGAACACTGCCTGGAGTGTGTGGAGGAAGACAAAAATATGTTGACAAAATCACTAGATTTAATTCATACATGTTTTTACAGTATATTAGGTTTAATTTAATTGTTTGTGCGAAAGCAGAATTAATGTTTTAAAGTTTTAATGTAGGAATAAAGAAATTAATTAAATGAAACATTGCACATATTAGCTGTCAAAAATATTATTAAGCAGAATTTCTCGTTTACATCTCCTAATTGCACATTGTCTCAAAAAGTATTCAGACACGTGAGCCACATGCAAGAATGTAGGGATATCATTGCGTTACGAACAAATAAAAAAATAAATAGTAAAGATATTTTAAAGATATTTTTAGTAAAGAAATTTTCGATGCAAAAAAGATTTAATAATAATATATAAATGTATAATATATAATAATATATAAATTTATTTTTTAAAGAAATTAATAAAATATAATTTTTCAGGTGTAAATATATATATTTATATATACATATATATATATATATATATTTTTTTTTTTTATGTATGTGTGTATGTATGTTAAGGATGTGTGTGTGTGTGTTTTATTTTTAAAAATGATTAATACTTTTATTCAGCAAGGACACATTAAATTGATCACAAGTGACAGTTAATGTTAAAAAAAATAAAATAATATATTTTATTAATTTCTTTAAAAAGAAATTTATATATTATTATATATTATACATTTATATATTATTATAATCATCACCATTTAAACCTTTTTTTTTCAAATGAATACTGTTCTTTTGAACTTTATATCCATGGAAGAATCTTGAAAAAAAGTATCACGATTTACACCAAAAACAGCAACAACAAAAATCTTTCATCATTAATAAGCTCCTTTTATTAATAATAAGAAGAAATGTTTCTTGAAATCACCATATTGTAATGATTTCTGAAGGATCATGTGACACTGAAAACTGAAGTAGTGATGTTGAAAATTCAGCTTTGACACCACAGGAATAAATTACATTTTAAAACACATTAATATCGAGAACAGTTACTTTAAACTGTATTATTTTCACAATAGTATTTTTTTTACGTTGCTGAAGCCTTGAATGAAGCCTTGGTAGGAAATGTTTGAACAGCTGTATATAAAATACATTTTTTATGGTCAGATTAAGTTAATAATTAGGTCTAAAGGTACTGCAATAATGGTGAGAAAAAGAGAGAAAAAAACACTAAACATTTCTACGCAACTCATTATTAGCACACATGACATGCTACAGCTGATGCGACCTGTATTCAACCACAGGTTTGTGACAGCCTTCCTGCTGATGATGTCATTGCCCATACATGTGCAAGCATATCTGATTTAGATCTCAGTGAATGACATGAGGTTATGTAGTGTAAGCTTTGCTCATCATATTCAACATAAAGCATCCATATAGAAAGCACATAGGTCTGATCCAATGTGACGAGAAGATTTGTTTCTCTGGAATACAACAACATGCGATCAGTTGCCATGTAACATGAACCAGTAAATGCTTATATCACTGAAATGAAAGATACCATTCATAATTGATTCAACATGACTGTCTGGACTCGAGTAATTAGCTCTGAGCTTGACACAAACGTCCTTCTGGAAGTATGAATGCAGATATTTTCCAGCTCTTTCTGCTCTGTTCAAACACAATGTTTGTTGTGCTTATTGTTTCTCGTTTACAGGACTGAGTAAACATGGCTAGAAGTAGATCAGGTCCGACAGGTTGAGCCGGAGGTGAGCAACAAGTCCAGGATGTGCTCAAGCAAGCACTTTTACAGTATTTACACACATCTACTGGGAATCCCCACGGTTGTGGAATGAAGGTAAATATCTCAGACACATCAGTCAACCGTTAAACAAAGTTTTGTCTACTGCTCTACTGGAGTAAAGGCCGTTGACTTCAACTATTCTGCCTAAAATGGAGTCAAAGATTAAAAAGTAGTTGATGCAAATAGGCCGTTGTTTCTGGCATGATAAAATTGTGCTGACTGATATAAACATACGCATTTGCTGAAACAGACTGAATGACTCATTTAACAACAGTCAAGTTCAGGGGCTTTCAAATTTTTTAATGTTCTGTGTGAGAAAAATATTAACCTTGATATTATAAAGACAACCAAGTTAAATAAGTGTTTCCAAAAGTACAATTATGTCAAATATCTAAAGCAAATGTAAAATGTTAACTTTTTATTACATTTACATTGTTTTTTTTTTAAATGTTCACAAAACTATATACACATATTTTTCCTACCGTTCAAAAACAATCAATATTAAAATATTCACAATTATTTTCATGATTTTAGATCAGCTTTTGGAAAGATTATTATTAAATTTGCGAATGCGAATGTAAAAAAACATTACATTAAGCATTCATTAGTATCTGAAATCTTAAAAAAGATATACTAATCAGAGAGATAATTAATCATAACATATTTTTTTTTGTTATATCCAATATGATAAATGTTTATAAAACAATTACATATAAAAAACATGAGACAAATCTAATGAACTGTTAACATTAACAAAAGACAACCAAAATAATTATTTCCAAAATTACAATCGTCAAGTAACTTATTAAAATATTCCCTGGGAAATGGCTACTTTTTACTAAATTTACTTAATAATGTTAAATATATTTATTTTATTTTAAAATATTATTTTTTTTTAATTATTTTAATATTTTTAAAAATGTCCACAAATCTATTAACCATCAATATTAAAAGAATCGCAATAAATCTAAAGCATGATATAATATTTTCAATTGGTGCGTGTGTTTCAATTTTCAAATTGGTGTGTGAATACATCTCAAAAACAACAACAAAAAATGTAAATAAACAACAATTTGTAAACAATTTGTTACATCCAATATGATAAATGAAGAATCACATTCTAAAAAAAAAAAAACATGACACAAATGTATGGAGGTCAGTTGCACGTTTATTATAATTAAGAAGATACATACTGATTATTAAATAAAAATAGGCTAAAAAATAGATGCAAAGAAAGAGACAAACCAAGTTCACATCTTCAACACTGAATTATTAGATTCATAGATCATGAACACTGTTCAGAATTTATGGTAACCATGAAGTAGATGTAATATTGCTTGCAGTCGACAGTAAAGGGTATTTATAATTACATCATCATCAAGATGTAAGTATAAATGCCACAACATCTGTTTGTCAAGTCACAGTTCAGAATTATTAAAAATGAGCATTCATAACTGTCCACTATTTCCTATCCCATTCTCTCTAAACAGGCTTTGACACTTACAAGTAAGTAGCCACTGATTGCACTCCTAATACACTTTGCTGTTACATCTCCATCCAGTCTGCAGTCATGTGTTCTTATATGAAGCAGAAGGCACCCATCCTGAAAGATTTTTATACTCAAGAACTTCTCATTAACTAGAAAAATAAAATAGTTCAGCGTTAGACAAACCAGCTCTTTTCACTGCACTGATGTTTGTTTCTGTCAAACCCCCAAGTCTTTGCCTTTGAGGTTTGTCAGTTTTGCTTTAAAAGTATACTAACAGCGTGGGTTGAATTATAAAAGCAGAGAAATCTCCTCCAGGAACTAGGTTTGTCAGTCCTGATTAAAGAAATGGATGAAACTTGTGCACTCTCTTGTTCTCAACCATGCAACCTACTAATACTTCTCTCTGTTTTCTATCTCTAGTTTTGTAGCGTTCGCTCATTATTCTTTCTTTTCCTCTGTTGCTGCATCGCCCTTGCCGTCGGGCTTGGTTTTGGGCGCCGGGCTGTCAAGGAAGAAGTCGTTGCAGGCCACGGTCAGCGCCCCCATGAGGATGATGAACTCGGTGAAGTCCACCTCGCCATCGTTATTGGAATCCAGGTCGTTCATCACTCGTTCCACCGCGTCTTTATCTTGAGCATTCTGTGTGAAGACAAAAATAAAACAAGTCAAATCCAAATGCTGGGTAGATTACTTACAAATCGTAGTCTGTTACTAATTACAAATTACATGATGTTAGTTATGTAATCTATTAGATTACATTTTAGGTAATCTAATTTGACTGCTTTTGGATTACTTTTATATTACTTTTGACCTAACTTGTTCATTACATGTAACTAAATAGGATTATTTTGTACCATATTGATATGAAAATACATCAAATTAAATCAATATTGATGCATTTACTATTTAATTTCTTAATACATGTTCCATGTCTTATTGTTTACAGCGTACTGAAGCATTATAATCCAAATAAAAAATGTTTGCCTCTGTAACTTTTCCAGCCACTCCCTTCCAAATCCATGTTTCCATTCCAATTTGGAACACCCGCTTTGCATGACCAAATCAAATCCCAAAGGCTAAAATCAAGCCCCACCCTCTTTATTTGTTTAATATCGTCTTTGTTTTTTGGCTTTGAATTGCGCGAGTCAATAAAAGTAAAACATGTTGCAAATGTTTTGCAACTGTGCATGTGCTTTCTGTTACTGATTACAAATTACATGATGTTATATATATATATATTTTCTATGTTTACCTGCATGTCATGTGACCATTTACCAACATTAATATGAATAATATGCAATATTTAATAAAAAAGTAACTGTAATCTGATTACTTATCTATACTTAGAATTGCATTGTGTTGTGTTTTAGGGTTAAAGTAAAAGTCGGTGAATTCGACGAATAATGTCCAGGCAGAATATTAGTGGTATATTTTCTTTTATATATATATATATATATATATATATATATATATATATATATATATTATTTTTCTACAGATTTTTTTATTAAAGTATATGTAAATGTTTATATGAAATTAAAACGGGCCAAAGTGACAAAATATAGTGATAATTTCATTTTGAATCCCTGAAAACTCGTGAAGTTGAGTAGATATTATGAAGGAAAAATGTGTAGGAGGAACTGGGAATGTTAATGAAAGGAAATGAATGCACACTTCAGTCCAAAGAGCCAGAATCTGGATCCACATACATGATATTTGCATGAGACATAATTGCAGGGTCACCGAATCTGTAAACCGTTATCATATGGGTGTTTCTGTAACTCGCAGTAAATGCAAATCTGAACTTGTGTTACAGGTTGTGTCACATTTATTTCAGCAGTTATTTAAATGAGTCTATTTTGCAGAAGCTATGAAGATTTTAAGTGGAAAGTTTTTAACAAAATGTGGGAGAGAATATGAAAAAAATCTAAATTAAAGCTAAATCAGAATTGATTTATTTACTATTTAATTTCTTAATACATGTTCCATGTCTTATTGTTTACAACGTACTTGAGCATAATAACCCAAATAAAATTTTTTTGCCTTGGTAAGTTTTTCAGCCACTCCCTTCCAAACCCATGTTTCCATTCCGATTTGGAACACCCGTTTTGCATGACCAAATCAAATCCCGAAGACTAAAATTAAGCCTCACCCTCTTTATTTGTTTAATATCTTCTTTGTTTTTGTTGGCTTTGAATCTATAAAAGTAAAACAGGTTGCAAAAGTTTTGTAACTGTGCATGTGCTTTCTTCTCACCCCAAGATAATTCCCCAGCTCCTCCGTCAGAAGTTCCCTTAGTTCCCCTCGGCTGAGCGTGTATTTGTCCCCTTCCTTTCCAGAATACTTATGAAAGGTCTTGATGAGCATCTGCATGGCGCTTTCCAAGTTGGAGCTTGGTTCTTTGGACATGCTGTAAGGTGGTTAAAAAGGTCAAAGGTTAGATACAACGACATGGCGCGCCCCTCGCTAGACCCTGCTGCATGTGTGGTCACATGACTAGCATGGGTGGAGCTTTGGCTCAATTAATGCTGGCACAAACACACGTTTTGGACTAAAGGTGAAAACAAAATGTGAAATGTTCTCTCAATCATTTGTTAGAGATAATATCCTTACTGTTTGGGGGTTTTATTGGATTTTGAGAGAAAATTAGAGGTTCTGATTAGGGCTTTTTCACTCAAAAAGCAACATTCTTACACATCACACTTTGAGCGTGGCATCTTGGATCTTCTCTCTCCGGGTTCAGCGAACTACTGCGCATGTAGAAACAGACACAGTCATTGATGAGGTGCAACAAAAGATGAGAAAGACTTTGGAGCATGAACAGCATTTGGCAAAAAAACACTGCTGGAGCGCTTTGCTTCAGAGTCGTTACGACTGCATTTCGTTTTTTTTAGACACAAATTTAACATGTTTTTTTCAAATATACACAGAGAGGTAACGTTAGACCTCTAAGTATTGTGGTACTACAGGTTTGGCACTTCATGAGAAATATAAATTCTTAAAAATAAAGGTTCTTTATTGGCGTTGGTATCAATGGTTCCATGAAGAACATCCATTAACATTTCCATTGCAGAAAAGGTTCCAAAAGTGGGAAAAGGATATTTAGCTTATTAAAATGTGATTTGCGCTAAGAAATAATGGTTGTTTTTAGAACTATTCACTGAAAGGTTCTCAAAATGGTTCTTCCATGGTGTCACCCCTTCTGGAACCTTTATCTTTAATTTTATAGGTACATTTAGATGGAATTTAATTGATCCAATGCATGATTAGATAAATTGTATTCTGGCCTCTGACTCTGAACACTCATTAGTTGTATGTGAACGCTTCCTTGCTCACAGCTAAATCACCTGTTGCTCATGTAACAGGGGCCGCATCTCTCAAATGGAAACCACAAGTGAAACATAAAACTGTCAAAATGAAGATAAAACTACTGGCGAGTTCCCCAGGGAACCTTCGTCCAAGTAATCCGAGGCTCTCGTGAAGACACAAACACACGCAATACGCACCTGTAAATATCCTCAAGCAAATTCCATTAGTTAATTTTCAGGATAGAGGCCAAAGTTATAAGTCGAAGAACGAGTTCTGTAGACTATAATCATGAGAATCAAAATAAATATTGTAAAGAGGGATAAGAGAGCATTATATGATTACTGAAATTACTCCTGGAATCAATTATAAAGTTAAAATAAAATCAATTAAATTGTAAAATGCATTATTGTTCTCCTTTTTCTTACATGTCTTTACTAAATAGCTGTATAATTCAATTGAGACTTTGGACAGGGTCACTCTAATGACGCCTTCGTGCTGAGCTCTTTATTTGAAGTGCTACACCATCTAATTTAACTAATTAGTTAACCTAAGAGAGTACCTAATTAGGAAGCTCAAATGGTGACATGAGGATTTGAAACAAATACTAGTGAACTCTACCGCTCCCAGGAATTAAATCCAAGAGCCATTCATGAAATGGACACTAACTAAAAAGGTCAGAATAATTCTGATGTCCTACAAAGCCATTAAAAAAGTTCAACTGGAAGCATTTTAGGACAAAGAGGCTATAAAGCAACAGAAGATAGAAAAAATAGCAGTAATCTATATAAACAATTGGAAAAAATAAGCTGAAAAGGGAAATTATGGCACTTTTTTTTTGTAGGACATAGAAGGAAAGAAGAAGCGCATCCTCATTAGCAGTATCAGAATAAGAACGGACACTGATGCCATGACAACCAAGAAGGAGAACGGTAACGAAACACCAAGTGACCTAGTGACACTAAGGAAACTGACCGTTCGTTGACATGTAAAGAAGGAGAGATTAATTTATTTACATAACAACAAATGATTTTAATCTAAACCTAACTCATTTGATGATATAGACTGAAAAATGACATAAAAATCAAAGACATAACCATATACTCAGGATTGGCACTTAGTATAGTGAATACAGGTAAAGTGGGACACTGAAGTTCTTGGATTATATATGGATATATATTAAAATATACATTTTGCAAAGCATTTCACTTTACCTGTATTCGTGCGACACTAGTCCTACACCATATGACATCTTCATCAAATTTTACAGAGATAGATAGATAGATAGATAGATAGATAGATAGATAGACAGATAGATTCTAATTGACTTTAACTTAATTTAACTCTAACTTTGAAGACTACACATTCATGGTTATGTCTATCTCTTATGATAAAAACTCCACACAAAAGTTGTAATTCAAATATCTGACCTATGGACAGATATTTGAATGAGACAACAAAAAAGTTATCAATAGATAATCCAATCCGGAAGAGCTTTCATTAGCTTTCTGCTCTGAGAGAAAGGAGGCCTTTCTCTTGTCTGAGCTGTCTGTCTTACCTGAATGCCTACGGAGAGCTTCCTTTGTCTGTAATGAAGTGCAGGAGATAGTGATAGACAGCCGGAGAGCTGAGGCACAGATGAGGGGAGAGAGAGAACCTCTGGGGTTTAAATATCACTCACTCGGCCCCCTCCTTTCTTAAGAGCATCTCCCGCATCTTCAGTTTCGGCACCCCTCCCATACTCTCCTCCTTTAGTTCACCTGCCAATATAAGGGCCATTTGACCCTGTCATGCCAGTTGACTCGACACAAGAAGACTCTACAGGCCAGTGGAGTTTGCGTTACAGTCCTTTATTGTTGAGAAGCTGGAGAGGGTCAATCATACAGCATAGAAAATGAAGGCAGAATATGTGGTCAGTTGAGCAGCTACGTTAGCTATACGCACTTAGTGAAATGCTCATGCATAGATATTTATGTTACCTTGATAGAACTGATAACTACTTCTGTTTGACTGACAATTAACATCAAACTTTAAGGTTTTTTTACAGTATAAACAACATGAGGTCAAAACATGAATGTTAGCTGAACTTCATAAGGTGTGATGACGTTATAATGCTAATGCTAACACCAGACACGACTGTTTTGGAGTCAGGCACACCAAAGTAAACAGACGGTTTTAGATGGCCAGGATATACATGACCGTCTGAGATAAACGAGAGCTCATTAGCATGATCTAAATGAGTGCTCTTTAGGCAGCGTAGGATTTCTCACTGATGTAGGCTATACATATCTGTATAATGCATAATGTAGTATGTGATGTATTATGTAAGCTGCTATAATGTCTAGATAGTGAAAGTACCTGTGCATTTGTCTCTTCTTCTTGCATGTTATGGCTTTACCGTAGTTGCTATATCAAAATTCATTGAATCATTGATAATTAGTGAAAAATTCAAGGAACAGTAAGATAAGGTTCCTCATCAGGCCTTTGTTACAGGGTTGTCTGGCACACGAGGACATAACTGTCAATGATGGGATACAACACTAATATTTGTAATGTCACTAATCGATATATTATTGTAGCTAGATTGAATCTAATTATGTTCTACAAACATTCCCATTAAGTTAGTTTTTAAAATGTTATTTCTGACTGTATTCTGAATGTTCAAAACGTCCAGTTCTTTAATGTTTTAAAAAGGTTTTTTTCTTGGTTATATGAATGTTAAGGGAACTTTCCATTGTGTAATTTTTCAAACATTATGGGAACGTTATTTTTAAATGTTTTCTAAACATTCTGAGACAATAGTAACATGTTACTCCAACGTCCAACTAAAATGTTTCAGGGGGGGGGAAAAGCTCCATGAATGATATATGAATAATGTTTTTGTGTTTTCTCAACATTTTGGGAACATTATTAAAGACCAGAAAACCTTGCCACAACGCTAACCAGTATCTAGTATCTAGTGTATCTAGCTATGCGCTAAACATATGCTAACATGCTAGTTGTGATCATATCACAAGTAGGCCTATTAAATGTGTTTAAAAGTGAAAAATATAAGTGAAACTGGCCAATTCTGAGAGATTTTAAGACATTTTACACATCGCAATGCTATTAAAACATATTCAGACCTTACAGACCAAAAACAAAAGAAAAACAGGTGAATATGTCGAGGCGAATATGGTTAAAATAAAGTTTGAGGATGAATGTTTATGTGAATGAGTGATTACTGAAGAGTGATTCTTTTGTCCATCTTATTAACTGTCTTCAGGGGTCTAACCTTGCGAACCAATACTATGGGATGTTTTGGGGCTTCCGCGGGGTCACAAGGGTCCCGTGGTGTGGATTCCATCCCAAAGGCTTTTAATTATTGAGCGTCAACTATAATAAGCACACTAAGCATCTGATATTCCAGCTCTTGAGACAAAGCACTAAGATGGACAGAATGTGAAAGTCAGCTAATGGAGGGTGTCAGAGAGAGTTAGATCCAAGAACCCAAGCCAGAAAGCATGCAATAAAACTACGTTATTCAAAAGCAAATTTGTTTATTATCATGCAAACAAGGCCCAGAAATGTGAACAATAAAGTATGTGGGCTGCATAGTGTTCCCATGTGCGCCACAAACGCAGGTCCCACATTTGAATGGTGATGGAATATGTTAAACTCCTGCAGAAGGGCATTTCATCAAACAAAAGCGAGGTGAAAAAAGTGCTATTTTTACACTTCTGCAACACTGGAAAATACATAGTACATTTACGACTAGCACCGGAGTCGACTGAGTAACCCTGTCATTAGAAAGTGGCACAAACAAGAAGTAAACATAATGGATATTTAATAAAGCCTAAATGCAAGCATTTCTGCTATAAAGCCGATGTCTGTTCTTCATTCACGGATGTTTTGTGGAGATATTGGAGAGGGGACACAGTGGTTGCAGTACCCTTACAATAAATCTGGCTCAAACAAAAGGACATAATGATTAGTTATTGCACCCCTTTGGCCATTTTATCACATTTGCGGCTGTCGACACACACACACACACACTATTATTACAAAACGAATCACAGGAATGGAACTAATTTGCATACAATCAGAAATTAGTATTATTAAGAAGGCTACACCTCTTTGCAGGAATAAAACTGGTAGTGTATTGGCCAGGTTTCAAATGTATGTATTAAAATACCACAATAATGAAAATGACGAATAAAACAAACACAGAAGCATTTGAGATGCGACTTCCTCGAGCTCCTACGACGCTTCCTCTGTTTTGATCTTCTCTTCAGCTTTATTCTCTTCAGCTTTCGCTTCTTCCTGTTCCACATCTGTTTTTTTCTCTTCCTCTGGCTTCTTCTCTTCGGCCGCTGCCTCCTCGGCCGCTGGCTTGTCTTCTTTCTCCGCCTCCTTTGCCGCCTGTGGCTCTGTCTTGGGCTCTGGCTGTGCATTGGCTGCCGCCTCAGCCTGCGTCTCCTGGGTTGAACTCTCTGCTTGTGTTTCTTTTTCCAAACAACGCTGTTCGCTGAGAGCCTGCGCCAGATAGCCAATCAGATTCATATACTCCTGGAAGCTGACCTTCCCATCCTGGTTGTTGTCCATCTGTTGACGCATGTCTTTAACTGCCTCGTTGTCCTCTGTGCCCTAAACACAGAGTTCCTCAGATGTTAATCACTAATGAAACAAGTTTACAGTTTGTATTGATTGTCATTTCACATTTGAAATGGATTCAACTGCTCATGGTGATACAACATGCTATATGAACTAGATTCTAAAAACTTTCTGTAAAAATGTAGATGGTTTTTGCTCATGAAAAACTGCCGGTTTTAGCATGTTGCTATGTGGTTAAAAGTCTGATATTCTGGGTTATTTTGTTTTTTTAAATGGGAAGTGGGAATGAGAAGGGGCGGAATTGGGAAAGGACCACTAGTTGGGATTCGAATTCAAATCACCCAAAGTGCAATATGTCGAAGCACTGGCCATGAGGCTATCGGCTCAAAAACTGTTTGGTTTTAAAGGGTTAGTTCACCCAAAAATGGAAATTCTCCCTCATATTGTTCCAAACCCATAAGACTTTTGTTCATCTTCGGAACACAAATAAAGATCTTTTTAATGAAATCTGAGAGATTTCTGTCCCTCCATTGACAGCTACACAACTACCACTTTGACGCTTCAAAAAGTTCACAAAGAGATTGCAAAACTAATCCACGCGAATTGAGTGGTTTAGCCCAAATTTTCTGAGGAGACTCGATTGCTTTATATGATGAACAGATTAAATTTAGGCTTTTATTCACATATAAACACTGATCAGTGAACATAAACAGAAGCTCAACCGAACCTGCTTGATGCGCGAGAACAAACCTCAAACATGATGCGTAACACACGAGAATGAACCTCGTTGGTTCTCGTACACGTCAAGCAAACTTCCAGCTTCCGTTTACACAACTGATGTGTGAGTTGATGAATGTTTATATGTGACAGAAAGCTCTCAGATTTCATCATAAATGTCTTCATTTGTGAAGATGATAAAGGTCTCGATGGGTTTGGAATGACAAGAGGGTGAATAATTAATTAATTAATTAATTTTTCATTTTTGGGTGAACTAACCCTTTAAATAGGTAAATCCTTAAGAGTCTATGATTGGATCATTACTGCTGTGATTATATATTTGGCAACAGTTCTTCTAACCCTATTTGATGGAGTGTGTAGCTTTTCATGTCTTAAACAACCATGTAGGAAGACACATCATGGCCATATTCCAGGTTGACATTGTCAGCCTGATGAATCTTGTATTTGTCAACCAAGAATATGGCCATGATGTGTCTTCCTACAGGGTTGTTTAAGATGTGAAAATCTACACACTCCATCAATTAGGGTTAGAAGAACTGTTGCCAAACATATAACATGCTAGAAACTTTTTTTTTCTTTCCAACAAGAAAAAAATGTTGCATGGGACTTGGTTTTGTCTATTGTGAATTGATTGGATGGTTGGATGGTTGTGGTTTACTATTGGTCGAGCTCATGTGATTGCCGCCAAAAACACTTCATCAGAGAAGAGATACCACTGCAAGAGGGAGGGGAAGCAATTTTGATTAAAGATTACGAAGGCACATGAATTATATAAAAAAAATATGTGCACAGATAAATAATTCATAATAAACACTGCAATATTCCATAAAAAAATTAGCTTTTGTGGTGACTTGAAATATATAAACCTACAGGGTTTTTTCACCCGTTTATGGACTACTAGGCCAAATGATTGTTTAGAAGATTAAAGCACCACTAAAAGTTTTCCTCTGTAATTTAATGTGGCACCGGAGCAAATAACACAGCAGCATTCTTCATGGCAAATGACTATTTGGACACGAGTTTGTGGTTTCTGCTCAGCTCATCAAAGTCCAGATAATAAGGAACTGCTCAAAAAAGAAATAGACCAGGGCCAACCTGTAGCCATGGAAAAAACGAGTGTACTGAAAGACAAATATGGTAACCGAATGATGGCTGAATATCAAACAAAGTTTTGCTAGAGAAAACTGAAAGCAGTTTCTAACCGTCAGAATGTTCTTCAGCTGGTTCTTCACAAGGCCCTGGAACTCCTTCCCTCCGAGGTTTTCCTTGCCCTTAGATGACTTCAGGTAGACACCCACCACAGTTTTAATTGCTGTCTCCATCTTTGCTTTCTCTCTACAACAAGAAAGAACGTAGGATGCATTGACATTACAATCATGGCTAATGGACGATAAAGTCTCAACAATGAGACTTGCTCACCAATGCCTTATTTATTTGATCAGCAAAAACAGTAATATTGCAAAATAATATTACAATTTTAAATAAATGTTTTCTATTTTAAAATATTTTAATATTTTATTTATTCCTCCTGAATTTTCAGCATCATTACTCCAGTCTTCAGTGTCACATGATCCTTCAGAAATCATTCTAATATCCCGATTTGCTGCTCGAGAAACATTTCTTATCATTATCAATTATTATTCAAAATTATTCAACAATTGGGCTTCCAAATATTTTTGTGGATACTTATTTGTTTCAAGATTCTAAGATTAATAGAAAGTTGAAAAAGAACTGCATTTATTTGAAGCAGAAATATAATATACTGGGTAGCGCGCGCGGAATTGCAAGGTCAGGGGCATATACTGCACCTTTGCTAAATAAAAGTATAATACCAAACACTTTTGAAATATCAGCGTTTTTAAAGAGTAAAGTTACATGAGGTTTGATCTAACTAAGGGAAATTTCCATGCATAAATAAATAAATAATTCCCTTTCATTTGTTTTATCATTTGCCAGGTGAAAAAAAAAAGCATAAGCCTGATTTATGTTTATTACTTTACACAAACCCTAACCCTAAGAAGTTGTGGGGTCATTAGTGGTTGGTGACATGCTAAGCTCCTTAACATGTTAGAGCCAACACTCTACCTGAAAGTGTACCAGGGTGTGGAGAATGGAAATCTTGAGGGTTAGAAGTGACAGTCATTTGCAGATAAGGGAAGAGGCAAGCCGCCAGTGGCTGTCCTGATCTTTGATAGGTCATCTGATCTACTGATGACCAAACCGCACAGCGGCTTCATGTTTCTCAAGGGATTACCAACAGCTCAAGCATCCCTTCTTTCTTCACTCACTCTTTTTTTTTCTGTAGTTTGTTCCTCTTACTCTCCACACCTTTTTCAATGTAAAGAATTTAGTCCTGCTTTTCCCTTTCTTTGACCAGCATTGCTTCTCTTTTCTCACGTATAAGATTTCACCTATGCAGGCACATGTTCGCTCTCTCTTGCATTCCACTACACAATTTTTTACTGACTGGTCAAAGTTTCGAAGGAAATGCCAATAGCCAATCACCTTGCCGCAATGAAGGGATGGCATTACTCAGATTCTTTGATGAGGTGCAGACAGTCATAACTCAGCTATGTTCGGCATGAAAATGTGGGGATCAGATTTTAAGGTAATTTCCGAAAACCTGACGTGTGTTTAATATATGCACACTGTAAAAACATTATTTTCATGATTTGTTATGAAAACATTTTTTCTCTTGTCAAATCAACTTTAATTAATGCAGTTCAGATAACATAATATTTTGAGTTTCGGTTGATTAAACCAATCGCCTTCATTGTATTATCTCAAAATTTTTATTTCAATGAACTCAAAATTTTAAGTTAAACCAACTTTTTTAAGTTAAAGCAACAATACTTTTTTACAGTGCAGCGGCAACAATAAGTATAAAGACATCCAACGTTGTTATTATTAAGTAAAACTATTAAAAACATTCTCAGTAAATAAAATTAAATATAGGCTTAAATATTACATGAAACTCTTATACAAAAATTAAAAATGTTTCCTTGGCAACTAACTAAAATAAAAGTTTAAGTACTAAACTTGGAATAAAAAACTATCAAAGCTATATAGAAATACTTTTTAAAAATACAAAACCTAAGAAAAATGACAAACATAACAAAATGAGTGAAACTTAAAATAAAATTAAAATGAATGTATGAAAATTTCAAAATAAAAGCTTGTTTTAAAAATTAATAAATAGGTAGGTAGTCAACTTCCACTAAAAGTGCCAATAATATAAAATTATCCTGTTATAAGAACAGCAGGAATGAAAAGAACCAATGTTTTCTAGTGTGCATTCAAAAAATGATACATTTCATTGATAAAATCTGAGATCTGAGAGTCTCACAGAGATATAGAAAACATAACTTTGAAAGATTTGAATTCCAATCATTGCTCTTTACGCAAATCATTCAGACCATAAAGTTACGGCTTGTTTGTTAACAAAAAGATTGCAACCTTATAATTTGCATATGGCTGTACAAAACACAGTGACATCCAAAGAAGCTCTTTGCGTTGTTATTGGCGGTCAAAATCTGTGTAGGTGTGCTTGTCATCCGAGACGGTTTCTTATGCCGCCAAATTAGCTGACGCACAAACACAGAGTTTCCTCTTATCACCAGTAATAACCACATCGACAGGTAGTAAGCAATTAAGAAACATGACCATTAGCCTAATTTAATGAGCGCGAGAGAGAGAAGGAGATACAGAGATGACGCAGTACGCATATTAAAGTTTCTGGTTTCATAGGCCGTTTGAAAGTGAGAAGGACTCTTTTACACAACCGTCAGGTGGAATGGTGCAGGAAATAGTTTTCTACTTCATTGGCACACAGACACTCAGCTAATGATGTCACAATGCAGCAATAAACTATATTATACTTCCTATTGGCTGTCAGTAAACCCTAGATACTCGTACAGTGTCTTTGTTTGAGTAAAACAAAGAGTACCTATCGAAACCAAGCAAGCTGCCTTTCTAGACCTCATTTTTGGGAATCACAGACATGTTTTGAATTCCATTGCACCTATGATGCCATAAAATGCTGTACATAATAACATGCACTCTTCAAAATAAAGGTTCTTTATTGGCGTCAGTGGTTCCATGAAGAACCTTCAATATCAATGGGAACTTTTCATTACAAAAAAAGGTTCTTTATAGTGGAAAAAGCGGTTCTTTACACTAAAAATTTTTTTTTTTAAGAACTGTTCATTGAAATGTTCTTTGGGGAACAAAAATTGTTCTTCTATGGCATTACTTGATTTCAAACCTTGATTTTTAAGAGTGTATGATTGAAAAATTGCAATTTTATGAAAAGCGTCTAGAAAATGTCCATACATCCTATACTATTTTTAAACCTTATATTAGAGAATACAAATTTAAACATATGAAAATATTAGTTTATGCATCCTTTAACCAAAAAGGCAAACGTAAACAATATTAAAACACACGGTTGTTACTTTTTTTTTTACCTGATTTGACCCTGAAAATTGACTTTTGTTGGTGTAATCTAATTGAAATACTTTTTTTACTGCAATAAAACCACTATGTTTAAGTCATAAAATGATTAGCCTAATTTCCAAAGAACAAGATAAGTGACTTTCTCTGGTGTCTCAAAACTTAATGAGCTGCCTACCTAGACAGCATTCTGATAAAGAGACAGTTTAGTGCACCTGTTTGCACAGAAAGCAGCTTCCAAACTGAAATGGGACTTTTGAGTCACAACCCCTACTGTACAGTCAGGAGACAGTCAGCCCTTATCCACAGTACAAACAATGTCTACATGCGCCCTAGATCAAAAGGCCGTTGCTCTGTTGATGTCAATGCAGTGTTGTTGTCACAACTCGTACACACCTTCTCTCCACAATCATATTTCTAGTGACTATAGGCACCGTTCACCGATCCTATTCACCTTCAACCCTCGGTCTCAACCCTATCCAGTGCCAGTCGTGAAGTCGTATGAATTATTGACGCTTTTGGCCCCTGACCTGGCAATTCCGCGCGCGCTACCCTAGACAGTCTCGAGCTTTAACCCAAAACTCTCTCAGACAGACAGCACGTGGATGGTTAATAATAAGTAATGAAGAGAGATCTTCCATTACTTAAGTGACTCTCCAAAACAGAGATGACCTTTTACTGTTCCTGGACGAAATGAATAAATAAATCCGTGCAAACAACCTCATAAAAGGAGGACAAAGAGAGGCAGACATATGCAGTTTAACAACGGACACTCGTCCAATCTACCGTTTCTCTCCAATGCGCAAAAGAGATTGAAAGGTTTGCGTTTCCAAACGGGCGAACGTGATACGCGCGCGCGCTCTATCACAGTAACGACAATACCCGCCGCTCGCGTGCGCCATTAAAAATTCACACAGGAACAACTTTAACAGTGTATAAAAACTCATGGGGAACAATGTTGACGTAGTTCTTATTGTCTACACACCGAAATCACACGTGGATAAAACAGCTTTTGGTTAAACGCTTATCTGTTGTGTTTTGAAAAGACGGTTCTGACTTGGACTTGATTTACTGTTGGCATCAAAGGCTCAAAACGTCATCATCTACAAGCATCTTTTAATATAATTAATATATAATGATATAATATAACTACAATTATATTATAAATATACTACAAATATTAATAAAAAATAATTTTACACGTGTATTTATCTTTATAGGCGACATAACGTACTTTTTATTTAGTTGACGTGTTCATGCTATAGTAAATTATTTTTTACATTTTTATTTAAATTCGTCAACTTATTTTAAAACGTCAACTTTTCACTTTCAATTATAAGTAAATGTCAAATAACGTAAACTTCTCAATAACCTTAATAGATTATGTTCATTTTAAAATAGGCTACATTTAAAATACAACTAGATTACATGTAATTGTTGGCGCGTGCACTCTTAAAAAAACGCCGCGATTATCAACGCTTCAAACCACAGAAGTTCAGTAAATTCGTAAAAAGACGCTTGGATTGTGTGTGAAAACGGCAGATGTTTTCAGATTCAGTGGACTGAGGATGGTCGAAGGGTGTTCCTAAAACGTGGCGTTGACACTATACAAAAAACTCTTACAAGTTCAAAACTCAAACTCTTTTGTGTTTAAATAAGTCGGTAATGCGAAAGAAAGCGAATTTGAAGCACTTACCCTAAAATGGGGACAGCACGGATTGACAGTTCGCAGTAGCTCCAGTAAAACCTCTTTTTTTCTTTCCCTTTTCTTCCCTACCTCAAAAAAAAAAAAAAAAAAAAAAAAACTTGTCAGACTCGAACCGCTGCCGAATCTCTTCCGTGATTTTTTTTCGTAAACGTTTTTTTGCCCCTGACTGACAAATGAAAGGGCGTGTACCTGGAGGAAGGGAGCTATGGGAAGAGCTTATTTGCCTGTTTTAAACAGGACATTTGAGTTTTGAAATGATTCATGGGCTAAATTTGACACTTCTAGTGTTGTCTACCGCTGTAACATCAACATTATCATACGTGAATGTAGTTTCACACTAGAAATCACTGTGAATAATGGCAGAGGACGGCGAGTTTTGTCTGGAGCTTCAGTGGGAAGTACAAAAACGTTAACCCTTACCTGCACTTCTGTCAGAAATAACCTCGAGCCAAAACGCTCCATTGTTTTATCTGTTACAACGTTTGGCCTATATTTCATATTATATTATAATATTCTAGTCTTTTTAGTGCCTCTAAAAACACGGTAAGTGGTTTAGCTGTTATAAAATGGTAACACTTTACAGTAAGGTTCATTAGTTAACATGAACTAATAATAAACTGCACTTATAGAGCATTTATTAATCTTTGTTAATGTTAATTTCAACATTTACTAATACATAAAGCACTGTGAACTAACATGAACAACTGTATTTTCATTAACTATAGTTAAGGAAGATGAGTAAATACAGTAACATATGTATTGCTCACGGTAATAGATTAACTAATGAACCTTATTGTAAAATGTTACCGATAAAATAAGTAATTTCCTGTAAACTCCATCAAAATCCTCCATAATGGTAGATTGGATAAGCGCTAATATTCACAGTAGATTTCTAAATAAACAGCAGCGTTTTGTGATATATTAGTGCTACATTTCGAATTATCATTATTTTATTTATTGATTCAAATAGCCAATGTGTCATAAATTTATGACACTCTGCATGTTTATATATGCTTAGAAAATGAAGGTGAAACAGTTCCAGGGGGCAAATATTTGCCTGTAATAGCTTTAAAAAAAAAAAAGTCAATTTCTGACACTTGTATGCACCATACATTGAGACAACCAAGTGCTTTATTTTTTTTAAATGCCGCAGGAATTAATATCGTCAGGACTCTTAACTGGAATCCGTTGTATTGAGATAAATCTTTAGACAGCCTTTAACAGGCCTCAGGGAAGACATATAGTGAATCATATCCCAGTGGCCACACTTTACTACGATTATCTGTGTTTACAAGAGGCACCGCCTATGTAAAGTGGTTTGTACTGACTGCTGTCACTTTGTGTGGACTATGGCCATGCCTTATAGTCATCTTTTTCATTATGCTATACAAAGTTCACTTTTGACTCATTTTTGTTTCATAAAAAGGATCGAATTTTGTGCACCCCCCTTGAATCGTCTATTGTGACTGGATTTAAAGTGTCGGCCACCCTGCTGCCACTTTATCCAACCAGTTGGACTTAGGTTTAAAATCTTGATGCATCTTTTAAATTGACAGCCGATGTTCTTCAGGCAGTTCAGACGTTTCAAAATTTGTGTATTCAGTATAATCCACTTGCAAATAAGATCTAAATCTCCCTTATTATCCCAAAGAAACCAACACCCTTTCCTCAAGCCACACCTGTAAGCAAGGTAACTGTCGGCACCTGCTTCATATTGTGTTGGAGACTGAATGATGTGTCAATAAGGACATATCGTAACTGACTGTGACTGGAAGATCTAAACCGGTGTGCAATAGGATAGTTGAGGGCCTCAGGGTGGTGTCGGGTTACCATAAAATGATGCTATTAAATCAGACGTGCCACACAAAAGAATGGGAGAGAATGTGCAGAGAGTCTTATATGACATGGTCAATAAAGAGGCAAGGCAAGATTACATTGAGAATAAAACAAAGCTTTCTTTTATTTTTCCGTCACCTGGGACAATCATTAACTGTGCAACAGCACTGCCTGTGTTATAATTACATCAGAAAGTCACAAGGTAAAATTAAAGTGATTGTCTTCATTCTTTGGATGACATCCAGAAACATTTCTTCATCGGCTAAAAGCCGCCTTGCTGGTTCGCCACATTGCCAATAAGCTGCCAGAACTCCAGGAAGGTCAGCTCGCCGTCGTTATTCGCATCCAAAGAGTTCATGAGTTGATCGATGGTGGCTGGGTCAGAGGAATTCTGTGAGAGAAGACAAAATGGACTGTTGCAATGATAGTGTCTCCATCTAGTGATCCTCACTGGTGCTGCGCATTCTTTTCTGCTGACCTACTAGTGTGGGGGGGAGTTCCTGTTCTGGATGGGCCAAACAGAAAATGCTCTGATGTGGCATTTTTCCATTGTCTCTAGTATAGTTTAGATGTAAACATGCTGAAAGCAGATGGTTTGTTTTCATACAAACTAGCAGTATAAGGGCTTTCTATAACTTTTTTATGTTTTTTTTGTAGGAAGGACTTCTGTTATTTCCTCTACAAAATCACAAACATGTGACTCACAAGGAATTCTTTAGAGGACTGGGATGTGGTTAACTAATAACTCGCACCAGACCCCTAAAATGGTGCTCTTATGCTTTTTGGTTCATTCTTCTCACTACATAGAATGCTATCAAACACTGTAAATAAGGCCTTCATTTATTTATTTATTTATGTATTATTATTTTTTATTTTAGTGATCTAAATATTTTTATTAAAAGGTAACAGATTAAAAAATTACAATTATATATAAATATATTTATAATTAATTTTATAGTAAAATGCTCACTTTACTCTATCACTGAGATATTTTTATTTATAGATTGAAGTAGTTTTTAGGTTTACATTTTTAATAAAGTTTTAGTAATTTTGTTGTGTGTTTTTGTCATTATTCTTAGGTTTTATTTTTGTAATATGTCTTATTTTAATGTCATTAATTTTTAATTGTAGCTGTAAGTTAAAAAAATAATAGTTCTTTGCAGCACCTTAGATTCAGCAGATGTGCCTCTTCTTATTAAAAACCATTTTGAGTTGGTTTTATGGTTCTGTGGAGATTTTAAAAAAAGTTTTTAAGATCAGTGTTCTGGTTCATTGTTCTCACTAAGAGCTAAAGGAGTTCCAAATAGTAACTTTATATTTAAAGGGATAGTTCGCCCAAAAAAGAACAATTATGTCATCAATTACTCAACCTCAAGTTGTTACAAGCCTGTGAATTTCTTTCTTCTGCTGAACACTAAAGAAGATATTTTGAAGAATATGGGTAACCGAACAGTTGATGGACCCCATTGTCTTAGTATGGGAAAAATACTATGGAAGTGCATGGGGACCATCAACTGTTCGTTTACCAACATTCTTCAAAATATCTTCTTTTGTGTTCAACAGAAGAAAGAAATTCAAAAAGGTTTGGAACAACTTTAAGGTGAGTAAATGATGACAGATTTTTCATTTTTTGGCAAACTATCAAGTGTAGACCTGGATTGAGGAATATGAAGTTTACTGGCCATTTGTTATACTTGAAAATTAACTCAAAAGGATTACCTTAACGAAGTTGGGTAACTGGGATGTAACCAAGCTCTGAAACTCTTCCTTGCTCAAAGTGTTTGCAGAGCCATCCTTCCCAGCATAAGTCTTGAACTGGGAGATGAGCACGTTAATGGCAGATTCCATGATTTTTGGAGTAGGATGGTTAGGTTGCTGGAGATTAGAAAAATGTACAAAAATATATGCAGATCAGTTAAAATACATTTTGCTTATTTTATCACCACTTTATCACTTCCAAACCTGTGTGACTATTATGGGTGAATATATTATAAGAAGATATTTTGCAAAATGTCCAAGATTCTTTTTTCATACAGAGAAAATCAATTGTAATACACCACTTTAATTTTATAGAAAAGTGCAGCTTGAACATTCTGCTAGGCAAGGCCTTTTGTGTCTCAGAAAGAAAAATATACACATGAGGATAAATGATGAAATGATGTTCATTTTTGGGTGACCTGACCAAAAAAAAAAGGCAAAAGGTATATCCAGTGCACTTAAAGAGATTCAATAAAAATAGATATACGACAGAAGAAGTGTCATAGACTTACCTAGGCTGAGGAGTGATGTTCTGGCTGGAGTGGTGTGGAAATGACCACCTCTCACCTTATATTCTCTTCATCTGACCGCCAAACTCAGCGGAAAACCAAAATCACGCCCACTGCTCCTTTTCACAAGTCAGGATGTTCTTATCTCCTGCTTAAATGTTTCCATAGTGAAGTATATTAGACTCTCTCACACACACACATACGTTTGTTTCACTATATATTAGTGAAGACATCGCATAGACTTCCATTGATTTTATATCAGGTTAATGGTATTTTCTATCGCTCAAACCCTACCCCTAAACTCAACCCTCACAGAAACACTAGATTTAAATAAAAATGAGTGTTTGGCCAATTTATAAGCTATTTTAACCAGTAGAATGTCCTCACGGACTGTTGTAAGTGAGGATATTTGGCCTTCACAAGTATAGGTAAACTAGTACACACACACACACACACATTGGGTTTCTATGTTTTATGGAGACTTTCCATAGATGTAATGATTTTTATATTGTGCAAACTGTATATTCTGACGCCTAATCATGAACACAGCCCTCACGGAAAACTTTCTGCATTTTTATATTTTCTATATATCGTGTATTATTTATAACCCGTTTTCTTAATGGAGACCAAAAAATGTCCCCACAGTGACAAGAGATTTCTGGTATTACCATCCATGTATGGACAGTTTGTCCTCACAACATTGGGTTTACCAGGACCACATACACAGCACATTTATAGAAATCCTGAAGACAAAATATAGCGTATATCTGACAGATACCCCGCATTGTGGTTTATGGTACTGAGAAAACGTACTATTTTTATTTGTTTGTGATTTTTTCAAAGAATAACCTAACATGTCAGTTGATTACTCTACACCTCGCTATCAAGTTTCCTAAATGTTGTCAATCCAAACATCTGTCATCAGGGAAACTTCATCTGATAACTCCATCTAGACTTACTCAGCATCAACAGACATGCTGGAACAAATACAAGACCTCGCTAATACGTCTCCTACAGATCAGTTTTAGAGGTCAATACTGAATGTGCTTGTGTGCAGAATATAAAATGAAAAATGTGGATTTAATTATTTTAAAGGGGAGGTATGGTTTAAAAATACAAATGAGACCTAAATCCTTGAGGAATCACCCATTTCTGATTTGTCAGTTGTAAATAAGCAATAAAATGAACAATGCAATCCCTCAATAAAGAAGAATTCTCATGGCAATGGAACATCATTTTAATAATCATCAAAAATTGTTTATATTGATACATTGTGACATTTGGTCTTGTATTACCTTTCCTTTTAAATGATACTAATTTCTTTCATATTAAATATGACTGTGCCGTATGATAACTTACCTTAAATTATAAGTTCCATTAAACACCTTTATCGTTCATATTTACAAATTGGACAAGAAAAGGCATGAAATTATATGGTATTCATCCCAGAAGTGCAACGAAACAATTACAGCTATAATCAAATGATCTTGATGATTCATTACAATGGCTGTTTTCCTAAAATAGAAAGGATATAAATAAATGTCCACATCACCACAGTGCAAACAAATCCATTATTGAAACTTTCTCTGTTTCTATTTCATTAGTGTGGTTTTGGGCTGACCATTCATTTCAGTACCAGCATTCTTTGCTCACTAGTAAAGGCACATAAGCTAACATATCAAATTCCAAGAAGCAAAAAAAAAAAAAAAAAAAAAACATTAAAAAAAATTTTTTGTTTTATCATTTACATTAAGTGTGAGCAAAACTAGGGAAACTGAAAAACCGAAAGCTTACAATGACCTCTAAAACCTCTGGCGAAAAAACAAAACTTAAAAAGAAACCAGTTTGACTCCAGCTTAGTAAGCAAAATCATGGGTAGGTGTGAAGAAACCAGGATTTCAATAATTAAAAACAAATGTTTAAAAAATCCTAAATAATTCTGACATTCTACATTGTTTTTAAGTAAATTCTAGGGGCTCAGATAACTAAAAAGGGACATTCTTTTCCGAACTCATTGCACTTTCCCAGTTTAGCGTTAATTTTGTTCACAACTCCGTATGTACTAGGTGATTGATCTATCGGCAAATAAAGCACTTTCATTCATGTGCCAACACTTAATGCTTAAGATAACCAATTCTTTACACAGCAAGCAAGAGTCAAAGGGTTTGGCGTTGAAGAACAAGACTAACAGAGGTAGCTTACAACAAAACACCCAACGCACAGGTGGGACTTCACTAATGACAAGACTCCAAAGGGAGAAACTCCTCACACACAATGCATTAAACTACATCTACAGTCCATAAAGACCGGGGAAAGTGACAGCTAAGATTGTTTCTTTTTGTTTTCACTCACTTAGTGTTTTTTTCCGTTCGTTCGAACCGAGTTTCTGGGGTGGGCCGCACCATTTACGCCGAAGGGCTGGCGAACTTTAACAGTGCCTCTTTCTCAAACTCCTCCATCTCATCTTCAAGGGAATCACTGTCATTCTGCTTATCTTCCAAACCATCTGCCAGATCTTCCAGGATATCCGCAACGTCCTCGGCGAACTCGCTGAAGAGCATTCTGTCGTGAGCGAAAATGCCGCCGTTGAAGAACTGGGCAGTGAGGCGGCTCAGGGACTCCTTGCTTTCCTGAGGAACTCCCTCTAGTTTGCTTAGATAGATCTCAAGAAGGTCCTGAAACTCTACAAGCTTCACGGGAACAAGCCCTTCGGCGTCAGCGCAGTTGGATACGCCATGGCAGCCGTCGACGGAATGTCGGTTCCTCCTGAGCTTCTCTTCTTGGTGTTTCCAGAAGTCTACCTGCTCCTTGTGGTGATGATGATGATGATGGTGGTGATGGTGTTGATGATGCTTGGAAGGTTTAGCCTCCCAAGGTCTTTCCTTCTGTCTCTTTTCCCTCTCCTGTCTTCTCTCATCCTTCTTGTGGTCCCACTCTTCTTTGTATTTCTTGATATGGTCCTTCCTTTTGTCCTTACCATGCTTCCACTCTTTCCCGCTCCCTGCTTCATCCTTCTTCCAGTGACTGTCATGCTCTTTCTTTCTTCCCCATTCCTTCTTTTCTCCTTTGTGCTCCTGGTGTTTCCTCTTCCAGTCTTCTCGCTTGCCCAGTTGGTCCACCTGTTTTGAAAGTCTCTTTTGCATATCCACCAAGCTCTCCCTCAAACCCTGCTTGTTCCAGCCCTGTTTTTTCATTCCCTCCAGCCTCATTCGGCTCTCCTCCAAAAGAGATTTCTGCCGCTTCAGTTCCTCTTTCTTATCCCAGCGTTTCTCAGTTCCTTCTGGACTAGACTCAGCAGTGGAAGGCGGGGACCCAGAGTCGGGCACCTGTTGTGGAAGATCTTCAGCTGAAGGAGAAAAAAAATGGATAGAAGAAAAAAACTGAAGACTCTGAAAAATATATATGAGCATTCAAAATGAAATATCCAATATTGACATATACCAATAAATAAGAAAAAAAATCAGCTGGTCACCAATATGTTACCGATATCATTGCCCGGCCAAAATAAAAGTGAATTATTATAAGTTTAAAATAACGGTTTTATATTTCAATACATTTTACTGTAATTTTCAGTCACATGATCCTTCAGAAATCATTCTAATATGTTGATTTGCTGCTCAAGAGACATTAATGATCGATGTTAAAACAACTGTGCAGCTTTGTTGAAATTTTTTCATGTTTCTTTGATTAACAGAAAGTTTATTTATTAGTTATTTGCAATATAAATCATTCATAACAGATCAATCAACCATAACATGATAAATGTCTTTAGTATCACTTTTGATCAATTTAAAGGCAACCTTGCTGCTTCTTTAATAAAACAAAAAGAAAAAAAAACATACTGACTTTTGAACGGTAGTTAACGGTAGTTAATAGCTAACAAAAGGCTAACAACCTCATTCTCATCTTGGGAAACTAAAAAATGTCTTTTGGCTGTTAAATTTACAAGTACATTCAGAGCCCTTTTCCACAGTATCCAAATTTAAATGTTGGGTTTTACAATTCAAATACAATGAATGTGTCGTTCCCACTCTTTCCAAAAATACCTGTTAGCTTTGTGAGCTCAGAAACTCGTGCTCTCAGTGTTTGTAGTTCATCTTTTAAAGCAGGCAGTTGAGACAGTTGTTCTTTCAATTTAGTGTTCTCGTTTTTCAGCACTCCTTTCTCAGTGCTATGCATATCGGTTGCCATTTTCAGAGCCTGCTCCAACTCCTGTTTCTGTGACTGTTTATGAAAAAGACAAGGAAAAAACATATCCCAAGTTCAGCATTTAAAATAATCTGGTATATTCTTTGGACACTTGGTGGAAAAATGCATTCGCAAACACTTTCATGGCATTAAGAGTGAAAACTTTATATACAAAAGGCAGAGAAGGAACTAACCTCAATCTGAGCCTCCAATATATTCATTTGTTTATTCTCTTGAGCAAGTTTATCAAGGAGTTCCTGGGAAGAGGTAGAAATTATCAGAAAATGCCACAGGTGAAATCAACTTGTACATGCTTGCCAATGATAAAAGAACTCAGCAAAGACAGAAAATAAAGCAATGCACCAACCTGGTCGCTTAATTCTGAACCATCAAAATCACCTGCAGGAGACAAAATGGATTTGTAAAGTTTGTTGGGATTGCATAGACGTGGTGAAGTGAATTATAAAACTGTTAGTGTCAAAAAGTCAAATGATGGATGTAAAAGTCAGTGTAGTTAATGCAACTGCAGTCACACAATTCTGGAGTTAGACTGTCTTTCACAGGCATGTTATGTCTGGATTTATGAACCAGGTCTCTCTGTAACACACTGCTGTGCAAAAGTTTGGGATCAGCAAGAGATTAAATTATAATATTATTTCACAATATAACTGTTTTTACTGTATTTTTCATTAAATAAATGAAGCTTTGGTGAGAAGAAGAAACTTCTTTTAAAAACAAGAAAAAATGTTACCAACCCCAGACTTTTGTGTGGTAGTGCATGTTATCAAATTTGACACAAAAACCTAATTAAGAGTTGCCTTTTGATTTACGAACCCTGACACTCTCTACAAAAACTTCATGTCAGCAGAACCTCATTAAGCCATTTCAGGGTAAGACAGCCACAAGTAGCAATAAAGAATTGCAAAGGTGAAGTGTGTAATTTCTTGCCACAAGTGGCACCAAATTATGATCTGTTTGTTTAAGTGGCCTGAAGAACGGTGTACATTTGAGGAGCTACCTGTTTTTTTGAGCAATGGAAGCGTGTTTGGCAAAGGGACAGAAATTATACACTTCAACTTTAAGGTAAGTGTAGAAGCAACCAGCTGATAAGCTCCTTGGTAAAGCAGTGTATCCTGGGTGATAGGCTGATGATAGAGGCTGCCCTCAGGTAAATGTACCTTTTTTTCAACTAATTTCTTTAAGTTTGAATATGTAATGGGAACAAACTCTACCATTGGTACTAAAGGGCAACTCATATACACAGCTCAAAAACAAGCATATACTGCCACCTAGCTCAAACTATGAACCTACCATCAGACTGGTCAACCACAGAACCTGGAGGCATAACAACATGAATGCATCCCCTAAAAATGGTTTTACTTTATTATATGTGGTATGCAAACCATTAGCTAAATATGAATTACTCAATGGTTATGCGAAAAAAATGTTATGCGTGATGACATATGTTAGCAGCAGGAACAATTATAAAATATGGTTTAAATTTGTGACTTAAGAATTGCATCACTATCACACAAAACTCACCGGAGAAAAACAAAGATCCAACGCAGAGCAGGACCAATGCGCCTATTATCAACTGATTCAAAGAGAAACTTCGTTTCTCTTCTTTCCTCACTGGCAGTTTGAATTCCTCCTCTTCTTCTTCCTCCTCTTCCTCTTCGTCAGAGCTTCGCTTAAATGTTACGGTGGGCTGCACATGTCTAAACCTCAGACCATCATCTTCTGCTGAGGTGCCTGCTGGAAGTTCAGCGCCAAGAGATTCTAAACGATACAGAAGGAAATCTATCTTATATATGCACATACATATATACACACACGTGTATTTATAAAAAAAAAAAATTATATTTTATATATATATATATATATATATATATATATATATATATATTTATATTATATACGAAACGAATAAGAAAATAATATTACACAAATAACACAATGCAAATATTAAAAAATGTGACATGAAAAAGTGTAAAAGTCATTCACTTTATAAATAACATTGTCCAACAGCGACACCTGCAGGTAAAGTTCCAGCAGCTTGCCTCCTCTCAGCTCATTGACTTTAAACAGACCCCCTAAAGTGTGCAGTGAGTTTAGTGGGGGGTAATTTAGAATGAATGGGGGAAAGTCACGTTAGAGTCCTCCATCGTGATTGATCATGATTGGTTTGTGCAATAAATCTCGTCTCGTGATGGTAGCGTTAATGGGAATACTAATTAAAAAGTGAGTAAACAACTTATCCACTTAAATATCACTGCTTTATGTCACTTCAAAATCTATCTTGAAATGGCCTGAAAGAGTGATGACTGGATGGGGGGTGGGTTGACAAAATAAGTTGACTATTAAAAAGAATTGCTTAACATCAGTTCACAAATATAATATATTGTTTTAATAAGTTATTACTATAAAGTAGAATTGTATTTGGTCTCTGTCTCTTTTTTATGTAATGTTTATTTAACCAGGAAAATTAAATGTAACAGGGACATAAATTTATATTTGATATATTAAAAAAAGTGAGGAATTTGCCTCCTCATATTAAAACACCACAGCACACCATTTATTAATAATAAGTAAAAACAACACAAAGATTAAATATCATGAAAAAGAAAGGAAAAAATGAGCTTCTTGCACATTTAGTAATTATTAAACATTTTTGAATGTCATACCTGGCTCTCTGATCAGATCTGGGAATTTCTCTGGTAGCTCTATTTCCTCTTTCTCAAAAGTAGGCTCCTCCTCAGTCTCAACCGAACCAATGGTTTCTGGATAAGGGCTGTCAGGGGCGGGGCTTTCTGCTGTGGAACCAAAGCCGGTATCAGCCTCAGAGGGCGGGGCCAGGGGCGGGGTTTCAGGGGTAGGATGTACATCAGCATGAATATCAAGTACAGGGAATGCAGAAGAGTCACTGGTTTTAGGGGCGGGGCTTATGTCTGCGGTAATGTCAGAGACATCCAGTGAGGAGCTTTTTTCTCTGACCGCTTCAGGAGTGGAGGTGATTTGGGGCTCTGGTTCCGGGGCGGGGCTTTCCTGGACTGGAACATGCTGGCCAGGGAAGATATCAGTTATGTCCTCTTCAGTGGGTTCGTCAAGGACCGTCTCCTCTGAAAACTGGAAGGCTGATTCTGTAGTGATGCTGAATGGAACAGCGCCCAGAAGGTCACTGTCAGGGGGAGAACTGGTGATAGTGTCATGGATGACTGGAGCATGGATCTCTGGATCAAGTTCAACGCCGGCATAACCAGATGCTGCCATTTCCTCAAAGAAATCCGGGGATGTTTCCTGGCAAATCTGGATATCGGAAAACATCCAACTGTAAGTGTTTCCAGAGCTTGATATCAAGTACAGTGCCAATAAAGAACCTTTATTTTGAAGAGTGTGGTGTTTTCAGATTTATTGGGACATGAATGGATATTGGTTACACTATCTAAACAAACAAATCAGCCTTCATCACTGGCAAAATGGCAGTTACAATTCAGGCTGAACTTTAAAACCATGTCAGATTTGTGCAAAGTGTGTATAAAGATAAATATTTGTGAAGACAGGCATAGAGAATGGTAAATGAACATCCTGCGTTGTACATACCAGTGGTGATGCACTGACCTGGTGACCCTCCTCTGACAAAACACTCTCCTCCATTGGAATTTCAGGGTCATGTGACCTCACCTCCAAAGAGCTTCCTGAAACATTACAAAACCCACAAATTGGTTTTACCACTATCATCTTGAGATAATGCCGTTTCACTCAAAAGTCCCTAAAAATAGCACATTAATATACACTAGCATTCCAAAGTTTGGGGTTGGTAAGTGTTTTATGCTCACCAAGACTGAAATTATTTAATTAAAAAAAAAACTATAATATTGATTATAAATAAATGTTTTTTTATTTTAATGTATTTTAAAATGTAATTTATTCTTGTGATGCAAAGCTGAATTTTCAGCATCATTACTCTGAGAGTCTTCAGAGTCACATGATCCTTCAGAAACCATTCTGGCATTCTGATTTGCTGCTAAAGAATCATTTCTAATAATTATCAATGATAATAATAACAGTTGTCCTGCTTCACCTTTGATTAATTGAATGTGTCCTAGCTGAATAAAGATATTAATTTTGTTAAAATCTTATTGACCACAAACTTTTGAACAACAAATACTGATATTTCCTAGTACTTTAAAAGGTAGCATTAACAAACAATTAAGTTTATAACCTGCTATTTCCTCTGAAAGACTGGGTGCATCCCCAATACTTTCCGTCCCATCATCCACTGGCGCTGCAGGGTCTGCGGCAGCCTCCTGAAATCAAAAGTGAACATTACTACACCCGATTCATTCATAAAAAGGACAATATCACTTACATTTTGACAATGTGGTTAGCAAACCTCTGGAGAGAGAAGAGTCCAGCTGTTACTGGATGACCCGGTGCTGCCGGTGCTGTTATCAGACATGGCCCTCTTGTGGCTCTGCACAGCACCTACATAATGAAGATGACCACATTCAGATTAGTTTAATACCAGTGTTTACTGCTCTGCACAGACGTCATATTCAGTATAAAGTGAATATAAAAAGTATGCACTGTTTTCATAATTCTTTCAGAGCTCTGCAGACTGTACTATAATACATTTGATCTTTGGCTGAAATATGTTTCTTGAAATATCAAATAAACATCCTATAAATTTGCCATTAGTTTTCAAATTAGCAAGATTTACCATTTAAAATTAATCAGATATAATCACTTAACACAAAAATGGCATAATATATTACATATATATATGACAACACAAAATCACAGACTCTAGTGTATTTTTAAAAAAAATAATTTTAAGCTACATTTGATGTTTTTACCCAACCATGGTATGTCAACTCACACAAATTAAGACAATTTGCAAAAAATTCAAGGTAATTTCCTTCATTTTAAGTGAGCTGCAAGCAATATGTAACACAAAATGGTTACTAATGGCTGTGTGAAATCCACAATGTTATTTTGTCAACATAGTGAGATTTTCTGATAGTGGTGATAAATCTGTAGCTATAGTCTTGGTTAATTAATTCATTCAAGTCAATATTTAGATCACATATTTGACACATACAGTGTTGACACATATTGAGTGACAGACAATAGTGAGAAAATGGAGGAATCTTTCACCAACAGAGAATACAGGTAAATACATCTAAATATGAAGAGCTTTTTTTTAGAAAATATCACATTTTAGGACACATTTATAGAAAATATAAAGCATAAACATATTTTTTATCCGTTTTTTCCACGTTTTGTTGCATTCCACGAGAATCAGTGAAGCTAGGTACACTTATCGCATCCACACTGGCGGACAGGATACCTCATTTTATTCAATTAGAGACAACCAACAAGACAACGATTACAGCTATTACATAACAACAGACACACAGAAGCCACAAACAATACACAAGAGACTGCTGCAGTCTATAAAACCAGCCTCAAATATGACCAAAAATGGTCGGACGGCCTCATTGCATTCCTGGCCTATTGTTTATGGCGTTTAGATGGATATTAGGTTCTGTCATAATGCTGATGCACAGCGTAGGTTGCGTATTTACATTGTGTACGGTGGCCAATTCAGCCTTCAGCAACGCTACAAGCCGCGCTGAATGAACACAACCCTCTTCCGCATAAAATAAGGATCCTTACGAACGTATAACAGATTATACACACCGATGCTCTTGTATTAAATGCTTACCGTGCTTAAAACGGCCTCAGTCGAGTTGCGTACGCGCTATTCCGTTGGTAATCGTTTAATTTCTCCACACGCACGATCCGTCTCGCGAACTTCGCAACTTCGGGAATCCCGAGTTTGCGTTTCTCTCCAATGGGACTCCGCTCAAACACTAAACAGCCAATGGGAATGAAGCGTCGTGTCGCGTACACAGACAGCTCATTTCATCCGTGACTGACAAACGCAGGTGAAAGACAATCCAAACGTGAAGGGCTCTCTTATCATCGACTTGAGGAGAAGTAAAGACTGTCCCAACAACATGCGTGAACTCTATATATAGGGACAAGACATGTTCTCCTCCAGCAGTGTACTGACACGTCTACAGAGCAAGAGCTAAATCTGTTGGGACTTCCCAAATGCCTGTCTGCTACAGCTGGACTGGCCTAAATAAACATTGCTCTTGTGTTGCAACATGTTCTTTTGTAATTAACACATCCTGAACTCAAGCAGAACACTGAGAGCAGCAGATATGGGAAACTAGGCCTAATGCTGGGATTTTTATATATAAAAAAAGTCCTGTTTAGTATAAAAGCGAAAACAACAATCATTATTTGTATATATGTTGAATATTGAAGGGATAGTGTATAATAATTTAAAGTCACGATGACATCAACATGGACAATTCTTGTTTTTTATGGAATATTGCATTCATCCGTTTTTTTTTTTTTAATTCCATCCTTTCCCTATTGTAACAACATCTCTGATAAAATGTTACCAAATTTTTTAGGGCTGCATTTAACCAAAATCCCTTTCAGGCAAGTCATTTCACTTGAGAAGCTATTTCAGTCATACAAGTACAGCATTCATCTCACTGAATGGGAAAACTAAAATTCTCCAAACCTGTTCATCAAGCTTAAATTTCATATTCGAAATCACCAATGAAATATGACAATAACTGTCTTATAAACAGCATTTATCAGGCTGGACCAGCCAATGCACATGTGCAAACATAAGTGTGCATCTCAGAACACTGCTGAATTCTGAACTGCATACTATGGTAAAAGTGGTAAAACTAGAATGAGTAGTATATAGTATGCATTTCTGAATTCAGAACCGCATACTATATACTAAGTATGTAGTATACGCGTATATTGAAACTGTTTCCATAGCAAACGGCGCTTCTAATGCTCTTCTGGCAATTGGCTCTTTTATTTAGAAGGTGGGACTTATGCCGCCATCTTGCGCATTGCACTTTCTCCTATTCAAAGGAATATTGAGTTCACCTTCTTTTTATACTTAATATATATATATACAGCTCTGGAAAAAATTAAGAGACCACTGCATATTTTTTGTTATTTTGACCAGTTGTTGCTTTTGGCAAATAAATGCTCTAAATTACAATATTTTTATTTGGAATTTGGGAAAAATGTCAGTATTTTATAGAATAAAACAAAAATGTTAATTTTACCTAAACACATACCTATAAATAGTAAACCCAGAGAAACTGATAATTTTGCAGTGGTCTCTTAATTTTTTCCAGAGCTGTATATCTTTATTGTAGTATGAGCGTAATTTTGTCATTATCATGTGACCAACCAGCGTCAGTTACATCGCTTCACTGCCATTCACAAATCCTCTCCAGTGGCCTCATGGGATAGTAAAGTGTCCATCGTATGAACACTTCAGAATGTCGACCACAGAATGAACCACTTTCACCAAGCAAGTGCAAATGTTTTCATGAAAGTCTAATCATGTATTAAAGGCACAATATGTAGTTTTTCACCACTAGAGGTGGACTATCAAAACAAAGGCGTAGCTTGATGATGCCGAGATTGAGTGTGGAATCATGGGAGATGTCGTCTTCACCTCACAGCCGGTGGGAAAGAATCGGGACTGGACTCGGGCAGAAATCATGTTTATGGATGAGATTATTAATGTTACTGTATGAAGCAGAGCATGACCAAGTAATGTGGGCCGATTGCTAATGAGAAACGAGCACGACATACAGCTCGAGACTAGCAGAGCCTTTATTATGCCATAGTCGCAGCTTCCACTTCTTACAGTCAAGCGTATGAGGAGCATTTGAGTGTGTTGAAAATGATGTTATAACGTTACTCTGTGCATTTGCTTGGCGACTGCTATGAGACACGTATTGCACACTGCAGTAAGCTAGATTGATAGAATATCATATTAATAATGCTGGATGGCTTGTTAAATGGCATGCAATTAATTTTAAAACATATTGTATGACAGAGAGAAGTACTGTTAAGAGTCAATGTGCTGAGCTATATAACAAGGATTAGTTTTCTGTCTATAAATACAAGCAGTTGTTCCCTTGTCTAATAAAACATTGGTGTTTCCATGGTTTCTACGGAAATCGATTTGGAAATCGAGGGTAACGCAGGTATGATGTCTTTGATAGGTGACACACAGACACGGTCCGTGTCCTGGTTGGTTATTTCTCTGGATTTAAATATTCTTGGAAACATCTGGGATAAGTACACAAGACTGTTCTAGCGGTTTTTAGATATTATATTCCAAAAATCTTACATATTGTGCCTTGAAATGTAATTACAAATAATTAAATACCATGTATTAAATATGAAGGTTCTGCAAAGTGTGTTTTTGATTAATTAATTAATTAGTGCTTGTTTTGGTGCATTGTTAGGCAGAACTTGGCAAACTAGATCAGTTAAAGGCAATTAAATATCATTCACCTTTATGCACGCATTAGTATTGTCAGTGGCTTCAGTGAACCTTTCGAATTTTGAAATATTTTGAAACCAAAATTCGAACAAGTATTACGTGACCAGGCGACTTTGAAACAAGCTCCAGTTCCACTGATTCGAAACAAAAGCTTCGTAAATGTTTCGAAGCACTGATTCAAAAGTGGCCATCACTACACGAAAAACAGGAAAGTAGCGCCGGTCTCAGTCGCCCAAATGAGCGGACTGATATACAGCGTTGCCATTGTCAATGGTAAAAATGAGTAAATATCTAACCGCTGGATGGCGCTATTCACCAATTAGATTAAACTATTCCAGAGTGTGGCGTACATTGTCATTGTGTGACGTATTTTTGTTGTAAATTGTATAAAATGTATTGGAGTCTATTGTATTGTGCTTAGGCATATCTTTCTGTATTGTAGGTCTCTGTGCCATTCACACAAGTGACTTGGGAATGCCTTTACTAAAGCAAACAGCACACTTTCTGTCAGACTTAATTGGCCATTTAGCAGAAGGTGATTTCACTATCTTTGTTGATTCTGGAACAACATTCCAATCAACCAATCAGATTTGAGGGAACAAGTTTGCAGGTTATGTCAAGTTTAGGCTTATACAACCAGGGTTACATCAGTGTTATTCACCCATAATTTCCCTGTGATTTTAGGGATAACTTATGGGTAGGGGTAGGTTTAGGGGTAGGGATATGGTTAGGATTCATTTTTTGGAAAGGAATGTTGTTCCAGAAGATCTAACCTGACTTGTAACCAGAAGGTCGCGGATTCGAATCTCAGTACCATTAGGAAATGTAGGTGGGGGAGTGAATAAGCAGTGCTCTCTTCCACTTCCATTACCTTGAGCTGCCCCAATCGCTCCCCAGGCACCGTAGCAAAAATTCGTGCCTTGCTCCGGGTGTGTGTGTGTGTGTATGCACTTGGTTGATTTTGTTAATGTAATGAAATTGGTTAGCTTTTAAGTCTAAGTGTCCATATACGTTTCGTGTCCACTGTACATTGTCAATAGCATTTTATGTTATATTGAGCATTTTGCTCTGTATATTGCATTGTGTCTGGATCTTATATTTATCAGCAACATTCAACCAGGCCTCTTCAGACAGAAGTGCCCCGTTTAACATATGGTGACCATAAGACTTGCAGAATGTATACTGCCATTATAGAGGGAACTTTTCAATGCCTGCAACTGGATCACCGAGGAACCACAGAGCGATGAGTAATCACTGCAGCTCAGACATTTCAAGTGCTTTGTGCCGTTTTTGTGCATACTTTCATTGAACTTTCCAGAGCTCTTGCCAGTTTTATATTTCAATCTTACTCCTTTGACAGCAAAGACCAGCTTGTTATAAACCATGCAGAAGGAGATGGTAGACATATGATCACCCTTGAGACTTTAGCTCAACACTAATTATCATCAATAGTTCTCCAAGGGGAATTAAAGTAAAAAATGGTAACACACTCACTGGCTTAAACAGAGGAACATAAAAGACTCATTTTTAATCGATCACATAAACATGTGGTGAGTGCAAATTAACATCAAGTACAAAGAGTGCTATTGTTAGAAAGTACTACTAGAGTTAAGCCAAGATTTTTTTTTGTTTTTATGAAAACATCTATATATATATATATATATATATATATATATATATATATATATATAAAATACACATCACGTTAAACAAAAAGCACATTCTGATTCACATGATACCAACTCAACAGCCAATTACATACTCAAAAACTGAATGAAAAATTCAGGTCACTCTTACTGTATTTATAATCCAAAATATGAAAACAATGGAACTACCATAAAAGATAAACCAGCAGACAAAAGTCATAGTATTATCATCACACTGCTGAATATATCTTATGTTTTATTGCTATTGTTGCATTGTTTTAAACTGGTCAATTTTGATATTTCTGACCGTTTTAGTTCCACAACATTCTTCTTTCAGAATAATGGAAAGAAAACATCCATAATAACAGCTGTAGATTTCAAATCCAATACAAAGGCTGTTTTCTTAAAACTGTGAAGATTGATTCATTATTTTTTGGCTGTTTGCAGTTTTTCATGATTTACGGAGATTAAAAAAAGACCCAAAAGTTCCTCTGTAAATCCCTGTAATAACTCTAATATGACAACAAAATGAAACAATTGGCTTTATTCGTTGTTTTCCATTTCAGGCCCTTTATTCCAGATTTATATTCTGGAAGTGGGTGAAAATTTAACCAGATGATTAGATTTAATAACAGTTAAGTGATTCTGCATTAAAATTTGCAAAACGTGTAATACAAAAAAGTATTGTACTAAACTGGGTAAGCATATCTAATATAGGCCTAGTTCATATATTTTTTTCTTCACCTGTGGTGTCTTGCCTTAAGAACGATGATTTTACAAACAAAATCGCAGTTCTGGCATGTAAGCAGTGCCATCTTAAACTAATTAAGTCAACCATGTTTTGTAGAAGTTGCTCTCTACTTTTCTACTTTAGTATTTTTTGTTCGCCTGAGGATTGTAAAAGATGACTTTATGCACATAAATATACATAAACATGTGTAACAAATATTTGAAAATTGCGTTGTTTATATATTGATTTTGGGACAGAGATTTGTGCATTTTGGGAAGGTTTGGCCGGACGTGCCACGTCACACAGCGCGAATCCATCCATTGGTCAAACACAAGCATATGCTGCTCCTTTTTCCTCCCTATGGCAGTTTAACGCCCCAAACAGTAAATAATATTTTGCCCAATCAGCCTAACAAAGAGCATACCTTCGAGAAACACTTTTTATGACTGTCTTATGCATTTTTTATTGGCTTTGTAATCGTTTGTAGTAGTCGTTCCCTTTGTGTTGTTTTCTTTCGCATCACTTTTCGAGACAATGGAGTCTCTTCGCCATCAGCGCTTACAGCCCGGTATTGGATACGGAGCGAGCGCGACCGGGACGCTTCGGTCCCTGCGGCCCGGTGTAACCGGCACTCTTTCCTCGGCACAGGGTTCCCATATGTCGGTGTCTGCTTCCCCGGGGCCGCCGCCACCACTGCCGCCTCTTCAGCTCCACAGCCTCGGGTCCGGTATCATGGGCAGCGGGTTTGGTTCGGTGGACATGGCGGCGGCAGGTCTGGGTCTGTCCAATCCCACCAACCCGGCGGTTCTGAGGGAGGCGGTGGACGCGGTGGTCAGGAGCTTTGCCAAACACACGCAAGGATACGGCAGGGGTATGTGGGGTCAACATGGAGATGTTTTGCACTATGAAAGCATGAGGGTCAATGATAAATAATGAGGAAGCCTTTTAAACATATAGTCCTAAATGTAATATTTGTATTCAAATGGGATCTTCTGATCTCTTCTATTTTTTTTTCTTCTATACATTTCTAAGATTTTTTTTTACTTTAAATGGCTCGAATAATAAGTAATAATTTCCTGTGGAGTTACTCAGTTTGACCAGAACTGCTCTTACCCTTTCATAAAAAGCATGTAATATGTTAACACAATGTGGTTTGTCATTTTCACAACACTATTGCCTTTATGCATGTTGGTTGCACTGACTTTAATTTGGCAGATTTATGTTTTTCAAATATAAATCTCTCTTTTTTTTATTTACACCACCCAGACATTAATTGTGAGCCCTCCAAAATATGACTTTAATTCAGAAATTATCATAGAAGAGTTTCTGTTAATTTCCTGTAAGAATTGAATTTTAATATATTTTTGAATTATTTAATAGGCTAGATCTAGACAAAAATTAAGTCACATCACTGATCAAGATATTTCAAGCAAACACATTCAGAAAACTTTCTCTGTCTTTCTCGCTCTTCTTAAAAAAGGGAATTTACCGTAATTAAGCATATCTTCCCTGAAACATAACTTCCGGCTGTGGGTTTTGAATCTCATTTCCCTTCAGAATAAAAATTTTGCTGAAAAATATATATTTTTTTGTGTTAGTATTTTCATGATCCCTATGCTTATTATCATTGCTGTAATGTGAAAAAATAATTTCATATCAGTAATATTTTCATAATATTTAAACATTAAATGTATTTAAATTAAGTTGAGAGTCATCAAGGACAATAACAAAGTCAGAGGGGTGGTGGTGTGTTTAATTCTGAAAATAATCTCACACTGAAAAAAACAAAACATAACTTTCTTAATTTTCATGCAAAATATTTTCTTTTTGATTTTTAATATATTACTCAGAAATATTATCTGAAATAAATATTACCCTGACATGAGATCCAGCTCCCTAACCAGATTAGCACTATAGGTGGATTTGAACGTTCGATTCGAGTGCTCAAAGCAGATTGAGCCCCCTGACATGCTGACCTAAATACATCAGGGATTATTGTCGGATAAATTCTGTTGCCATTGTACTTTACAGGCAGGTTAAGTGTTTTAATCTACCTCCGAGACAGACCATCTGAATGTAACAGAGGCTCATCTTTCATTTGCAAAAGAAAGACCTTTATATAATTGTGATCATTTTTTCATTACCCACATCCAAATACACCACCCTTATTTCCTGTTAGTAACTAGTATCTAAGCAATTCCACAACAACAAGCTTCCTTTATATCAGCCATTGTGCTGAGACCGTCATAGCAAAAGATTTATGAACTGTTTTTGAAAAGTCCTTTGTAGATAGTCTGCTCGATTTATTTAGCCCTCTAGCATGCCATCTCTAAACAAACTTAAAGTGCACATTCATGATTTTTAACCTGCTTTGTATTGTTACAATGTCAGTAGTATATTTAAGTGAACTTGGTCTTTTTCTTACTTGGACTGTTTATTTGTCAGCTAAAGTCCTCGAGATGACGCAAAACGTGTCTCTTTTGACAGCTCCAGGGCTACAACTACAGATTCAGATTCAACTGTATCAGAATATATTTATATTTTGGGTGATCAGAAGGTGCTCCCCATTCCTCTTCTTCAAAATTAATTGATGGAATGGCAGTTTCTTTTAGTTTATCCCCTCCATTTGGTCTAAAACACTTGCTGATCAGGTTTAAATATGCCCATGTATGTTACCTTTTAAAGGGGTAATTCACCGCTGGCCTTTTAATAAACTCTTGCTTTGCAGTAGAAGGGCAAAAGCCGTATTTTTTTTTTTAAATAGGTGCTACCTGACTTAAAAAGAAAAAGGGCTGTTGGCTTCCCTTTTGCCAAATAGGTAGGAAAACTTCAAAACCCATAAGGCACTGGACATGTTGCCGTCATAGTAGGAACGACATTTGGTTTGAAACGTCACTACTGTTAAAGTATGTTCTTTATAGTATGAATGAAATTCGGACTTACTACATCTGCCATTTTGTCACTGTCATTTGACCTATGGCGTCAGTTGCGTCGCTTTACCGAAAATCCTCTTCCATGGCCTCATGGGATAGTAAAGCGTCCATCGAATGCGCACGTCAGAATCTCGGCGGGGGTAGTTGGCCATCCGGGTACTTTTCGCCTATGTTTTTCGAATACTGTGTATTTGGATATACTAGTTTGTTGGCGTACTGTTTTTCGCATACTATATAGTAGGGAAGCATTCTATTTCAGATGCAGTGACTGTGTTTGTAGTCATGCAGTTTGAATTCTCAAATTTATGATTCTTTGCAGCCTTTAGCTACTGCCTACAACATGCTGGATCCTTCACTGGAAACTGAAACTAAATGTTTACCCTTTGAATTCCTGCTCCCAGGAAAAATACAAGTCAACACCATTGTGATTAAAAGTTTGCAAATAAGTATTTCCTACTCAAGCACGGCAGTATTTGACTATGTTCAATCCAACAGGATAGGGATAGACGGCAACATTCCCGGTGCATAATGGGTAATGGTTTTCTTACCTGTTTGGCAAAAGGGAAGACAACAGCCCATTTCTGTTTTTTTTTTCCTAGTCAGGTAGCATTTCTCTAGTGAACTAACATGCTATCGTCACTAAATGCCTGAGGTAAATGTAATGCTACGTGAGCTATTAATCTCAAGGTGTTTTATTGATATCAATAAATACAGTTGAAACGCTGGTTGAGAGATTACATATAAACATATCAATCGATCAATCGTCTTTTTACTGGTAACGAACTGTGTTGCATTACCGTGAGCGCCCCCTTCTGGATTGGAGTTTGGATTGCTGGCTGTATTCGTTGTGTGACTGTATGAACCAAACCGTGACCGTTCGGGACAAATACATGTACTGTTACAGGGCTATTAAATGCAACTTAAAAAATCTGAAGAATTAGTGTACGATATCTGGTGTATGATGATATGTGAAATGTGAACGCTGTTGCTTCAAGCTACATCTGAACTCATGAGTCTTAAAATATACTTGAATGGTGTTGTATATTCTGATATGATGTTTCTGATTCCCACAGTGAATGTTGTGGAGGCCTTACAGGAGTTCTGGCAGATGAAGCAGTCACGGGGTGCTGACCTGAGGAACGGCGCTCTCGTAGTCTATGAGATGGTCCCGTCCAACAACCCCCCTTACGTCTGCTACGTCAGTCTCCCCGGGGGAAGTTGCTTCGGGAGTTTTCAGGCAAGCACCTCATGCAACATTCCCTTTGCATTTTCAATGCATTTCTCTCTGAATCTCAGATCTTCTTCTGAAACTAAATAATTGTGTTTTGGTTGCCATCTGTGTCTGCATATTTTCTGTCTAATGTTTTCTCTTGAGGATCTCTTGGAAATGAATTCTGTGAGCATCTTCAGGATTCGATTACAGTGTGGTTAAATAGAATCTTTGATCTTCTCAGTTCTGCCCGACCAAAGCCGAAGCGAGACGGAGCGCGGCCAAAATTGCCCTAATGAATTCTGTTTTCAATGAGCATCCATCTCGACGCATCACAGATGAGTTCATAGAGAAGAGTGTGTGTGAGGCTCTTGCCTCTTTTAACGTGAGTTCTCACAGTTATCTCCGTTTTTGAGGGCAGAATTATTTTACATTTTCTCACCCTCATCACACTTTGTTTTAAACTTGATTTTATTTCTTCTTTAGAACATAAAATGCTTTGAAGGGCTGGTTGCTCTTTTCATGCAGTTACAGTGAATACACTGGGGCTTTCAGGCTTCATGAAAGCAGTTCGTGTGACTCATAGTCTGTAGTCAAAGTTAAATGTTAAGATTTTCAATTAATATGAATTGAAATTTCAGTTTAACTGTTTAGTGAACAAATCATTCAGACAAACAATCTCAAAATAACATTCTTGTTTATGAAGATGAGCGTAAGAAAATGGTGAACCATTCCTTTTACTTGCATTTGAAAGTGGTTATTTGATCAAAAATAGAGTAAAAAGGTAATATTGTGAAATATTATTACAATTTAAAATAACTGTTTTCTATTTTAATGTATTTTAAAATGTAATTTATTCCTGTGTTGGCAAAGCTAAATTTACAGCCTTCAGTGTCGCATGATAATTCAGAAATCATTCTAATATGCTGATTTTCTGCTCAAGAAATATTTATTATTATAATCAATGTTGAAAACAACTCTTCTGCTTAATATTTTTGTAGAAAGCATTATACATTTTGTCAGGATTGTTTGATGAATAGGAAGTTAAGAAGAACAGCATTTTTTTAAAGTCTTTTGAAATATTATAAATGTCAATTTAGTGCATCTTTGCTAAAGCTCACTGACTTCAAACCTTTAAACTGTAGTGTTTCTCATCTTCTGCAGGGAAACAGAGAAGAAGCTGATAATCCAAGTACAGGCATCGGTGCCTTTCGCTTCATGTTAGAGTCTAATAAGGGGAAATCTATGCTAGAGTTCCAGGTAAGTAAGATCATGATTGGATTGCATGGAAAGATGTGAGTAAATGTACATGTGACTGTAAGATTCACATATTTAACATTTTTCTTAGGAACTGATGACCGTTTTCCAGCTTCTCCATTGGAATGGTAGTCTCAAAGCCATGAGAGAAAGACAGTGCTCCCGTCAGGTGGACAAATATTCTATTTTCAATTGCACTCACGTGCAAAACAAATCATATCATGAGGAAAATAGTCCGTGTTTTGAAATAAAAGTTTAGTGCGCTAAGTTACATGCTGTAACTTTCAGATCTCAAAACTTACTCCAAAAATACCACTTATCAACATTATTCTGACATGATATCCCACGTTTACATGTCAACAATTATTTTAAGTTCAGAAACTTGGCCAGCCCAGTCACAGGAAAAAAGAAAGAAGTAGCATAGCTATTGCAAACCTTGTACTGTTCCTGACAGATTTAGGATCAGAGAGATGCTGCAAATTGCAGGGGCACTATAGTTAAATAAAGTTAAAACCAAAATCAAATAAAAGTTAATATATAAAATATACAAAAACTTAAACTTATTTTATTTAAGCTAGTTGCAACATTTCCCGTTTTTATTTCATTTAATTTGATACACTAAAATAATAATTAATAAAAACTATATATTTAAAAACATAAAAATAAAAACAAATATCAATAAAAACTAATAAACTATCTCTACTATAGAAACTTTTTTCCACCACTTAGTAAAAAATTAAAAGGGTAATTGTGTTTTTTTTTTTTTCCAAAAATTCTGACTTTTTTGCTCAATTATGAGTTTACCTCTTACAATTCTGACTTCTTTTCTCAGAATTGTGAGATTTAAACTCACAATTCTGAGAAAATTAGTTTTCTCTGAGTTTGTCACACAATTCTGAGAAAAAATCTAAATTGCGAGATTAATAGTCGGAATTAGGCCTGTACCTTTTTTATTTTTTTATTCACTTCCATACTACTAAAATAATGCTGTCAAACTTCATTAAAAAACTAAAATATGACTTTAAAGAAAAAATCTGGAAAAAAAACTATTTTAATCAAAAAAATGTAAAAATAAAAACTATCATAGTATCTCAATGATACTAAAATAACTGGCAAAATGTTTTTGAAAAACTAAAATATGATTGCATTTTGGCACAAACTAAAATCATTAGTCAAAAGACTAAAATCATATTTATTTCCTAATTTTTCTATTTGTTATTATTCCCTTGTTAGTTCCTTGTAAATATTTATTTGACGCATTGGTATGTTTCACTGACCTGGCTACAGTATGCATAACAATTAGCCTCTTTTGTAAACAGGAAGTGCTTGCTCATTACTCCCACCGAGCGCTAGACGATGACATGCGTACACAAATGGCCGCCGACTGGGTCAGCCGAGAACACACTTTATCCGGTACCATCAATCGAGAGATGGCCGCCACCGAGCGCGAGCTGGAAGAGGCGCGTCTGGCGGGACGGGAGCTGCGGTTTTATAAGGAAAAGAAAGACATTCTGCTAATGGCAGTGGGGCAGCTAGGTGGGTCAAACACTACAACTCTTCCCTGCACATGCTGAAGAGCTTGAGGATGTGTCAGACATGGCATATGATTGTACCAGATAGCTCCAACACTTGTGTATGTGTGTTTGTGTGTGAGGAGTCAAAGAATCAGAATCATTTTGAATAATTCCACAGACAGAAACTACAATGAAGTATACGTTTTTGTTTTTTTAGATCTAAACAAGGCATTTTAAACTTGAAACAGAATCAAGTGCTATATTTCTATTATTACTATACCAGTATTATCCTCCAGAGTTATCGATCGACCGTACTGGCGCATGGACCTACTATGTCTGAGTGGGGAAAATCAGTTTTGAGGCCTTCTTTAATATCTTTGCATTGTATTTCTCATGAATCCTGTTACGCATGGGCGCTGGATTTCTTTTAGCTAACTCGCTAAAGCACTGCCCATTAGTTTTTGTTGTGTGGACGCAGCGATACAGTAATTTTCAATATTCTGCATTTATATTCACAAAATAGCCTTGCTCATTTATTTGCTACGTATGTGCTTTTGGTGAATATACAAACTTTTCTTTGTAATGTTAATCTAAAGTATGTTTATGTAAACACACATTTATATACAGTACTTTTAAGTTAACTAAACGTTTCCACGAGAGCCATAAATGTTTGCTAAGGAAGCAACTACACTATATTTCACAACACGAAGGTCAGGTTTTCTCACACTGTCATAGCACCGAAATCCCAGCACAGGAAACATACCAAGGCTGTTTCCTCCGGCCTATTGAAAGAGAGCCTGAAGCTGTGCCCTCATTTGATTGCCTTCCGTTAGCTTTGTGATTGTAGAGCAATCATGCTCATTTCTAGGCAACATTATATTTCTACCTCCTCTCTCAAAGCTTTTGTGAACATTTTTTTTTACCATGTATACATGCAAGTGCAGATGGGATTTGTGTTAAGATGAGCAATGCTTTGAAATGTGATGCTTCACTCAGAACAACAGGAAATAAAAACCATGCACTGGTGGTCAAAACTTTGGAATAATTAAGATTTTTAATGATTTGGAAAGAAGTCGTTTATGCTGCTTTGATGATCAGTTCCTGTCAATCATTATCGGTGCTTATTTATTAATGATAGTTCTTCTAATTATCATTGGTTAAAACATTTTTGCTGCTTAATGGTTTTTGTGAAAGTATTTTTGATGAATCAAAATGACAAAGATTTTATTTGAAATAGAACACTTTTGTAACATCTCTTTAATAAGTTGTGGGAACTCATTCTTAATTCGCTGCCACAATTTAAGTAAATCGAGGGAATAAATTCTTAATTTGTGCTCACTGTGTGTGTGTGTGTGCGCATATATATATATATATATATATATATATATATAAACACATATATTACATATATATAAATATATTACATATGTAATATATGTGTTTATATATATATATATATATATATATATATATGTATGTTTCTTGAGCACCAAATATATATATATATATATATATATATATATATATATATATATATATATATATATTTATATATTTGGTGCTCAAGAAACATACATATATATATATATATATATAACACATATATTACATGTGTTTTTATATATATATATATATATATATATATATATATATATATATATATATATATATATGCGCACACACACAGTGAGCACAAATTAAGAATTTATTCCCTTGTTTTACTTAAATTGTGGCATATATAAATTGTGGTTATATAATGCATGTGTGTGTGTTATATATATGTATATGTTATATTTTTTATAATAATATATAAACACATATATAACATATATATATTACATGTTTCTTGAGCAGCAAATCAGCATATTAGAATGATTTCTGAAGGATCATGTGACACTGAAGACTGGAGTAATGATGCTTTGCATCACAGAAATATATTTCATTTTAAACTATATTCAAATGGAAAACAGTTATTAAAATAATTCCATAATATTACTGTTTTTACTGTATTTTTCACCAAATAAATGCAGCATTTGTGAGCATAAGAGACAAAATAATTAAAAATCTAATCTAATACCAAACTTTTCACCACCAGTGAATATGGTGTCCTATAGACATGTGTTGGTTTCCCAACTCAAAATGGTCCTTTATAGCCTGTACTGTTTCTAAAGAAATTACAATGTATTTTAAATCATTAAAATACAATTAGATATTTTAAAATGTAACCCCATTCTTTTTCCATCATCGTAATTAATTGTATTATAATTGATTATTATGCGTTACTGGGTGAAGTGATGAACTTGTTAATGTTTTATCCCAGTCATTTGCTTCAGTATTGGAGGCTATGACAGCACGTCATCAGTCCGTTACCTTTCAGATCGGCTTCGAAGTATCACTGCTGTCTGCTTGAACTGAATTTTAAAGGTCTAGCTGCTAGATCTTCATTCTAACTCATCACATCATAATGATGATCAGTGTAGGATGTGTGTGATGCGAAACTTCAATGATTGCCAGTATTAGCCAGTCACGGTTCTGAAAATATACTTTTAAGAGCTAATTGTAATAATTTGTTTTCCTTGTTCAAAGTTGTGCATTTGTGGTCTTAAACATCAAAGTTAAACTGCAGAACTGTCTTAATAATTCAGTTAAAGGTAGATTATTGGCTGGCATCATTAAAATTGGCAATATAGACAGACTATAGTACAGTCCTTAACATGACATAAGAAACAAAAAAGTTTATTTCAATAAACTATGAACACACACAGTTAGTCAAAATACAGCTTTGTCATTATGTAGGATCACTACAAATTATTTATTTATTCAGACCATGAATTTTGTGAAATGACAATGATACGTTTTGTGAAAGACGGGCCATTACTAACAGTACTATTTGCAGTTATTATCTTTATTTTTTTCAATGTAATTATTATCTGAATCATACGTTTCTGAAAAGAATTTCTTTGTGTGTATTTTCAGTGTAATTTTGCAAGACCTCTGTTGTATTATTTGTCTTTTGAATCCTTCATATTTCACTGAATTGTATTGACATGTAAATTGCATATACATTGCATATTATATTGCATATAATTTTATACAATTTGTTGGGCCTTTCCCCTGCTGTTTTTACACTCTTGTTTACCAAAATTATTTTTCAATTAATACTCAAGGTAGTGATTTTGAATCAGTGCATGTCAAGACATTTTATACATTCTCTATTTGTTTTGTATGAATTGTCTAACTGCCATTTTACATGTTTTATAAGATTTTGATGCGTAGCCATTTGTTTTTTGTTCATTTATATTCTTTACAAATCAATAAAGAGCCTTTTCATATATATATTTTATAGTGTACCTTCTCACAATCTTGACTGTAAAAAAAAAAAACTCAATGTAAAACAACTTACCAGTTCCACAGGTTGTTGTCCATAAAGGTTAAAAAAATCAGAAAAAAAATATATAAACGATCTTCAGTAAATACATTGAGCTTGCGAAGGAAAAATTAGACTTTTATTGAACAGGGACTTTTATTTTGAAACCAAAACTAGTTAAATGTTTAACGTCATAAGTCTTTGTTTATATATGTGTTTATAATATAATTCACCAATTTGGAAACAAACGTGTTGTGCTATAATGGTATTTTAAAGTAAGTAATAAATTTCAGCTCATTAAACAAACTAGCTGACATTTTTGTCAGGCAAACTACGCTACTACCTTTTAGGGGTCCTTTACCATCCCAGCGCCGTTCATGTGGTGTAGTGAATGCAATGACAGATTATGAGACATAGATGCTGAAATATTTGAGAATTTTGGCAAAGTATTTACGCGTGGTGGCTATGATTAATATATAAAACTAAATACTTTAATTAATATTTAATCCTAACGTCTATATTAATCATGTGGGCGGTAGCATCATCATCAAGGTTTGTCCTTCAAAGCTGCTGGAATCTTTCAAATCTAAAATCTTCCTTGAGTCGAGTACAGAATCTGTCACAAACAGCATGCAAGGTAAGCAGAAGGAAATGAACACTGACTGATATGACAGTGCTGATTTGTAGGGATTTGTTATTTTGCCCAGTTGCAAATGCAAATATTTTTATAAACTCTGTCTGATGACTGAACACAGGTAAACAATAGCTTATGAATGCACATATATAAACAGGGCTGGGTAGGTTACTATTAAAATGTATTTCACTACAGATTACAAAATACATGCTTTAAAAAGTCATTTGTAACGTATTACTCAAGTTTAGTAACTTAATCTAAATACTTTAGAATACTTTGGAATACTAATAAGTGTGGAACAAACAAAAAATGTAATTGCAAGTTTTTATCTCACAATTCTGACTTTTTCCCTCAGAATTGTGTAATATAAAGTTGCAATTGTGAGTTATAAAGTCAGAATTATGAGATATAAACTCACAATATTGAGAAAAGTCAGAATTATGAGATATAAACTCATACTAAATTCACAATTGCAAGAAAAAAAGTCAGTATTGCAAATCTCGCAATTCTTAGAAAAAGAACTTTCAGAAAATTTCATTCTCAGAAATGCAAACTCACAATTGTGAGGGGAAAACAAATTGTGAGAAAAAATTGCAGTGACGAGTGAATTATAAAATGACTCACAAACAACAATCACAAAACATGAAAACAGTCGTGGATCATCAGGTCATGACAGGACAGGTAAGTTGACAGTTGGGCAATTTTTTTATAAATTCAGTCATTTTGTCTTGTTCAGGACAGTACTAAATAAAAATAACAATTTTTATGATCCCTCTTAAAATGTTGATGAAACTTAACTCCGCTTTTTCAGACTGTCAGAGTCAGAGAATCAACAATTGCTGTTTAAATGACATTAAAATTCAAAGTAATCACTTTGGTAATCTAAAATACTTTTCAGATGTAACTGTAATCTGATTACCACCCATTTAAAATGTAACTGTAATGAAATACAGTTACTCAAATTTTGTATTTTAAATACGTAACTAAGTTACTTGTATTTCGTTACTCCCCAACCCTGTATCTAATGCAGTACCACTGAAATGACTTAAAAGATGTAGTTGTGTTGAAAATACATGTACACATTTTGACACTTTTTCTCAGCCATTTTTAATCTAATCTTCTTCTAGAATACAGTTGTTGTTGAACGCTGTTGGAAGGTTCCTTTATCAAAGGAGGGAAAGCCAGCCAAACTACATCCACGTCGACACCGGGTCTACCGCTTGGTTGAGGACCAAAAACACAACTCTCAGGACAAAATGGAGCTCATTCTCACTCAAACTGTTCCCAGTGAGTGTTTTAACCTTACAAAAATATTATAATATATACAAGTTTGATTTCAAATTTGATTTTTCACGTTATACTTCATTTACAGAGCTTGGTGGACGAGGCGACACGGTTTTTGTGAAAAAATCAGTTGGCCGCAATAAGCTGCTACCCCAAGGCCTGGCTGTCTACCCTTCACAGGAAAATAAAGACATTTTCGCAGAGGAAATAAGGGTTTGTTACACAAATCGATTCATTTGTCAATAACATCATTTCACATGGAAGCCCATTTCCACCACATAAGAAAAAAAAAGTCATGCTTTTGTAAATCATAATTATGACAAGTCAACATTATGACATGCTAAGTCATAATTATGAGATGAAAAGTCGAAATTTAGACTCAACACAAGTTGAAATTATTATACAAGAAGTCATAGTTGACATACTAAGTCAACTTTTTGTCTCAGTTCTATCATAAAAAGGCAAAATTATGATTTAGTATTGTTTAGTAGTCATAATGTAAATGTTTAATGTCATAATTTTGACTGATTATCAGTTTTGGCTTTTTATGTAATACTACATCATAAAATGACATCAGAATTATGCCAATTTTCTCATAATTATGGCTTAGTATGTCATCGACATTTTGTCAATTTCATTCTATTGTCTCATAATTATGACTTACTATGTCAATTTTGAATTTTTATGTTATAATTTTGACTTTTATGTCATTGTGACTTGGTATGTAATAATTGACTTTGTCATAATTTAGCATGATTTTTTTTTTCCTTATATGGTGGAATTTTTCCCCCGTAATTTCAAGTGTTCACAGTTAGTTTGGTTTTTCCTGTAGCTGCTGCGTGAGGGACGGCCAGAGGACCGAATCCAGACGCGCACAGGAGGGCAAGTGAGTTATCCTGTGTTTTTAAACTATAAAACACAATTTATAAAGAAGAATTGCAGGTTTTATATTTTGATATTGGTGTCAACATGAGCGGTTTCATTTTGTGTTTGTGTTCATTTCACAGACTGTTGAATTCCTGAAGAAAACACAGCTTGAAGTTGCGATGCACACTTCAGTTCAGTACTCGCTCACAAAAGAGATCGTTTGCAGACAGTTTCTTAGACGGGTAAGGAATTTTTTTTATTGGAAAGGTAAATTCTGTCAACTCAGAATCTTGATTTTCAGAAAAACATGCAAGTGCATTTGTGAATACAAAATTAATGCACACTTAGATTGTTTGCCCAATCTAGTGCAGAAGTTTCGCACCATTGACTGTGTTTCTGTCCGCAGCTCGGGGTGGTTGTGCCGACTCATGCCTTGACTCTTCCAGAAGAACCAATCACAGGGCCTGGAGAGTACTGGTGTGATGTCACAGTAAGTTGATTGACTTTACAAGTGCAAACAGCACAGTTTTATGATTATTTTCCACAGATCCTCTTATGGGATTCAATCGTTGCTGAGCAGTATTTGGTCTCTCAGGTGAATGGAGTGGACACGGTCAGGGTGTCCATGTCTGTGGTGCCGTATGTGGAGGGCAGCCAAATGATGCTGATGAAGCAGAAACAAAAGGAAGAACAGTCAGATTCAGAATAGTGTTTTCTTCGATGTTTCTACGCAATGCATTGCAGGAAACAACTTATATACACAGTTTGTACAAATAAAATGAGTGTTTATTTCTTCTTGTGTAGTCGTAATTTTTTTGTATTTTTTGAATAAAACACGTGTATCTAAATGTTTCTACTCAAATTTGAAAATATGCATTTAAAAGGTGCCATTTTTATTACTATGATGATCTTTTAAATTGTATTTCAAAATGAATGTCAGGTTTTTCCCCAAATATTACACATGCATCATATACCGTATTGGGTGTATGCAGTACTGTAATTACTTTTCCCTGGAAAAAAGTACTTTTTTGCATTTTAATTGCATAAATACTTTATTGACTGTTGAAAAATTCTATATATAACACAATAGTGGCTTTAACATCAAAATTTAACATCTAATGTTAAAATTTATGTTTTAATAATAACCCTTTTAATAATAACCCAAGAATGATGTAAATTTACATTTGAAATGGTTCAAATAACAGTTTCATGTCCATCTTCTTGTTCAATTGCTTGAGGTTGATATGAGATTCAGGAAGTAATAGGTAATGTAATACTTTTTAGATAAGTAATTAGTGCAGTAATCTACTTAAACTGTAAGTTATAAATTAATAACGTTTTAGAGTAACCCAACAATGAACATATGTACATGCAGGTTGCACGTTTGAGGAGTGTAATTGTTTTGTCTCTTCCTCACTTCGGTGGATTTTAAAAAGGTCCTAGAGACATTCCTTCATGAACATCTCCATACTGACTCGAGAGTTTTCAATTGTGAGTGTCCTGTTCCACTTCGTCAGAGATCAGGAGGACCAAAAAATCACTGCCATTTTCACTAGGTTTTTTGTGTTTTGAGACATGGCAAATTATTCTATTGGAAGCATCTTTTGAAAATTGGTAGTCTGCCCAGACTAAAAGCATGCTGTGCAAGACGCAGACTAATCACAATCTTTTGGCATCAAGGGACCCGATGTGCCATCCAAACAACTTTCCTGCCCTGTCATCAGCCAAGGGACATTCTAACATTCCTAACAAGCTGGTGATGGCAACTTTTTACCTTAATAATAATCTTCAAAATTTCTACTGTACAGGTTATGCCTTCGAAATGTGACAGAAAACTTCTCAATGTCTCCAGGAATGGCTGATTTTATTTAGTACTGACTCATTTCAGCTGTCTGGAGGGTTGCCAGATCTGCACAACAAACTATAGCATGATGACCGATCAAAAATAGTTCTGGTGAAATGTCCTGAGGTAGAAAAAAACAAAAAATGTGTGTGTGTCTGATTATAGACACTGCGTTTCTTATTAAAAAAACTGGTTTGAATAAGTGTGAAAACTGCATTAAAGTATAAATACATTAAAAAGTCAACCATTGTTGGTTTTGTGTCGATGTACAGCGAGTTCACCGGAAATGCTCAAGCTGGCTTAACAAAAAACAAAGTAACTGCATATGGTCAATTTCCGAGGGAAAACTGCCGGTGTGAAATTGTGTTCATATTCAAATAATTAACTTTTTTTTTTTACTATTTTAATTCTTGAAGTTGAATAAAACACCCAAACTCGGTAAACATTAAATCATTGCTCAATTTAATGTTTGCGGCTTGAACCCATTCCTACTTTTTGAGACATATTTACACATTTAGCATAAATAATAAAAAAAATCTTTCCCCCATAGTTTTACATTATTTTAATCTTCTGCAAGTCCGTAAAAGTCTTGTAAATGTCAAATTATGTTGTGAACGAACCTTATTTTGCTCAGGTTTATGTATTTTTATTTCTGGCAGTGATATAGGAACTATTTCACACATTAAAGTGTTTTTACACACAAAATGAAACATTTTGGTACATTTCCTATAGGTGTAATGAAACTGTTACACTTTACTCAGGGTTCTACACAAGGGTCTTCGATTAACAATCTACATTCAAATGAAAACAAGCAGTTAAAAGAATCAAACCAGGATTGGGAAGACTCACTCAAACACTTTTTAAGATTTACAAGGTTTTTTCGTAACACTTTACAATGAGATTCCGCACAAAATATTCCTTTTTATACATTAACATTAGTTAATGCATTATGAACTAACAATAAATAATAGCATATTTATAAATTAACATTGGCCAAACGTATTAAATGCTATTAAAAAAAATCATAAAACATAACACATTAACTAATGTTAACATACAGAACCTTATTGTAAAGTGTTAGTTTTTTCTTTCTTCCATTTTTAATGTCTCATAATGTTTTAAATATGCCACTGCTCGAGATGGCAATGCAGAAGACAAGACCCTATTGGACGAACAAGTCATAACATCCCAATCATTTAATAATAATTCATATGATCCTACACAGCTACTGTTATGTTACAAGTGATTTTTGACAGAACTAAAACCTCATAACAAAACCAATATTGTTCAAATGGAAAGACAGTATTAGGTAGACATTTGGGAGCCATCTTAACCAATGTAATAGCAGCCAATAGAGCTTTGCAGTCCTTTGCTCCTTTCTGAAAACTGTACGAACTGGCATTACAGCTCTAAAAGCTGGCAAAAAGATTTCTGTATAGGCCAACAAAATCTGCTCCACATTAGGTAGACGTGTGCGCAACATCTTGATATCCAGTCCATTAGAATCCGTACTTGGCTTGCGTTTGTCGCCGAGTCATTTTGTTGTCGGCCCAGTTATTCTTGAGTTCCAGCTCGCGTTCCTTGGCCTGATGAATCAGATACGTGATTTGGTGCTTGCGTCTCTGTTGCCCCGTTGGCTGATCTCCTTTTTTCTGAAAACGAGATGGAAAAGTCAGTCACTTTTTCTCATTTCCATCAAATAACCATCAGAGAATGGACACTGTTAGCAACTTCTGCAGCTGTCTGAACTGAAATATTCTTGTAATGTCTCCTACTTTCTGTGCTTACCTTGCTGAAGGACTTGCGGGGCTCTGCCTCTGCCGTCATGTTCTTGGCCATCCACTGCTTATTTCCGCTCAGCTGATCGTCTCCTTTGATCTCTAGGAACTTGATTTCTTCTCTTCCGCGATTCTGTTTGCCCTGCAGCCGCCGAAACTGGAGAAATACAAAGAATATTTGAATTTAACCCTGAACAAGAGGACTTGGTCATGGTAAAACGTCATGATGCTAGGCTGTTCTTAGTGGTTGCTGGGTAGTTACTAACCAAGTCAAACAAAAAACACCCTATAGAGAATTTTACACCTGTTTTGCATCCACTAAGCAAAACTATAAGTACATTTGCTTGGAAAAGTAATAGCACACCTCAAGAAGATACATGATGTGAATGAAGTAACATTTAACTGAGTGGGACAAATGCACACCAAAGATCAATACATAAAAATTATACAATAATATGTGGCATGTAAGGCATGCTCAATCAGGCATGTGATTGGGTAAGGATCAAATTTATTTATAATTTATTCGAGGTAATTTATGTATTTGTTTTTTATTACTTACATTAAAAAAACTAAAATCAATAAAGAAATAACTATTGCTATAATACTATTGTACTGTAAAATAAAACAATAATTAATAACTAATAATGGTTATTATTATTGAAAATACTTTTTATTATTTAAACTACAAAAAATAAATCAATATATTACTATTGCAATAATACTATTGTACTGTAAAATAAAACGATAATTTAATAACAATAAAGGTCATTCAGAATTCAGAATATTTATTTAAATTACAAAAATTAGATAAATAATATATTACTATTGCAATAATTTTATTGTACTGTAAAACACGATAATTTATTAATAATAATAATAATAATAATGGTTGTTATTGAAAATACAAAAAAAATAAATCAATATATTACTATTGCAATACTATTGTACTGTAAAATATAAAAAAAGAATAAATTCAAAATTATTATTTAAATTACTAATAAAGTAACAAATCAATTAAATATATTACGATTGGAATAATTATAATATTTTTTAATATTTAATTTTGATAAATATTTATTTTTAATAAATACATTACTATATATTTCATAAATTTATTTTAATTATTAAATACATCATAAATTAATTCATTATTATTGAAATATTTGAGAATTTAATAAAAACAAAAAATAATAATTATAATTAATATTACTTTATTTTACAGAATAATATTAAAATTACATTACTAATATTCATGGCTGTGAATTAAAGTATTTGAAAATGCAGCAATTTTGTTCCCCAGATTTAAACAATTCATGTTGGTCATAATATCATAAAATAAGAAATCCAAATAAATACAGAAAAAAAGCACATCCCTGAGTAATAGAGATGCTACAAACAACTCACTGCTTCATCATTGAACATTGAAGAGGACCCTGAATCTTCTTGCTCATCTGCTGCAGAGTTTGGGTCTTGGTAATAACCCTCCCCATAGTAATCCTGTCAAACAAATGCATAAAGTATCAGCTGATAAAATTTCAAGGATTATGGTGTATGGTGCTTATTCATAAGGACACGTGTTTGAAGAAGAAGAGGAACCTGTGGAGAAGTCTCTGGCAGTGGATTCTCAGGATACTGAGGTGGGTATTCTTCCTTCTGAAAGTCTTGGATGGCTCCGACTGACCTACTGTAACTGTCCGCATTAGAACCAAAGTCCAATGGGGCGTCCTCCTCAGTGGGTGGAGGGTGTAGAGAGGGAACGTACTGCTGAGAATCCGGGTTTTGAGACATCACAGGCAGTGCTGAACTTTCTGGTAGAGAAAAGTAGTTCTCCGGAGCAACTTCATCGTCACTTCCCTCTTCATCCGCGGCCATTTGTCGGGCTAACTGCATCGCCGCTGACTTTGCAGCAGCTTTGATGGCAGACGGGGATGGGCTGGTTCCAGAAAGACCCTGGGACTTTGCTGCACTTGCCTTCGGCTTATCCGATCCAGGGCGTTTGGTTAGGGTGTGCGGCACCAGGGCCCGCTGCATTTCCTTCACAACCAGATTCTTAGGCTGAGGCAGCAGGGAGGACAGACCAACACCTCCCTGGAAGAATATGGGAGAAAATATTCTTATTTACTACATTTTAAGCTCAGGCAGACCATTTATACATTAACGTTTATGAAAAACATAAGTTACAAGCCATGAACCAAACTAAACAGCTACAAGGTGAATCACAACATTAAAAACTTTGATTTGAAGCAAAAAATTATTTGAAAATCAAAAGAAAGTACTGTGTATTTAACAGCTTTATTGAGGTAAAGAACTACAATCCCATGAAGCACTGCAAATGGCGTAATTGGTTAAAAACAATGGAGAACTACATATTTAAAATGTTGATTACATATATGGAAACAATATATTTTACATTTATTGAAAATAAGCACGCATACAAATATCGCCTGACTTGATTACGTTATTCGCAGTATTGGCGTTAAAGAGTCCTTTTGGTGCAATTTGCTTGTCCTGATTCTCTGATTGGTGGAGATCATGCATAGAATCATGGGCAATGCAGTTTTTCACCCAGAATTTTGTTAATGTACAAAATTATTTAAAAAAAAAAAAAAGTTGAAATAATAATAGCCAATTATAATTATAAATAATTTTATTTAATACACACATTTATATCTAAATATACATGTTATATTTTATATATTTAAATACGAAAACAATCACTCTAAGGGTCAGAAAAAGGTATAAAATATTCATTTTATAATAAATTACCGCTGTAATAATAATAATAATAATAATAATAAGTGGACTTAAGTGAAAAATAGAAGTTTTATCCATACCTGAGGAGCTGACTTCTTTCGTACTGGCTCGTCATCATCAGAGTCAGACTAAAACAGACAAACACCATCAATCAGAAAGAGTTTCAGAAAAAAAATTTGGATTTAATGGATCAGTAAAACTCACATCTGCTGGTTTAATTTCAGGAATGGTGATTTTAACGGGTTCTGTGCGTTTCTTGGGTTTCGGCAGATCCAAAGTCATCCTCTTAGGTTGAGGAGCTGATGCCTGTTCAGTCTTTTTTGGTGGGGGCAGAGCAGCAAAAAGTGCGCCGATCTTCCCGGCAGGACGAGCGGGTGAAGGCGTCGAATCATCGCGATCACTGTCGTCGCTGCTGTCGTACGCTACTAGAGACATCGCCACAGATCAGATGCGTTCATAAGAGAGTGAATCAGACGCAAGAATCGCTGACGAGCCGCTTTTGCATCACTTTCAGCTCAACCGATCTCAAATCATTCTGTACGGTCCTCCCAGATTTATATGGACAAATGTTGTGTGTAAATATCTAATAAACGTCAGCACACAACATCAATGGCAAATTCGCCTCCAGATAAATCAACGCTTGCAGCAGGAACCGTGCTTGCATTGGAAACTCGCCTTTTAAATCAATACTGTCTCTGCAAAACGCCAACACATGGATATATTAGTCTAAATAAACAATTAATAAACATACATCGCTCCACTCTAACCATTTAGACCCATAAACATTTTTCTTCCACCATCGTGAAGGATTTCCTCAACATCCGCTGCACAGTTTCAGAGGATTAAGCGCTACTGACACCAACTGGCGTGGAGTGGAATCTGATCAATTAACGTGACGAACTATGACAATAAATCACCGAATAAATAAAACGCCTGAAAAGACGAATGTAATTATATATAATGGCCTTGTAAAAACATAACTGAACCATAACTCTACTCGAGGAGCTCGAGTATCTATTACCATGCAGAGATATTATAGTGAGAGAAATTGTATTGCATTAGATAATCCAACAAATGTATCTTTATGTAAATATTATTTACACGGTTTTGTTGAGGGAAACGGGTTGCTCATATGGTGTTTAAAGAGCATATTGAGTGGTGTTTGTAAGATTTTTCAAGGTTTATGTAAGGTAAAGTTTGTGTTTAGAAATCTGTCATCATTTTAACATGCTGATTTGAAGCTGCTCAAGAAACATCTCAAGATTTTTTGTGGATGATACTTTTTCAAGATTCTTTGATGAATAAAATGTTTAAAAAACAGCATTTATTTGAAAAAATAAATGATTTGTAACATTATAAATGTCTTTAGTGTAGCTTTTAATCAATTTATTGCATCCTTGCTTTTACTGACCCAAAACGTTTAATCCATTTGTCCAGAAAATAAGCCTGTGTCTTGGTTGGTAGCATGTGTTTGTGGTATAAAATCAAATAACCCGAGTATAACATTTAGTAGTTTTATTGACAAAGTCTGCAGAACACACATTATTTCTCCATGATAAATAATCTTGCTCAAACACAATACATCAGTACCAGTAGCTTTTACGAGGCTTCCTATCTTCCTGAATGTTTAATTTCTCCATAACTTCTTCCTCAAGGGTTTTCAAAGACGGCATGTATGTTTTCTGAAGCGTGTCGTCTGGCGATGTGTCCTTGGGTCCATCTGAAAGGTAGATAAACACTCCGCATTTAAATATTTGAGTATCTAAAACTCTAGGTACAAATGCATTGTTTTTTTTAATCTTTCAACCCCTTTCCCCTTCCTCAGAAGCCCCACCTTTCCACTGCTGAGGAATGATGCCGTCTTTTCTCTGGTAGACTGGTTTGGGAATAATCCGTCCTGTCCTGACAGAAACACGCACTCGCTCACCCTCTTCGGTGTATCTCCACTCGATATCTGTGGGCTTCCTAAGAAACATTAGACACAATACATTGAGAGTCAGGTGTGTCCATTCTACTATTCTACTCCACTTAATGTTTGATGCTCCAGATAACAACATTAATGCTCACCTGTCTGTAGGATCAATAAGCATAACATCTTTCAGCAGCAGAGGGGCTTCACTGGCGATGTAAGTACCCCGGTAATCTCCGGATCTGCCAACATACCTGTAATGCTGGAAAAAATAATGTTTAAAACAATTAAAAGTGATGCTTTTCAATAAAACCATAACAAAAGGAGTCTTGTAAAATACACGTTTTACTCCTACCGTGTTCAGGCCCTCGAGCATGACCCAGTTTCGGCGCCGGATCACCTGAGAAACTTTGCCTTGCTTTCCTTTGTCCTTTCCAGATAAAATCTCCACCTGGTTAATTTGATTTAAATGGTATATTAAATAGATAAACGGTGTGAAAAAATACAAAAATGCACAAGTTAAGGGGTAAATGGTGTTAAAACATCCACTACAGGGAAATGATTTTAACCAGGGGTTTTTAATCTTTTAGATGCCATGGACCCCAAATATAATCATTCTTTTGCAAGGGACCCCATTATAAAATTGAAAAATCAGCTATAAATTTTCATGTAATAAACCCAATTTATACTGTGAAAAATTAATAGTATAAATATGTCTAAAGATTATTTGGAAAAAATATTTAGTTTTTAGTATGTTACATTATAATGCTTTTTTCTCTACCTATAATACTGTGCTGTTAAATGTATTATTTATGTGTGTCAATTCCTAAATATTTATTTTAATAAACTATTTGTTAATTTTAAAGTCACCATGAAATCAAAATCAACAATGTTTATTTTTTATGGAATATTGTAGTATTTACTATAAATGATTTATCTGTGCACATCGTTATGTTTTTAATTCATGTGTCTTCGTAATTTTTATTTTCGTAATTTTTGCACCCGAAATCGCATAGTAGGCAAAAAAAAAAACAGTATATAACAAAAGTATGTCTGAATCTAGAGTACCAGGTTGACCGACTATTTCTGGCAAGATTGTGAAGTGTGCATACAATGGACACTTTACTATCCCATGAGGCGACGGGAGAGGATTTGGGAATGGCAGTGAAGCGATCGCAATGGATGCTGTTAGATCACATGATAATGAAAGCATGGTGATTATGAATATTGTTCGTCCAGATTCATATCATAGAACAAACTTTTCACTTTTTTTTGTTTCACACAGTACTTATTCAAGAAAGTATGCCATTTTGAACGCAGCCCTCTTTTCTGAGGACGTGTTTAATGGCATGAGGGCGGGACACATGACATCACTCACATGACGTCGCAGCAATTGCAAACCACAACCATCCAATCAAATCCCACCCAACATTTTTCTTGTTCGAAAAGCTGTTTCGCAATATGTCACAATGTGGCTTTTTCGTAAACTGTTCCACAGTCCCCCTAGTTTGAAAACCCCTATAAACAATATCAATATCAACATTACAGTGGACTAAAATACGTCAGGTGGATAAAAAACTGATAAAGATAAGAAAAACTCCACTACTTAATAAACTTACTGTGTCTCCTCTTAAGACATGCCAGTCCTCATTTGCAATCGGTTCAACAAACACCTTTCTTCTTTTCTTGCCCGGTGGATTGAGCCGCTTGGCTGCGATCGTCCACGGTCTGTTTGTCCCAAAACGATAATCATGTGGAAATGCAGATTTTGCTGCCGTCCACAGAAGAGCCGTCAGTCTCATGCTGCTGTGGACAATTTAAAAATACATTCATTATCTGTGGAATATACACTTGAATGGTATATATGTTATGCATGTCTTCTGAAAATGTAGGTGTTATATTCTCCACTGACAGTGTGTGACACAACAGCGGCTCTTCATTAAAAGCGGTCACTTTCTTTTCTCGTGTTTGTCATGCGTGAGGTTTTTGAACAGATCCCATATATTATAGTGGAACTCTACCTACCTGAATTATTGCTGCTGCATTTAGAGGCACATTTAAATAAAATAACTAAATTAGTTTGTAGTAATTCTCCATCCACAAGGGTCAAACTTGTGTAGTACATGGGCTACTTCCTTTTCCTTTCGAAACAAGCGACGAAGGTGTCAAAATAAAAGTCTCGATTGGCAGGGCACACATTTATATAAATAAATAATAATAAAAAAGACAAATAAGATTAAATTACACATCGGTGTTTCCTATTTGATTCGAAGGGATTTGAAGCGATTTGCAATAGCAACTTAAAATACTTCCTGAAAGGTATTGTTGGCATTTATGTGTATGTATGTATATATATATATATATATATATATATATATATATAAACGTTTTCCAATCTCTGAGAAGTTATGAAACTTGATATATGTCAAAAACAATTTGCTTGGCTTTGGGAGAAAATTTCCCAATGATATTTACAAAAATAAATGCCACCTGGACCTGTAAATGTAACATCTGTCAGCAAATTCTCATGGCTCATCAAGTTTTTTTTTTTATGTGACAAATGGAATGTAATAAATAAAAGAAATGACAGAGTAAAAAGTCTTTGAATATTCCTAGGAGCTTAACATTAATAAACGGGTTGTATTAATAAAATATTACTACTTTAGGTCTTATTTGGTATTAATATCACCATACAAAAGCATATTAGGAATTTTCTATATTCTAAGAAAATGCCCATAATTATGTCCTATAACAATGTAGTTGTTTATATTTCCTGAAAATGTACACAAAAATGATAGTTGCATGACAGAATATTAAAAGGATTCTCTTTTTTACTCGCATAAAACCATTAACCAATCAAATCGCCCTTTCATTCTGTATCCAAGTAGGATGACTCCAACCAGCCAACTAGCGTCGAGCTTGGCTTTGTAGTCAGGCAGACATAACGCAGTCGTCCAATCACAAAATAAGCCGAAAGGGGATTTTTGCTCTATATTTGTCTCAGGTAGTTTCTTTTTCGTTTATAAAATAAACGGTAACATTATTTTGTATTTGAATGAGATATTGCACTAGGTAAACTTTGTACAACGATAATGGTTATAGTTTATGAGAAAGGCCAGGTATTTTAATGTAATAATCGATGTTTTTCGAGGCGTACAAGTGTGGCTAGCTAGTTCTATAGGCACAGTCATTGGTAATGATATTAACGATAGCTAGCTTGTGCATATATACTAAGAGCTAAAGTTATTACTTTACAAATTATGTAATTAAATTTTGAATTATAGTAAAACAACTGTTAATTTTATGTCGGTTTCGTTGAGTCGACGTCTCTTCGGCCTTTTCGAACTCACGTTAGCCTGTTAGCTGCTATGTCATGCTAATGTAAACTAGGCTGCTGTGAGGTTTATTTCTAGTAATCAATGAGCATTTGCTTTTGAGTATTCGGTTAACTTGCGCTAAAATGAGCTTTTGGTCATAAATAACCAATGGCCTCGTCTAGTTTCTGGTTGGTTGGCCTTTCAGTACGCCCACAAAGAGATACACATGGGTGTAATCAACCAGAACTGTGCATGTCTCATGTATGATAGTCGTATATTAGATACATTAAATCATGCATTAAAGTGATTATGAGTGATCGGTTTTCATCCTGGTGGTATCATGCATACACCGACTGAAAGCATCAGTTTCTTATGTTGAGGTCTTCTTTGGGCGCGTGTGTGTTGAATATGAGGAAATGCCTGGACTGGGGCAGGAAAAACAGCCCTGCAGTATTTGGGCATGGTCGCTATCCGATTGACCTGACAACAGTTTCATGAGTGGCTGTATTTACAAAATGGGGAAAATGTCTAGAGCGTTTAGACGTGGGAGAATTTAGGCGGTTTTATCGTGTGTTTACAGTCTGTTGCTGAAGGTGTAAACCTGGCCGAAATAGGCTAGTTAGTAGTGAAACTGATGATCATTTACAGACATGGTGACAAATTGATTTACCAGTAAGCAGTTTGTTCTAAGACTGTTTTAAAATGTTGTCTGCAGACTGTTGTTGTGCTTATTAAAGAAATACTATAAATCAATAATTGTGCTTTTTTTAAAACCTAATACCACAAAATGGTCTAACAACTGCAAACACCCTATAACTTTTACTGTTTGCATTTAGTTAGACGAGCTCTGTTTGCATCTTAATAAAACTACAATTAATTTACTTTTTTAAAATATGCAGTGGCATTTCAGACTCTAGGACTGAAAGTTGGCCAAACCAAATGTGAACTCAGACTAACTAACATCTGACTCGTATTCTAGAGCTTCAGGTCCAGGAGGGTTCTGAATGCAGTTTGTCAGTCCAGTTTGGTTGAGACATGGCAGAAGATCAGTTAAAGGCAGACGCCTCGGCTGGGGAGGGGGAGACGGAGCCCAGTATGCTGCTGCAGAAGCTTAAGAGCAACATTTCGTAAGAACTACTGTTTACTCTTTCTTCGTTGTGGTTCAGATAGAATCTCAAATCTTTATTACCTGAAGAAATGGTATATCATATTTAAAATCAAGCAGAGTGATGTTTGGTCACCCAAAGATGAAAATTCTTTAATTAGTCATTAATGTCATTGTCGTTCCAAACCTGTAAGACTTTCGTTCGTCTTTGGAACACAGATGAAGATCCTTTTAATAAAATCTGAGAGATTTCTGTTCCTCCATTGACAGTGAACTCAACTAGCACTTTGAGGCTTCAAAAAGTTCTCACTGAGATCATAAAACTAATCCATTGATTTGAGTGGTTTAGTCCAAATTTTCTGAAGAGACTATCTATACGATAAACCGATTTACCGAATTTAGGAGTTTGTTTCACGAGTTGAAAAGGTTCATAAAGAGTTGAATTGAGCAGTTTAGTCCAAATTTTCTAAAGAGACACAATTACTTTATATGATGAACAAATTGAATTTAGGCTTTTATTCACATATAAACATTGATCAGCGAACATAAACAGAAGCTCAAATGTGCTGCGTAACACGAGAATGAAACTCATTGGTTCTCGTACGTCAAGCAAACATGCTTGAGCTTCCGTTTACACGACTGATGTGTGCGATGATCAGTGTTTTATATGAATAAAAGCCTAAATTCAATCTGTTCATCATATAAAGTGATTGTGTCTCTTTTGAAAATTTGGACTAAACTGCTCAATTCAACTCTTTATGAACCTTTTCAACTCGTGAAACAAACTCCAGCAGTTTTATTGGTTCAACTAGTGGTTATTTTGGGCCAAGGCTTTTTTTTTTTTTTTGATAGTGTGTTTGGGAAACCTGTTTGAAAATGGTCATTATTGATGCTAGTGGCACAGAAATTACTCACATCTTTTCTAAATTTCTCCTTTTTTAACATTGTTACCAGAAATGTTAAAGGAAAAATGTTTAATTTCCACCTTGATTTGAACAAATATATGTATGTTTCTTATCTTTTTTTTTTTTTTTTTATCTTTTCACAGTAAAAATGTGCAGGGCAAAGTGGACAAAATTTTGGTAAGTATATAAAAGTATAATGAGATTTCAGTGTTCTGAAATTGTATAATTGATATCAAGTGTATTTTCAGTTATAGTTGTTATTTATTTATAACAAGGATATAACAGGGTGACACTTTTTGTTAGCTGTAGTATGAATGCTGGAGAAACTCTCGAGTATCTCATCAAAGCACAGTTGTGACAGATATTGTTTGAACCCACAACTATTATATTAGCAGTTCAGAACTATAATCACCTCACAACTGTCTTGTTGTGTTGTATAATATTACACACTCATTCAGCTTATTTATATATTTACAGTGTTTTAAGCAAATTTTCTTTCCCTCATTCCTTCTTTCTCCCTGTGACATGTCTCCTCTCAGGAAGATGTACAGCGTTTCTCCGACAATGACAAGCTCTACCTTTATCTACAGCTACCCTCAGGTCCAAGTGCTGGAGAGAAGAGGTACAGGTCATAAAATCACACAAATAATGTTTTTGTTATTTATTTTATTATTTTTTAATATATCAATTTTGAATAGTAAATTATAGTAATAGTAAATATTAAAATATTTGAGGTCTTTTTTTTAAAAATCCTGGCCAATTAGGCTATAACACACATTCAGTAACACGAATGTGACAAGAAATGTTATATGTGAAACATGTTTATAAACTTTCTCTGTATGCACCAGTGGTGATTCAAATTCGGTCAACACAGCAGACCAGCTTCACACCTGCAACTGGATCCGTAGCCACTTGGAAGAACATCCTGACACCTGCCTGCCTAAGCAAGATGTTTACGAGACATACCGGTAAGGACTGGGGTGCAAAATATACACAGTAATGCTGCCTTCCGACATGCTATCGGACGTTACTGAAGTCTTGATTTCGAGCTTGTCATGTTCAAGTGCTTTGTTGTCAGAAAGAATATGAATCATGGATTACACCAGGTTTCTTCCTGCCTATTTCCTGTTGAAATCTTATTAAAGCCATAATGTACTGAAGATATTTAATTTTTCCTAGAATTTTAGGGGTCCATTATCTGTTCTTTTCTGCCCCTGTTTGCAACTGTTCACAAAAAATACAATGATTATTTATTTTATATCTAAACAGGAAGCACTGTGACAACTTACAGCATCGGCCTCTAAGTGCAGCAAATTTTGGCAAAATCATCCGAGACATCTTCCCTAATATTAAAGCACGAAGACTTGGCGGTAGAGGACAGTCCAAATATCCTTTTGTCTCTGATTTCATGAAACAGACAAACATTTTTGCCTTAAAACATATCCAAAATCCTATTTAGAGCGGTCCAAGACACCGTGCCAGAGTGATTGTACAGTGAGTAATCAATGTCATGAAAACACATTCAACTGTTAAAGATTTTTAAATATTGCAATTTCTTTTTTTTCCACAATTCTGACTTTTTTTTTCTCAGAGTTGCGAGTTTATATCTCAGTTCAGACTTTTTTTCTCAGAATTGTGAGATAAAAAGTTGCAATTACCTTTTTTATTTTTTATTCCATGGTGAAAACAAGCTTCCCCATATCTATAATGGTTTGGTTTTTAGGTTAGGTTAGGTTTAGGAAGTTTTTAAGATGTGGTAGATTTCTACGCACCTTCCTTAAGTTAACCTGGGGCATCTCCAGTCGAGTCCCAAGCAACTCCAGTTATCAGCTGAGTCGGACAACGTCTTGCCCCTTAATGTCTCTCCATAGAGTACCACAGTTTATATAGAATAAGGGCATGGGAAATTTTTCTTTTATATGATTGGTTCTTCATATGTATAATTCTCTGTTACTAGGTAAAAGCACATTTGGATTACTTGATACTTCAGCTTGTTGCTAGGGTCATGAGATTAAATATACATACATTAATACTGCAAGAAAAAGAAATGTTATAATTAATTAAAAATTTCCTTCACAATGTTTTAATACTTTTGACAAATGAATTTCATCTCATGCTTTAAGTTCATTCAGCTGATAATCATTTAACTGAATTCAAACTAAAAATCTCTTTTAGTTTGATGAAACTTAGTATATTGTCCCTTAACGTAATCGCCAGCACATACTGCTATAGTGGGATACGCCGAAAGACCGTGTTAAACATGCCGTTACTGCCCAACCTGGACCTCAAAAATGACCCGGTATGATTGTCTTCTTACTACTGATTTTTCTCTAATTCGCTGTCATAACATGAAAATAATATAGTTTATCAGTTATTTTTTGGCAAGAAGAAAAACAAATGTTTGTGCTTAAATATTCTTGTTAAAATATTAAATTAAATATATATATTAAATATTATTGTGCCACCTCCAGTCTGAACTGACAGAACTGGTGCAAACCTACAAGCAAGAGGTCACCGAAGCAGCCTGTGAACTCATCTGCGACTGGGCCCAGAAGATCCTGAAGCGTTCTTTCGACACGGTGGTAGAAATCGCACGCTTCCTTGTGCAGGAGCACATCGTCAACCCACGCTGCAGCCAAGCTGAGCTTGTCACCTCAGCCGCTCTTGCAGGTACATGCTAGTAAGATGATGTGATACATCTTGCTCAGTGTTTTTGTAGTGTCATTGATATACTGTTATAGGTTTTAATTTTTTAATTAGATTTTATTTCTATATTTTCTGTTTTCAGTTTAATTAGAGTGTTAGTAATGTTGTGTTTTTTGTCATTTTTAGTTGTTTTTCTTTTTTTTAATGTCTATGTATTATTTATTAAGTTTTAGTTATTTTAGTACTTCAACTTGAGAAATGGTTTTTAACTTTTTATATTTTATCTTATTTCAGTTAATGTTTTTTCAAATGAATTTAAAAAAAAAAAATGGTTTTAGTTTTGGTTAAGCCTGGTTATAACCCTGGTTTTGCTCCTTTGATTTAGGAATATATATAGTGAATATATATAATTTTTTTTAAATGTATTTATTTTATTTTATTACATTTTATTTTGTTTTTTGGGGGGGGTTTCATTAGGTGGACCTTCCAAACCTCATAAGGCAATGAAAAAGATCCCAGCAGCTTCCCGGGCAGGTGGAGCAGAGGAGGATAGTGGCAGTGCGGAAAACAAGGTATTATCGGTCATTTCTGTCCTCACTAATTAAAAAAAAAATGCTAATGCAAATAAAATAATCAGAATAGTGTATAATGATTCATAAGAATAGTTGATTCTGATTGATGTAAATATTTGTATAATATTTGTCAAATATCATCAAATATTCATTAGATATATTTGTATAATCACTGTATAAACTATTTATATATAACTGTATAACTGATATGTCTGTCAAAAAGTTAGTTCGCACAAAAATGAAAATTATCTCATTACTCACCCTCAAGCCATCCTAGGTGTATATGACTGGTGTATATCTTCTTTCAGATGAACACAATCTGAGATATATTTAAAAAAATATCCTGGCTCTTCCAAGCTTTATAATGGTACTGAAAAGGCTCATCGATTTGTGGCAGAACAGTAACCTCTGAAGTGACGCATGACTAACGCGGAAGCACAGAGGATAGAGCAAAAATTTTAAAGAGAAATGTTGGAGGATATCGATATAAGAGAAGAGGAGCTTAAGTTTGTTGTACAGCCCTATATGTTTAAACGTGAGAGGCGTCTAAGCTTACGATACTACGATCCTGCGTCATACATCAGGGGTTACTCATTTGGTGCAAGTCGACTTCCGCAATATTTGTATGGTCATCTGCAGGAAACTAGTTATTTTAGTTTTAAATATATTCATTTTTTCTTATAAAAACCCATCACTTGCTTCAGAAGGCTTTTATTAAACACCTAGAGCTGTATGGATTACTTTTATGATGGATGGGTGCATTTTTTTGGGCTTCAAAATCAGGCTCTTTATTCACTACCATTATAAAACTGGAAAGAACCTGGATATTTTTAAATACATTTCCAATTGTGTTCGTCTTAAAGAAGATAGTCTTATACACCTAGGATGGCTTGAGGGTGAGTAAATCATGGGATAATTTTAATTTTTGGTGAACTAACCCTTTAAGTGGCCACATCCTAAGTAGGATATTTTACTATCAGTCAATCATTTTCACTAAATAAACCCTTTAAGGGATCATGATCATCTTATCAGGGTTTGTTTTGCAATAATGTCACATATTAGCTGTAGTACATACTATAAATAGTAAATTTAATACTTCTTTAAGGAAAAAAAGTTTCATTGTGATGTTTTTGGCAGCAAAAAGAGAAAGACGGTGTGGAACAGCCGCCATCCAATAAGCAGCAGGTCAGTGATAAACCAACCAACAAGGTGGAGTCAGCTCGAGTGGAGGCCTTCATGAAGAAGCTGCCTCAGCTCCTTCCCAGGGGCACCGTTCCAGAGAAAACCTCCCCACCGTGTCTGGCACCAGCTGATTCGGGAAGTGTTCAAGTCACTTTGCCCATTACCGTCACAACGATACCCTCTCAACCAGGCGGCACCGTCCCTCTTATGATTCTGCCATCGGGCATGCTCTCTTACCCTGAGCTCGAGAAAACTTCAGGCACGGTCGCCACTTCCGCTGCTCCGACCCCTGTCGTCCAGAGAGCGCGACCGGCGGCTCCAAAGAGGGGGCCTGACCCCTCCAGCTCAGTGTCAGCCACTGGTGTTGCTCAGAAACGCAAAAGAGGACGACCGAGGAAGCCGAGACCTGAAGACGTGGCACCACAGGTACAGTCAACCCCAAACCCCAATCCAAATCCAGCTTTGCCCACAAGAGGAGTAATCCAAAAGGCCCTGCCTTGTGCTCCCCCAACTCCTTCGCAGTTGGTTGAAATTGTGTTCCAGGATCAGCAAGGCTTGATGCTTAGCCCACTTCCAACCATCCAGGAAGTGACAGACCCTGAGCATAGAGGCGTAGTGGTACAGTGTCAACCTGCAACAGAACCTGAGAAGCAGCAGTCCGTCCTGCTAATGCAAGGGCCCAACCAACCCGGTTACGAGCTGACCAGCAGGAGGATGGTCATCCAACGTGCTCCGTTATCCAGAGAAGGAAGGCCTGTTCCTATAGAAGTGCCACAGTCCTCCACCTCGTACCTCCCGCCTGCAATGTTATTAGAGGACAGAGGAGAAGTGGAAATTACTCTGACTCCTGTGGAGCCACAGGCTGATTCCATGCCAAACTCAGCAGGTAGCTGCTTCGGCTCCTTATCTGGAGAAACCCCCAAACCTGACGCCCCGTAACAGCAGCACAGCAACCGTCTCCTTTCTCAGAGACTCCGTGATCTCAATGCCTTTCCAGTGCTTCTGTGAATTGCATATTAGCTTATAGTCAAACTGAGGTTTACCATCTTGGCTGAGCTTGAGTGGGTATGTCTGCTTTCTGTGTAAAAAAACCAACAAACAAACAAAAAAAAAATGTATAGAAGTACAACTTATCATTGTTGCCTTCAAACAGCAACTACACTCATATTTTCATATGAATAACATGAAACATAAGTGAATTCCTGAAGATTCCAGGAATGCTTTTGAAGAGATTATGAATTTAAGTGACCTAAAACAAATGTTTTGACTGAAAGGAAGATAATGAACAGATATACTCGCAAATAACAGTCCAATCTGGTCCAGCTCAGTTATAAACAAGACAATTCAGAGTTACCGAAGAACTGCTTACCATCCGTCGGCATTTATCACCGTGCTCAGTGCCATAAAAGGGCAGTCGACCTTTTATTGCTCTAACCATCTTTGCATGTTTGTGTTTGTAAACATGAATCGAGACATTTGAGTGTGTTTGTAGCTGTTCAGATGACAAAGAGTGATATTACGGGTTTGCAACTTCAGGGTTCTAGAAAAAAAAAGTCCCTCTCTCACCCAGCGATTGGGTTAATAGTTATGCGTTCAGTTTTTTTTTATTTTTTTTTTACCTGTTATTAACATCACAAATAGATACAGATATACAAAGCTTGGAAATTACTACATCAACTTGCTGTTGCAAAGGTCAAGACGACACTACTGGTTCAGATGGTGCACAATGTAGGTGGATAGAAAAACGAAGACCTCTTAATTCCCTTTAAATATGCAAATGAGGCTGTGATTTCGGGATCGTTCTCAAAACCCCCCCTCTTTCAGGTCTGTCCAGTTGTTCTCTCACAGCAACATAAATAGCACTTAACAGATGTAAATAGTCTATCCGCGAGCCCAGAAGAATATCTTCGTAGGTAAAGCATACCAGAACTAATTTAAAACGTTTTATTTTCCAAATGTATAGCCATCGTCACTATATTGCTACTACGAAATATTATTCTTCTTATTAGTTACTAGTAAAGTGTGCACTGTCACCCTAAAAGCATGTACAAAAAAATTCTAAAATTTGATTATATTATTTAAATTTAGACTGAAATATGTACTAATTATTTATTTATACAAATTTTACAAAGTTTGCGCCACAACAGCTTCTCTTTGTTTTGATTATCTCTTAAAAGAGAATTTTGCTCTCTTTTTATAGCCTTGAAATACACTATTTTTATTAGTGGTTTGTGTTTCAGATATTACATTTGATCTTAGCCAAATATCCAAAAATTTAGAAAAATTGTCATTTAATTTGTAAGTTCATTATTATTATAAATAATAACGATAATTGATGGAATGGGACAATGGGTTTGTTTATTACTGCTTTATGATTATTATTTGATGTGCTTTATTGAATTCAAGAGTATTTAAAGGCTATGAATTTGGGCGAAAAGCCTCCTTTAAAGTTTACTAAAGATGATATAATCTCAGCAGAGACTGTTGATGGTTAAAGAGATTAAATAGGCACTAAAAACATTGCCACTCCAATAATATATGAAGAGCTTTGGAGTCAGATGTTATTTATTCAAATATTGTTGTAATATATGTGAGATGGGAAATGAGTAGAAGTGTTAACTTTACTATGGAGTAATGGTGCTTTAAAAAAGCTAAACGGGTTTTACTAACGCAAACGATTGTGATTCACATCGCAGTGATTTCACCGATCAGCAGTTTGACTGCACTTCACGTCCGCTGCTCACTGGTAGAATTACCACGGTACAATGTTGCAGAATGGCAGCCGGCTGTCAGACAGCCTGTTAGCGGTGCGTTAGCATAAATTACATTTAGGCTCGTGAAATGAATGTGCTATATATGTCATGTTTAGTTCTGAATAAAAGCGGCTGCTCAGTTTACTCAAGGTTTAAATTTTGACTCTAACCAAAATTAATTGAAATCTTTATTATAATTGCAGGAGCTTTTATTTTGTACTTTGTGGTATTGGTAGGGCCTGTTGCTTTTTGATCATTTGTGTTTTATAGTATATGATTTATTTTCCCTTTTAAAGGCAGTGCACAGTTCTAATATACTGCCTCATTTGCAGTCTTGAGATTTAAATACTAATGTTATATCTCAATATCCTGACAACAGCAATTCCGTATCCTGTGAAATAAAATATCTGACTTACGTTTTTTTTTTTTTAAAGAATACATTGACAAAAACATCTAATTTATATTAATAAACCTCAAACCGTTAATGGTAAGTCATTAAATGCAGCGTTCAAATAAATGGCTGAACAGTGAGACATTAGATGAATATGGATCTGACACGTTACATGATAATTGAGGAATGAGTGTAAATAATCAGATTTGACCGATCTGAAGCAGAAAAGTTCCTTTTCATACCTGAACGTGATTGAAAACAGTTTAAAAGGATTGTTTTATGGACGCTTGTTTATGTCAGGGAATAAAAATAAAAACTATAATTGCGACTTATCTCATAATTCTGACTCGCAATTTTTGGTTAATACCGCTCAAATCTTTTCTCAATTTTTTTTTCTCAGAATTGACATAAAAACTCGCAGTTGTGTTATGAAGTCTGAATTGCGAGAGATATAAACTCGCAATTCTGACTTTTTTTTTTGCAATTCTGATTTTGTCTCTCAGAATTGAGAAATATAAACTCGCAATTGATCGTGAATCGTGAGATATAAAGTCTAAAAAAAGTCAAAATTGTGATAGTCGCAATTGCGAGTTAAAAATTCTTGCGATATATAAACTCGCAATTCTGACTTTTTTTCTCGGAATTGTGAGTTAATATCTCACGATTCTGATTTTATTTCTCAGAATTGATTTTTGTTTTTCAATCATTTCGTTATAAACTCGCAACTGCAAATTATAAATTATAAAGTCTTGTGACATATAAACTCACAATGCTTAACTTTTTCTTGTAATTGTGGGTCAGTATCTCTCATTTCTCAGAATTGAAAAATATAAATGTGCACTTGCCAGTTCTAAAGTCAGAATTACGAGATAAAAACTCGCAATTGGGAGTAATGAAGTCAAAATTGCGAGATATAAACTTGCCGTTGCTAGAAAAAGTCAGAGTTGTGAGATAAAAGGTCGCAATTACCTGTTTAATTTTTTTATTTTGCGGCGGAAACAAGTTTCCATATTATTCCATGGGAATAAATAAAGCATTTGGGCATATGATCACTTACATCCATCTATGGATAGATTATTCATATCCTCATAATCCACTGACAAATAATGTCATTTTTTGTTTGCAAGTACAATGTCAACCACAGAAATGTAAAATGTTCAGTACAACATAGTGCCTCATACAAACCACTGTGCTCTGTAAATATCCATTTTCTTTGCATTATTTATGAGGTTGTGGTTATGCTCTGGATTCTTTGTTTTGTACTGTTTGGTAAAGGCTCACAAAACTGTTGCCCTCAAAAAGAAGGAAAACCAAAATGACACGCCGATCACACGAGTGGTCAAGGTGACGATCGTGTGTTGTAATTACCCATCAGTGTTAGTAATTCTTACGTTTCATTGTGACAAACTCAAAAGAAACCAACTTCTCACTGAGTCATGTAGAATTGTTCATTAGTTTTTCTATCAACCCCGTGGATTCTGCGTAAGTGTTGATTTGTTGTGCGTGTCGGTACTATGCCATGAGTTGACCCTGCCATTTTTACCATAGACATCTAACATGTCTAATGTAAGAATCTGATTACCATCTCCTTTTTTTTTTTTTTTTAGTCAGTCCATGCATGGTTTGTGTATTGAACATGTTTTTAAAAAGTTACAAAAGGATCTGATATTCGCTCAGAGTTGCGCAGTTTCTTTTTAAAACATTTGAACCCTGGTGTTTGTCTTGCACTTTAATTTTCTCAATGGAAAGCACACAGGGGGAGAAAAAAAGATGAAATACAGCACCTTGTTTGTTGTTTGTTTTTCTACTTCTAAAGTCTTCTTTTCGGAAAGTTTTTCTTTTTTGTATTTCATGTTTTTTCATGTTAAAAATGTACAATTGGACATCTTCCATATAAAACAATGAAACGATCTCTGACTGTGAGCACATTTTCATAAATCAGCACTAATAAACAATGTATGATGTGTTTCTTTATATCAAGTGTTTGTGAACCACTTGTGAACTCATATTTTCTCAATAGTTAAATCTCTTAGGACAGATTTTAAAAATGTTAGAGTAAAAAAAAGTTTCAGGCTAAATAAAATAGATTAAAGGCACAATATGTAAGATTTTCGGATTAAAATATTTAAAAACCACTAGAACAATTTTAAATATTTTGTTGACTTGTGTACTTACATTATCACTGATGTTATCCAGAGAAATAAGCCATTTTAATGAGGACACAGACCGTCGCCAATCAATTACCCTCGATTTTACTTTCTAAGAAACCATGGAAATGCCAGATAAACTTTAATATATCATGTGTTTTATTAGACAAGAAGTGTTTGTATACATTTATAGACAGAAAACTAATCGTCATATACACGTTTAGTCTTGTTTAATTCTCGTTTTCTTGAGTTAACACGAGTACCATGTTTTTCTTCACTAATATCGATCTGCAGTGTGCAACAAGTGTCTCATAGCAGCCGCTGAGCGAACACAAAGAGTAAAATTATAACTTTTTCAACACACTGAAATGTTTCTAATGTGATAAAACAGCGCTGCGTTACCCCACATACGCTTGACCGGAAGAAGCGACTGTGGCTTAATAAAAGTTCCACTGGTCTCGAGACGCGAGTCGCGCTCGTCTCTCATTAACAATCGCTCCAACAGTACTCAGTCCTGCTCTGCTTCATGCTACAGTAACGTTAATAATCTTATCCATGAACATGATTTCTGCCGGAGTCCAGTCCCGATTCTTTTCCACCGGCTGTGAGGTGAAGACGACATCTCCCATGATTCTGCGTTCAATCTCGGCGTCAAGCTACGCCTTTGTTTCGAATCGGCGACCTCTAGCTGCGAAAAACTACATATTGTGCCTTTAAAGCATTATATATAATTATTGCATATTTTTAAAAATATAATATGCAAATGTAGCTACATGCACTACCACCCAAAAGTTTGATGTCGTTATGAATTTAAGTTTTTGAAGTCTTGAGTAATCATCAAGGTTGCGTTTATTTGATCAAAAATATAGTAGAAATATAAAAATATTGTGAAATAATAATAAATGTTTTCTATTTTAATACTAACTTAAAAAGTCATTTAATCCAGTGACGCAATGCTGAAATCTCAGCATCATTACGCAGTCTTCAGTGTCACATGACCAAATCTGAAATCATTCTAATATACTGATTTGCTGCTCCAGAAACATTTGATCACGTGACTCTTTTGTACAGACGGTCTGATGTTCATGATTCCATTGATAGTTCTCAAATCATGCTCATCAGGTTTTGTTTAGGTTGGCACTTTCACCCAAATTGGACTTGGACACTGTACATGTGTTCACGGTAACACTAAACTGTGTAAGTGTGAAAAATGATTTTGATGACTCAGATGTTTGCACCAAAAATGCCGCATGTGTGTAAAACCAGTCTTCCGGCACAAGTTAAGTAACTCTTCATAAATCAATGGCCACACATTTAACACATAAGTGGCTTTTATTAGCTCAGCTTACAGAATACTTGGAGCTCCACGGTGTGCTGAGCGAATCAAAGCACTGTGTACTTGGTGTACTGTACATCACTTTGGATGAAAAGCCAATGACAAGTAACTGTACAGATCAAATTGAGTCAGTAGCATTTCAGAGTAATATTAAATTCTTATTACAATACCTGATTATTTACCAATACAGTCTTCAAGGGCAGAGTTAGGAGCTCCATACTAGCGCTCGAACAAACGCTCATTAGTGCTTAGAAACAATTGCTACCTTTATTTGGTCCTGTAGACAATAATGAGCAACAGTTTCAACCATGAGGATAAAGGAAAGGCAAAAACAGGGGGGACAACCGTACTGTAAAGGCAGGCTTGGCATTGGGACGACAGGTCAGCTAAGAGTGAAGCCCCTTGTTTCAGTAGTGGTACAGAAGAACATGTTAACTGAAGCTCAACTGGCTTTAGAGAGTCTGGTTATGGTGGTGAGTGGACTCCGATTTAAAGAATACAACAATCAGAGTCTTCCTTCTTTTCCCGACGCCTCGGTCCTCCGTGCGGTGATGCGGCTTGACCTCTCATCTGCTGAGATGTGAAGAAAACTTGTTTCAGTAACTTGAATTTTGTCACTACAGGGCATCTGACAACTCTTTTAGGCTTTTTTCGAAAGAAAAATCCTTTTACTCAGAAAGAATGCATTAAAGGATCAGTTCACTTCAGAATTTAAATTTCCTGGTAATTTACTCACCACCATGTCATCCAAGATGTTCATGTCTTCATGTCTTTCCTTCTTTAGTCGAAAAGAAATTAAGGTTTTTGAGGGAAACATTCCAGGATTTTTCTCCATATAGCGGACTTCACCATTTATCAACGGGTTGAAGGTCCAAATTGCTTCAAAGGACTCTACACGATCCCAGCCGAGGAATAAGGGTCTTATCTAGCAAAACGATCAGCCATTTTCTAAAATTATGTATTATAATTATACACGCACTTTTTAACTACAAACGCTCGTCTTACACTGCTCTGCGATGCATCACAATTTACGTTGGAAAGGTCACACGGGACATAGGCGGAAGTACTGACCCAATGCTTACAAAACAAATGTGCAAAGACTAAGTCAAACTCCCTTTACAAAAAAAGTGATGTTGGAAGATTTTGAAGTTGGAGAAGAAAATGAAATAAGTTTTTTCTACTTCCACCTACGTCATGTGTGACCTTTCCAACGTGATTATGTAATGTGTGACGCATTGCAGAGACAAGCATTTGTGGTTAAAATGTATATACATTTTTTATTTTATTTTTCGACGGTTTCACTAGATAAGACCCTTATTCCTCGGCTGGGATCGTGTAGAGTCCTTTGAAGCTGCACTGAAACTAATTTGGACCTTCAACCTGTTGGTAACTGTTGAATTCCACTAGATGGAGAAAAATCCTGCAATGTTTTCCTCAAAAACCTTAATTTCTTTTCAACTGAAGAAAGAAAGACATGAGCATCTTGGATGACATGGGGGTGAGTAAATTATCAGGAATTCTGAAGAGAACTAAACCTTTAAATTGATGAAAAGTGGCAAATATTTTGTAACAATATGTCTTTACTAACACTTTTGATCAATTTAATACATCCTTGCCGAGTCAAAGCATTTTTTCCAGATTCTTTGATGAATAGAAATATCAAAAACAGCATTTATTTGAAAAGTTTTGTAACATTATAAATTTTTAACTTTCTATTATTCAAAAATCCCAGAAAAAAAGATGCTATCACAGTTTCCACAAAAATATTAAGCAACACAATTGTTTTCAACATTGATAATAAGAAATATTTCTTGACCAGCAAAGTCAGCATATGAGAATGATTTCTGAAGGATCATGTGACACTGAAGAATGGAGTAATGATGCTGAAAATTCCATCATCGGGAATAAATTACATTTTAAAATATATTTAAATAGAAAACTTATTTTAAATCGTAAAAATATTTCAAAATATAACCGTTTTTACTATGTTTTTAATAAAATAAATGCAGCCTTGGTGACCCTAATTTTTTAAAAGGTAGTGTTCTTCATTAGGGTATTAAAAATTCATGTAAAACAAGTAGAACACATTTGTCTAAATTATTCTTATGTATCTGAATTCAACACAATGTTTTATAAATGTTGATTTACACAGACATTCATTCAGTCAGTGTTTCATGAATAATGCCCATTTACTCTCAAAGAAACGATCCCTAAAGTTTCATGTGCAGGAGTTATCTCCGAAAGGAAAAACAGGAAGTACCTGTCCGGCTGAGGGTTGATGCTGTTGTGTTTGTGGCTGCTGGTACTCCTCCTGCTGCAGTTGTCTGGCCAGCTCAAGATCACTCAAGGGTCCCGGAGCTTCGCCCTGCTCCTGCTGCAGCGACATCGCCACCAGATAGTCCTGGATGACGCATTGAATAACTCTTAAACCAATCTTTCTGCAGATGCCAACGTGAAACGGCTTTCTCTATGCATTTAACTTCCTTAAAACGAGTTTAACAGTGGGAAATAATCTAAGGCTGAACTAGATTTATATTGCATTGTAATTTGACTGTTGCAAATGATATTATTGGTTACTATTAAACTTACACTATACCAAAAAGAACCTTAATCACCTGGTCGATCTGCATTTGCTGCTGTTGTGCAGACGGCTGGCTGGCTGCTGGGGGTTTCTGGGATGGGTGACACAATCTGAAGTCTGAGTCACAGAAATTCCCATCCCCCTCCACATTATGGAGACTCTCCCACACAACGCTCTCCTCCTGCACGAAACCCTGATCTGTGACCAGCAGGTAAAGGTGACCCTGAAATTTCACACATTGAGCATATTTATTACTGCTCAGCAAATATGATGTTGACAATAGCTGAAACAAAGCCTTTGAATGCATTTGCATAAGTATTTGAAGGTAGGGCAACTCAATAAGGTTCAGGTACCATCATTATAGTTTGTATTTTACTGGATTTACTTAAAAAAGGCAAGGAAAGTTTGCAGATATTCACTGCGAAAATGATGGACTATGGCAGGTTTCCACAGTTATTAACATCATAAATCGAACAAAGTTTTGTGTGGGTGTTTCTAATACGAAGGCTGACGGCAAATTTAACATCTTTCTCTCTTCTGACTGCTTTGAGACAGTCGTAGAAAAAAATTATAGAAGTTCTCCCAATGGCAACTTCCACTTCTATGAACACCAGAAATGTGAAAAGTCAATTGCTGTTTTATAGGTTTATCTAAGCAAAATCTCTGCATTATAGAGCATCTTTGTGCTCAATATTTGAGCAAAATGCAATTATTCCAGTTGAATTTTGTACTTGGGGTCAAAAACATGAATAAATAAATACTTCTGTGCTATTTTTGTTATAAAAATCGGCCCTAAAACCTTCTCTTTTCTTTGGTGGTGGGTTTAAAGCGGCTTGACAACACTGGGGTTGTTATAATCAGCTTAGTGGCTATGAAGAGTGTTGTTGTGGGAAGACTGGTAAGCACCTTGTGCTTTATCATAGTGCTGAAGTGGTTGTTCCTGAAGAACACAGACAGCTCGCCCTCCTTGGCTGTGGTGTTGAGTTCACACAGGCCGTGATACGACAGCTGGGTTGCTGTAGACTCCAAAAATTGCTCTGCTATCAAACCTGTCAACAAACAGAGATTAAGACTTACCATCAGCCATTAATACAATGCTGAGAAGTTCTCACACCTCATACACAATATCTGAGCCATTAGTGTATACCAATAGCTTATTTTAAAGGGATCCTATTATGCTTGTTTATAGGATCTACTAGAACACTTTTACATAATTTAGTTTGAAAAAACAACTCGTATCTCTAATAATTTTCATTATTGCAGCACCATTTTTCACTCTTTGTTTTAGTTTCAGTTTTTTTAAAACCCGCCTTCAGAAAAGCACAGTCTGCTCTGATTGGTCAGCCGGCCCCAGTCTGTTGTGATTGGTCAACCTCTTAAGCAGAAAGTATATTTAATTTTTTGCACCACCTTGCAAAGTATACTTGACTCATTGCGACACCTCTATGAGTAACAACCCAGACAAATATCTTTGTATTCTTTCATGCTAGAGTTCTACACTCTTAACACTCTTAACGCCACTTAACAATCAGCGAGTATCAGCTCAGGAGGCTTCACGAGGTGCTGTAAACACTCTTGTAACTACACTATGGCGTCAATTCGATGTCAGTTTGAGCCTGAGTCTGATAATAACAGTCAAGAAGAACAGGCTGATCAAACATATGTTTGTAGGAATGAACATTTAACGCACCTTCACTGACTTGACTGCTATCTGTCGAGTGCTTGAACTCTATGATCTTCTCCACCAGTTGGTTGTAGCTGAGTTTGCCCACTGCAGACACCACCTCAGGACTCTAAAGAACAATGTAATACTTGCAGTGTTGTTTGAATGTACAGAATTCACACACTAGAACATTCCTTTGCTGACGCACCTGCGGGTCGACAAGCCAGCCGTGGTAGAGCGGGATGTCAAGCAGATCAAAGACGATGCACTCAGGCGTGTACTCAAAGTCAGACACACCAGTAAAACGCACATTAACGTCGAGGCCCGTGGATAACTTTGGCAGCACAGCCATCGCGTCGCTCATGTTCTGTGAAAGAAATGAAGAATATAATGAAAAGTCTTTTGACACAAAATACATGATGTTATTTCAGCTGATTTATCATGGTCATGTTACTGACCTCAGCTCAGATATTGAGATTTTTAGGTCAAGTGGAAAATGTTATGAGTAATATTTACCACAACATGCTGACTCCTCTTAGCTATTCTGGTAAGTTGAAATAATGTAAATTGTACTTAAAGGTACACTATGTAACTTTAAGTAACAAGTCAATACATCAATCATTTTCTAAAACATCTTGTCTTTGTCTTATCCCGAATGCCGAGTATATATATTTTAGATCTAGAGGGACGGTTTTCGCGGGGACAAGCTTGAATTCTTCCATTGAATCCATCTAATTTCCAATCATGGGCAAAAAAGAAACATCAACAGCACATAAACAAAAGGATGCTTTCATTTGTGCATCTTTATAAGCACAAACACGCTGTAATTGTTGGAATTGTTAATGAAGGGATCACAAGCCTTCATTCATAGACTGAAGGCCTCAATCACAATATCGGCTTGTATATGTGTTTCGGGTCTGAGGTTTCCAGCACAGCCGTCTGCTTAACATGTTAATTAAATTCACTAGACATGTGTTGGAGATCTGTGCGGAGCAGAGCTTGTTATACTTGTTCTCCCACACTACGATTTACCTGCTGGAAATTGAGCTCCATGCCCTCCGCTTTCTCTCGCGGTTTGATGCACAGCACACATTCACCTGGAACGAGAACAGAATCAGACATTTAACACGTCAGCTTTACGTCAAAGGTTGTTGTCACTATGCGATTAGAGTCACCTTTTCATGTCAAACATGTTTGTATTGTTTGTGAAAGCACTTCTGGTTTATCTCCCTATCACTCAACGACACACAGTAACATCCTGAGCGCATGTTGGTCTTTACAGCTATAACCCAATAAAAGATGATATACAGTGGCTCCAAAACTATTTTGGACCCTTAAGCCATATTTAAAATGTCTGAATGCCATTGTATTAGAGAAATAAGTGCATAAATATGTAAAATTATATTGAAACCAGTTGGTTAATAGGATTTTAATACTTTATTGGAGCAGAGCAGTTAGTTAGAGATTATTTTTAGTTGCCACTTGGTTTTAAATTTTATGTAATGCAATGCAATGTCACTCATGCATGTGACCTAAATGTGCAAACGTTTCCAAATACTTTTGAGCAACAATGTAAAAAGAAAACCTCCACCCATAGATGATCAGCCGAGTGGTGGTTAAAGTGCCCCTATTAAGCAAATATTACCTTTCATGCAGTGTGTAAAATAGCTGTTTGTGTATGTAAAATGTCTACAAAGTTTTAAAGATCAAAGTGCAAAGTGTGATATTGCCTCCTAAAAGAAAGAATCCATTTTGAACTGCTGAAACGAGTCATCAGCGATTCAAGTCTCACTTCTGGAACATATCTTTGAAACAATTAATCAAATATATTTAACTTTAGTCCTCATTGGCTGCCAGCAAACAATGTCCATTTTGACCCGCCCACAAACACCGTAGTTGTTGCTGTGTGGTCAACTGAACCAGAAGACGCTGTTTTCTGCACAAATCCACTTTACATGCACTTCAAAAGAATGAGGACTTATGCTGGAATTGATACGGTAAAAAGCGACGCCATCGTTACTGTTTGTATCACTGTGTATCAAGCGCCGAGGAAGAGCTGAAATTCAGATAAGCTAATGGTGTTTGGTTTCTGACACATGCTGTAAGCAGTCGACCAATCACCAATCAGAGCAGAATAGACACATTATTCCCTCAGCGCCACCTCTCGGTGACGCAGCGTCTCATTCCCTCTTCTCAGGGAACCAAGGTTACATTATGTAACCAGAGACGTACTGTGCAAAAGTCTTAAGCCACCATTAGATGTTGTTTTAGCAATGGTATAATTACCATATATAATTAGTTCTCAGTCTCTTCATTAGAATATAACCAGAAAATACAGGAAATGTGTATGCAGTATTAAAAAAACAGAAAAAAAGGCTTTTATAGGCTGAAGTGGCAAGTATTTAGTGACCTCCCCTTACACTTGAGCAATAGCAGGAACCTGGCTCTCTTAAACCTAAATGAAATGGAAAAGAACTGGAAGGCCAAGAAAACTTTCAAAATATGAGAAATTTCTCAGATTTTCTTCTTGGAGAAACTACAAGTCCAGGAGGTTGCACTAAATACTGATTTTTGCGTAAAGAATCCATACATATTTCCTGTATTTTCTGTTTGTATCGTAATAAAGACCAAAAAATAAATATGGATGGTCATTAAAACACTGCTAAAACAACAAAGCTGGACTTTGGCACAGTATTATATATTATGAGAAAACTAAAGTGTTTTTGAACTTGGATACATGTAGACACTATTGTAGAAGACCTCCAAAACAAAATTTGGAACCTTTAAAATAGCATAATAGGGGCACTTTAAACATCTGGACTAGTAACCATTCAAACCCACTGAGGGGTCAAAAAGTATTACCATTGTGTCCTTGAGCAAGGCACTTAACCTAAAAGCGTCTTCTAAATGACTACTTACACCAAGGGCAGAGATTTAATGGTGTAATCCGTGATTGGGGTGCCATTAGTGGTACTGAAACACAAATGTTTTCACACAGTAACCACACCCCCTTCTTCTCAAGTCACACTAGCCATCTGTTTCAAACCATAAATTTAACTGTGGCGCACTACTACGGCTCCTTAACTTATTACAGTCCATTAACAGGAAAGATCTGCTGTGGCTCATGCACTCGGTGTTTTACTGTAATTTGATATAACATATAGAAACGATACTGCATGTCCAGTACTCTAAAACATCATACCAAGGTGAGCCATGAGCTCTTCTGTGGTGACCACTTCCATCTGAGCTGGCAACTTCACCTAAAGAATAAACAGATATTTCAGTTCATATATTTACATGTATATAATGATCTAAACAACATGCACATGAAATTCAAAATAAAAAAAATCTTCTGCTGCTTTTAGCCATGGCACACCCTTGTCTACACCTCTTTTCTTCTACAATTTCACAACAGTGTTTTTCTTCCTGAATGTGTCATCAGCACACTGTAAGCTTAAGTTGTGTTTATATAGTAACACACAAGAACAGATAAGGAGAGTCATGAATCTATTTCTAGGCCAAAGAAACGTCATAAAGTTTTGAAGTTCAGCTAAATATTGCTTTGGATTGTATTGCATTTTATTATATTATATAGTTATATAAACATTACTGTTCAAAACGTTATTGAAAGAAGCCACTTCTGCTCACCAAGGCAGCATTTATTTTTATCAAATATACAGTAAAACAGTAATTTTGTGAAATATTATTATTATTTAACATAACTGTTTTCTATTTGACTATTTAAAATGTAATTTATTCCAGTAATGGCAAAGCTGAATTTTTACATGACTCTTCAGAAATCATTATGTTGATTTGGTGCTTAAGAAACATTACTTATTATTATCAATGTTAAAAACATCTGTGCTGCCTAATATTATTGTGTAAACCATGATATATTTTTTTCAGGATTCTTTGATGAAAGAAAGTTAAAAAAAAAAGCATTTGTTTAAAACAGAAAACTCTAAAATTATATGCTACATATTTATTATTTTTATATATATATATATATATATATATATATATATATATATATATATATATATATATATATATATATATATATATATATAATTTATACATTATTTATATTTGCTACATCTTTTCTGAATAAATAAATGTATTTAATTTAATTACTGAATAATATAATTTTTTATAACACACATATATATATATATATATATATATATATATATATATATATATATATATATAATTATATATATATTTTATAATTATGTATATATAATTAAATATAATAGTCATAGATTTTAGTCACTGATATAAATATGAACTACATTTTTAAACAGTCACAAAAAAAGTTTGATTGCCCACATTTTCTTTGCAGAAAATGTATCGTTCACCAGGCGAAAATCAAATGTCAGATGACTTTTAACGTTTAAGGCACTTTCACATCAGTAACCCAAACCGTATAAAAGTTACATGCTGTGGTTTAATACTTAATTCTTATTAAACAGCACAAGTGATGCTTGCCTTCGCAAACATCACACATCTTGTATTTATTTTGCACCATGTGTTTGTTCTCAGCAGCTTGACTATGACAAGCGGGTAATGCTGAATGGCTAACCTTCCATCGCAACAACAGGATGTTCATGATGGCGATCAGGGGGCAGGGTCCATTCTCGCTCTGTGTGATGATGGCCGTCTTCTTCTCTTTCCAGGTAATCCACTTGACAAAATAATATGCCGGCATACTAGGCTCTGATGCCCTAGCAGCCCCCGCACCGACCCCTTCGTTCCCCTGAGAGGGGACTTGGTTTCCATCCTGAGCAGATTTGGGTGAAGTCAAAAGTCCATCAGGAGGTATCCCATTAGTCTCCTCTGAGAATTCCAGACTTGCCATTGAGAAAGTGGGCGTCACCTCTGACTGGCTGGGCGTGTAGGACTGGCTATTGATGATCTCGGATTCATCGGTTTTGTCTTGGCTTTTACTGGTCACAGACGCCGACTGAGCTGTCTTAGCATCGTCTTCAAGAGAAGCTGTGGTTGTAGGAGGATCTTTGCCTAGGGTGAGGTCATCTTTCACAAGGTGAGAAATACTCCCAGAGGATTGCTCAGTGGTGGTAACGCCCTCTTTTTGGCTGATTTCCTCATTTTTGGATGCATTTACCTGCTGTCCTTTAGAATTGCCTTTAATCTCACCATCAACGGTATCTGAGCAAGAATCTGCCATGACCTGACAGATGAGACCGGGTTTAGCTTATTAAATTTGGGTGGAAACAGCAAACACGTTTTAACAAAACTTTTCAGTTGCTGATATAAAAAAAAAAAAAAATCTGGCAGTGACCGCTTGTTTTTTTTCCCCCCGAAATTGTATTTTCGCTTACTTCATATTCCTGAGTTTTAGCACTTGAGGGATTTCTGCAAGTCCCACGTATTTGATTTCTACTTGTGGCAGCCTCTTAAAAACAATTGTTTGTGTCAAAAAGCCAGAAATACTATATCAAATCCTTCTAAAGTTAAAAACTTGGTAATTCCTTGCTTTCACGCCACATCCATCACTCCCATGAAGCACAAAACTGTTAGAGAGGCGGTTTTTCGGCACACCTCTACCTAGTAGCGTTGTTTTTGAGTTGCCTAATTCTAGGAAGAGCTGAGTCACAGGGAGGCTTTCTGTGGACACACACAAAAGCATATCAGCATTTACTCTGCATGGACAAACCACATTATTTTACAATTCTGAAGTAGACTTCAAAATATGAGCACAATAGTTTGTTTGGCAAAACTATTTCAAGCATAAATACATACCCAAGCTAGAAGACCCTTAGGGATAGCCTTCACCTGACCACTGAAGAGTGAAGCTCTGGAGGGTGACGGTTCTGATATCAGAAGTTGAATATCACAAACTCTGAAACAAACAGGAAGAAATTCAGACAACATACCCGTGCTAAACTGAACTGCAAAGAAGCGAATGCTGTCATTTCAAACAATAACATTACAAATGAGCTTTTCAACACAAGTGAACTGACAACACAAGGATTGTATCTTATCAGAACTATCAGGTAGTTATTTGTTAATAAATGTAATGTGTTTATAGACATACTAGTTCATAGTAACAATCTTGATGAGTAACAGACAGCAGTTCACTCTGCATTACTTACAACAGCTGCAGCAACTCACCATAGCGACCTTTCTGCAGGTCTTCAAAAATGTTCTTCTTTGCCCCTAAGACATGAAATACAATAAAGCAGTGAAGGTGTTTCGCTAAATAGTACAGGTTTTGCTGTCTACCACTCCGACTAATACATGCGCACGTCACCCTCTCTCTCTCTTTCTCTCTCTCTCCCTCTCTTGCCTCTCTTTCCGTAATCTTGTTTTTGCCTGTCTCACTTCCGGTGCCTGTGTTTGTAAACAGTGACGTCATGTCAGAAACTAATAACTACTAACCATTTATTACTCAGCAATATTTTCTCTATCTTAGTTAACTTATACTGGTAAGAATGCTGCAGTAAAATTTATTTTGATATTTTAAGACGTATGGGACTCAAATTATTTTCCGGTATCTAGTGGCATCTGGTGGTTGGAGGATGGAAATGCAGGACCGAGTTGCACTAAAGAAAAGAATGGAATACCCCAAAATTTAAAAAAAAAAAAAATCTGAAATCATTTACATAATCTGACACACTTTCCAAAACAATACAAATTTCTTTCTTTAGCAGAACACAAAAAGAGACGTTAGGAAGAATGACAGCCGCTGTTCCAATTCGCATTCATTGTAGACAAAAAGATGCAATGAAAGACAAATGGTGACTAAGGCTGTCAGTTCCAAACATTCAGCCTAACATCTCCTATTGTGTTCCACATAAAAAAGAATGGCATACAAGTTTTGAGAGTGAGTAAATTATTGCAGGATTTCCTTTATTTATTATTATACAAGGTGACACGAGTCTCCGAATCCAAAAGAGTCCAAATCCTGTTCTGGCATCAGTTTATAATTGGTTCTAGATATAAACAATGATGATATATTTTTCAAATAACAGTCCCTACAATACATTTAAAACACATCAATAATTACATTTTATTATAAATCTTTTAGAGTGCAGCAACATTAAATAGTCATCATTTTTATTAATTATATTATATTATATTATATTATATTATATTATTTACTGACTGCTTTGCTGCAAGCACAATGCAAGGTACAAAAATGCATATTTAGTTAATGTTTAACTTTACCTGACTAAGTTTTTGTATATCTTTTGTATTAGCTGAACTCGAGCTCACAGACGTAAATCATTTATTTTGTCTTGTGTGTTCTGAAGCTTGTCATGGTATTTTCATATCCTGGCAAGTCAAATACTTTCATGTACCAACTTCTTATCATGGTCAAATATATAATAAAGCATTGAATATTCTATATTTCATGATATTGAATGATTATATAATTTGTCATCTTTCTCTATCTTTCTTTATATTCCTGTAAATCTTTTTAAAAGAATATACACATCTTTATTTTAACATTTATGTTCAAAAAATCTGTCCATCTGATATTCACTGAATTGTAATAAATATTAACACTAAAGTCGTGCTGCTTTAAAGATCAGTGCATTCTACTCCACTGAAAAAACCAATAAATTTCCATTTTGAGGGCGCCACAGTCAATGGAAAGATCTGTCAATCAATCTGATGGACGCTGGACTCAGCCAATCAAAAAGCAGCACTTACATCTCACAACAGACGACTCTTCTAGAAGAAAAGAAGAAGGGGGCGTTAACAAATGCAAATGAGAAGCAGAAAATGTAAAGATACCACAAAACTACTAACATACACCCATAAAACAGTTACCAATTTTCCCTATTTCAACAGAACAACGGCTTGGCCACGCCCACTCTGCGCTAATTATGCACCTGTCACTGGTCCCTCAATCGCTAACTGAAGGTGGGCGGGGCTAATGCAAATCGCCCTCCAGTGATGTTGGGTGCGGTTGGTTCATGCTGAGCAGCCGGCAAGAAGACTGAGCCCAAACAGCATCGTCTGTTCTTCTTCAAATCTGAATTACGACAAAACGGCTTGTAATTCCAAGAGAAAGAACCACATACCAGGGGTATGTTTTATTAAAATGTCCTTTTGTTGAGCATTATTTCTGTTTTAGTGCAATATTTCAAATGGTTTTGGTGTTTCAACAAATAGACATGATGTCCGAGGTAACAAAATAGAGATGACCTTATTTGTCAGTTGAAAATTAGATAATATATCGACTTTTACTGGTAAATGTTTTTCAGGCCTATTCATGGTTTGTTGCTGGTTATCCATTCTCACCAAAGCATCTCTAAAATGCTTTGTCATGAGGTGCGCCATCACTATTTTAGGGGCTGCGCGAGCCCGTCTTTTAATAGACGTGCATGTGAGATGTTGCAATAAACATGCAGGCTCTTCATGATAGTCATGTCAGGACCTCATCCGTTCATTCTCTCTGAAGGTTGGGCGTGTACCAGCTCTGCATTGTGTGACCACGACGCACGACACATGTACGTGTAGGTCAATTAATCAGAATAGCTTCATTAGAATCATTAGTCATGCTTTTTTTATCGCAGCTCCCAAAGGAAATCTTTTCTTTGTAACGAAGAGATCATGCTTCTTTGTTCTTATTCCTGTAAGGACTTAAATCTTGCATCTAATTATAATATATTAATATGATTAGATGACTGAAGTGCAGATACAGCTATTTTTTTAATCCTTTTATAATAATCATAATGATAATAACAAGTTTTTATTAGTAGTAATAGTACTTTTATAATATTTTCCTCTGACATACATATAAAATTTATTTGCTCATTAGTTGTTATGTTACATTATATTTTAGCCTTTGACCTGCATGTGAAAGTTGTTTTACAGATGTAAATTGCTCAGGTTTCCCTCAAAATAGCAGGTAACTGAAAATAGCTTCTGGGAAAGTCAGGAGCTCACAGGGAAAATGAAAACAGGTTTTTAAATAGCAAGCAATACCATGTATTCTGTGAGTCAAGTTAGTTGAAATGTTGTCTTCATTATTAAATTGCAACATTGCATGCAGTGAATCCATATGAATATTTGGAATGATCTTTTAGGGTACATTTACCTGACTAAAAATGGGAACGTTTTTTGTTTGTGTTTTTGAACAGTTACACATGACAACATTTTCAAAATTATCCTGTTCACACATATCGGCGAAAATGACTAAAAAAGGTGTAATGTGTATGCCAGGCCAGTAGTTGGCGATGTCACTTTGTAAAAAAGCATAGACTGAACACAAAATGCTCATTATGTCATGTTTATGTAGTTTACACAGAAACAATAACTGTTGTTTTCAAAAACCTGCATTTTGATACCCATTTTCAAGTTTTTTTCGTTTAAATGAACAGCCAAAATGCATAAACATTTTCCGATTTTAGTTGAAAATAGTGTTATGTAAACGCCCCTTAATCTCTTTTTTTATTCCTATGTGCAGATCGAAATGTTAGACAAAAGCAGCAGCCAGTTCAACTCCTTCATGTTTTGGAGGCAGCCCATCCCATCACTGGACCTGTCAGAGCTGGAAGACCTTGGCATTTCTATGTCCAAGTCCAAGGAAGCAAAGTCAACCAAGAGCTTTCCAAAACCCCTAGGACAGGAGGAGGAGGAAGATTTGGAGTTGTCGAAGTACTCCACATTCAACTTCTGGAAAGAACCCATCGCTAGTATTGATATCTTGGATTTCAACTTGCTGTTATAAGACACTTCAATGCAATTATCAGTTCCCGCCCAAATCTGTGTTTAATGCCACTGTGGTTGCACCAATTTTCCGATCTGATATTGATGAATCGATTACAAGAGTCGTGTATCATGTCTTTCTTGTGAAGCCATGTCAGTACAACTGTGATAACTTGTGCTAAAACTATTAAGGGAATTACTGAATATGGATGTTATTTACACTATTTAGTACTTTACTGCCCGGGAAACACTACACGAGTGCTCAACTGGTTGTGTAAATGAAAAGAGATTAGGATATTCAGATCCTAAATCTGCCAATTCATTTCATGGCAAAGTCAAGGGGATTCATAACAAATAGTAAAACTGTATAATATTATTGTATGCCAAATGATTTCAAATATTAATGCATACAGTAACTTTACTAGTTTAAACTAAAATTTCACTCAAAGCTGTTTTTGTATTAAACCGAAGTCAATGTTAAAAGGCGCACCTAATGCTTTTCACTGTTTCCCTCTCACCACCATGTCTGATGCCAATTAAAGTGAGCTTGCTGCTAAATGAATAAAAATGCATCTGTGTTCATGTTTTTTTATTATTATTATTATTTAATATCCTGTGGTTTATTGTGCTGACAAACACGCATTGCTTGGTAGCAGTTTAGGAAAGCAGAAAACTGCTATAGCGTTTAATATTAATATTTATAATATTAAATATTATACCAGACAGTTATTCATTTATACATCAGTCGAGATCAAGACTTTTTAATTTCTAAACATCCATAGTAAGTAACAAAAGTGCATACATATTTTAAAACATGTTAAAAGATGTAAATAAAACATTTTAATGATTTTATATATTAAATAGAAAAGCACAAAAATTTCACAATTTTCTATTGTACTATATACACTGACAATAAATATTTAGAAATATAAAATATAGAAATATTTAGGATCTATATAGTTTACTAGGTAGGCTGCGGCTCAAAACCTAGCGAGCTTCCTATCTAGTCAGCATTGTTTTGAGCGTTATAGACGCGTGCATTATTTTGAAGGTTCAAACGCACCAACATGGAGTCTAAGTAGGCAGCTCGCTAGTAACCACACCTATAAGCCCTAACATGCTGTCTAAGTAGGCAGCTCGCTAGTAACCGCACTTACAGGCCCTGACATGTTGTCTAAGTAGGCTGCTCGCTAGGTTTTGAGACACGTCCATGGCGTCTGAATAACACTTTCATTTCCGGGGTTAAGGCAGCCGCCATATCCGAATGCGCTTTAAACACACAGACATGTTTATGTTTAGCCAGTTCAGAAATACAGCACGAAGAACTATATAGTGCTTTAATATTACCCAACAAACGTCCGACAGACAGACCGCAGAGGTGAGTTTGAACTGCGCAGGCTGCGTTAGCTCGTGTCGCAGATGGAGGATGTGTGTGATCTGCTCGGCTCTGTATTTGACTCCACATGGCACTTGAGTTTGCCATGTAAAATACGAGCTTTAAAATCGCATTTAAATGTTGCAAACAAATATTTCTATTTATAACTTCACATGTTTTTTGAGTATGCGTTCTCATATCGAGTTATTTTGATATATATGGAGTTTCTCTACTGTTTTCGTGACTTGTTTTGTAGTGATATGGATAGAAAGGCTGTTGTTTAAGTATTTCCTGTTTGTTTACTTATAAGTGTTCTGTTTAATTGGTTACTGCCCTAGTGTACATTGTTTAGATGTGTTTTTGAACGTCCTCTGAAAAATAAACGTGAATGACGCGTCGAAATCTGTGCATGAACGATTAAAATTCAGATCGGTTTCCTGGACAGATGCAAATAATTGGAGAAGTTTTAATACAAAGTGGTGAATCTTTAATCAGATGGTAACATTATTTTTCTCCTATTCTTTCAAACGTCCACTTTTCCCACATGTATGTAAAATATAGGTCAATATGAAAACTGTAATCTCATAATTTGGTGCACATCTCTCACACATTACGTGTGAAATGTACATTTAGGTAATCACTGCAAAATATTAATGTTTTTATTGGTCAGTGGCAGATTTTTTTTTTCAGTCCAGTATATCTCTGTTAGATTAATGCACAGGCATTAACATCTTAATTTTTTTTTTAGTCCCAGTATGGAATATTTAATCTGTTTTTTCCTAGATGTCGTTGGTGGATTTGGGAAAGCGTCTTCTGGAAGCAGCTCGGAATGGTCTTGATGACGAGGTCAGGACGCTGATGGCCAATGGAGCTCCGTTCACCACTGACTGGGTTGGTCATGTGATCATTAATGTTATGAGTTAATGATTTAAGAGCTTAACTTCATAAGGAACACAATGTTATCAATGCTTTTTAAGAATCATAAGCCAATCTTTACATCATGTAATGTGTCATTGACACTATATGCTGATGTGTAGCTCTATGTAATTTGTTTGGAGGAAGTACTTGGATTATATAAACTTATGTAGAATATAAAGTCAGCCACACTATATCAACTGTTGTATTATTTTGTATATATCAATGATGGTAACCCTTTACAATAAGGTTCCAAACATGAACTAACATGGAAAAACACTTCTAGAGTATTTTAAAGGGTTAGTTCACCCAAAAATGAAAATTTTGTTATTAATAACTCACCCTCATGTCGTTCTACACCCGCAAGACCTTCGCTCATCTTCGGAACACAAATTAAGATATTTTTTATAAAATCTAATGGCTCAGTGAGTCTCTATTGACAGCAAGATAATGAACACTTTCAGATGTCCAGAAGGTACTAAAACATATTTAAAACAGTTCATGTGAGTAAAGTGGTTCAACCTTAATAGTATAAAGCGATGAGAATACTTTTTGTGCAGCAAAAAACATAAAAATAACGACTTTCCATCTAGTGATGGCCGATTTCAAAACACTGCTTCGAAGCTTTATGAATCATTTGCTTCGAATCAGTGGTTCGGATTCCGTATCAAACTGCCAAAGTCACGTGAACTGTTGAAATTTCGAATCACTTATGATGTTACGTTTACTGAAATCACGTGACTTTGGTGCTCCGAACCACTGATTCGTAACAAAAGATTCGTAAAGCTTCGAAGCTTCATGAAGCAGTGTTCGCTCATCGTAAGTCGACATTTTGTTTTTTTTTGGCGCACAAAAAGTATTCTCATCGCCTTATAATATTAAGGTTGAACCACTGTACTCACATGAACTGTTTTAAATATGTTTTATTACTTCTCTGGGCATCTGAAAGTGTTCAATATCTTGCTGTCAATAGAGACTCACTGAACCATTGGATTTCATCAAAAATATTTTCATTTGTGTTCTGAAGATGAACGAAGGTCTTACGGGTGTAGAACGGCATGAGGGTGAGGAATTTATGACAGAATTTTCAATTTTGGGTGAACTAACTTTAACAGTTTACTAATACAAAAATCAAGTGTAATATAATTAAATGGACATGAACTAACAGTGAATAGTTGCACTTTTATTACCGAACATAAACAAAGATTAATAAAAACTGTAACAAATGTATAATAACCACAATGAGTTTTAACCAACATAAACTAATGGGACCATCCCACCCCCAGCCAGATCCTATTAAACCTGCTACGTTTCTATGACATGTTGATCAGGTAGTTGTGAAACTATTTTCACACTTAGTCATAAAATCTTAGTCATAAAATTATGGAAACTGGATTTTTTTTTTTTTTTATACCAAATGTGATTTCTTTTTATGCTCAGCTCAAACATATTTTGTTGCCTATATATGTAAAAGCTTATACATTTTCATGTATCTGTTTGGCAGCTTGGAACTTCTCCATTACATTTAGCAGCCCAGCATGGTCATTACTCCACTGCTGAAGTCCTGCTGAGGGCGGGTGTCAGCAGAGATGCCCGAACCAAAGTGGACAGGACCCCACTGCACATGGCGGCTACAGAGGGCCATGAGGTCATTGTGGATTTATTAATCAGGGTAAGACGAGGCTTGTCTTGTGTTGTGATAGTTTTGTGTACTGAAACCTATTTCAGTTTGTCACCTGTGGACACTGATAAAAAGTCTCTTATATTTCCTTTTTATGTTTTAGAGTGGTGCCGACATCAACGCCAAAGACATGTTGAAGATGACCGCTCTTCACTGGGCCGCCCAGCACGGCCATCACAGCGTCGCAGAGCTGTTGATCAAACACGGTGCTGACGTACATGCCCTCAGCAAGTTTGACAAGTCAGCTTTTGATATCGCTGTCGACATTCAAAATGCAGAACTTATACACCTGTTACAGGTTTGTCATGTTTGGAGAAAACTGCAAAACACTAGAGAATAGTTTAAAGGATTAGTTCACTTCAGAATTATGAATCAAGCTGCATTGAAACTGAAATTTGGATCTTCAACCTGTTGTACCCTGGTGAAGTCCACTGTATGGAGAACAATCCTGGAATGTTTTCCTCAAAAACTTTATATTCTTTTTGACTGAAGAAAGAAAGACATGAACCTCTTGAATGACGTGGTGGTGAGTAAATTATCAGGAAATTTTAATTCTGAAGTGAACTGATCCTTTAGGGTGTTTTCAGACCTGTAGATTGTTTGCTTTTTTCCAAAACAGGATTAAAATAGTTGCAATTTCTTCTTGGTTTGGTTTGCTTTCACCAGGCAACATTTCTAAATGGAGCAAGATTTATTTATACAAGTAAATCGTCCTCTCATTGTTCAGAGTGCAGATGTTTATGTTCCAGGATTCTGCTCATAGCGGTCATCCATCAGGATGGATAGACAACAGCTCTTCAGGCTTATTGTGGCTTTCTTTGTAGCTGTTGTATTACTTTTTAATTTTGAGCAAGATCCAAGGCTTCATTGGTATTTTAATGCATTGGACAGTTGTTTTTTTTGTCATTACCATCACACATTGTGGTACAGCCTGGTCTGTTAGGTTGGATTGCTTTCTCATCACAAGCGAACCGCTTCATAGTTTTCTTTCAAGCAAACCAAGACCATGTCGTTCAGGCAACATGGTGCGGATCTGAGTGTAATTGCTGTATATACAGTATATTTGCGAAAGTAAACCAAACTAAGGTAGAAAACGCACCAGGTTCCACAACAAATGTTCCAAATGAGCCAGGTGTGAAAACTCCCTAAGAAATGTTCCTCTTTTTGCCTTTTAGGAGGGAATGCAGAATCAGGTGAACCGGAATGCCGAAGCATCAATCGTAAATGGGAGCTCCACCCCACAGTTCATCATTCAGGGCGTCCCAAACATCCAAGGGGGAGTCGTCAACCTCACTGACTTGATCAAAGCCAACTCGGGTACGATACGACTAGAAAATAATTGCGCAATAAACTAATATAGTGATTATCAACCATGCTGGCTATTTTATGATCTTTAGTTGACTTTGAACCAACGATTTCTTTTTGATTTGTCATGATGTTTAGGTGACACAGAGGAGGCCATAGCTGTCAGTGCCTTGGACTCAAGTATCCAACAAGTTGTGAATGAATCGGGTCAGAGGGTCATAACCATATTAACAGATCAACATGGAAACCTGCAGACAAATGGACTCGGCCAACCGTTCTTTGTCACAATGCAGGATGGACGACAAGGTATATATTTGTATATGGTTTTTGGTCTGTACAATTTTTTTTTTTTATATATAAATACAGTAAAAGCAGTAATGTTGTGAAATATTATTATAATTTAAAATGTTTTCTGTTTGAATACATTTTAAAATATAATTTCTTCCTGTGGTCTTCAGTGTCACATGATCCTTCAGAAATCGAATTAATGTGATAATTTGCTGTTCAAGAAATATTTCTTATCAATGCTGAAAACAGTTGTGCTGCGTATTATTTTTGTGGAAACTGATTTTTCAGGATTGTTTAATAAATAGTAAGTTTGAAGAACTGCATTTTTTTTAAAAATAGAATTTTTTGAAACGATGTAAAAGTCTTTACTGTCACTTTTGATGAATTTGATGCATCCTTGCTCAAAAGTTATTTAAAAAAAAAAAATCTTACAGAACTTTTCAACAGTAGTGTATTTAATATATCATATTATTGTATAGTGTGTATATATGTGTACATAGCTGCTGTCTTGACATTCTTATACCTTGAATTAAGGATGTTCCTGTTTGATTTTCTTTTATTTTTACATCAGTATTGGCAGTTTCAGCCAATCAAATCACAGAGGAAGTGGTAGAGGACTCCGAACCTCCTGCTCGTAAAAGGAAAATTGAAGTTTCATCCAATAATTCAGAGACTGGTGAAACTGTGAGTATTATATATATAAAGCAGTATGTTTATGTGTGTATAATATGGTACCAGTACATTTATTTGTCTCAACGTCACGGTACGGCCGTCACAGTTCGGTGCATACAGTCAGAAGGGGTGCGCATAGTAATGCAACGTTGTTTGCTAACCACCACAACAGGAAAAAGTGCAGAAGAAGTACAGATGATCTGTGCAGATGTTTTCCTTTAATCTCTCAACCTGTGTTTCAACTGCAGAAAGATATCAATAACATAGCTTCAGAATAATATCTTACGTAGCATTACTTTTACCTCAGGCAAGTCATTTAGTGTCCACAGCATGTTAGTTCACTAGAGGGGAGCCTTTCATTTCTTTCCATTAATATGCAGTATATTAGCTACTAGGGGTGTGACGAGACCCCTATCCCACGAGACGAGACAAGACACGAGATTGGGTTCACGAGACAAGATTTTTATAGTATTTTTAAGAAATCCTCAATAATGAAACGTATGAAGGGAAAATAGTCTTTTATTCAACTGAAAATCATAAAATGCAAAAATGTTGGTGCATTTTGAAATCAACTTGTAATGCATGTCATTTTACTTCTATTTTAATGAATTATTTGCAGTGAAACAACATGCAAACACTGCTAAATGTTTTGCCACAAAAACAACCAATTGTTTTCTGCCCTGTATAATTTCACATGAGAAATCTCACTGAACTTCTTTCTACAGATTGAACATAAATTAAACAGTATAAATAAAATAAACATATAAATAAAAAAATCAAATAACACTTTAAGTGTCACTTTAACTGCAGTACAAAGTTGACCATTTCCCAGTCACTATTGATTGTGTGGCCGTAACTGTTATATAGCTCTGCGTAACCGAGAAGTCCAACCGTCAGCATTAATAGCGATGCTTTCTGCCTCTTTAGGGGCCGTTCACATATCGCGCCTAAAAAGCGTGTAAAGCTTGGCCTCGTCGCTTCCTCCTACTTTTGCAAGCGTTCATCTTGCCGCGGCACAGGCGCGCCAGGAAAAAACGAGCGCGCTGCACCGGATGCGCGTCGCTTACATTTTGCGCAAATGAAAATGCGCGCGATATATGAACGGCCCCTAAGAGTCTGTACAACCTTGGCCGAGGTGTACGGCATAGTTTTCTTACTACAATGTTTACATATTGTTTGTGTCTTGTGTGTTATTCTTTCGCCATTTATTATTTCTACTGGAAAACCAAAATGTTTCCACACAAACGATTTGAAAGTGGCGGGGGCATCTTCAATAATAATTTCACCCTCACACTGATAGCACAACGAGACAACTTTTCACCTCGACGAGAAATCTCGTCACGTTTTAGTCTCGCGAGATCTCGTGGTACGAGATCTCGTCACACCCCTATTAGCTACTATATTCATTACTTACTTTACCTGTTAGTAATATCTTAATTGAATATATATTTTTAAATAATTTTGTCATGAAAACAGGTTTGACAGTAACAGTGTAAAGAGTCATATTTCAAAAATGAATTGGAGAATTTTTTTTTTATCTTAAGAAAATGTTCAATATAATTGAATTCATTTAAAGAGAGAGACACAATTTGTTCAATGAATCACTTTTTAATACAAAAGAAGCTATTTTGTTTAGTTTTCCATCAAATGTTACTGATCACTTTGTTCATCACCCCACTGCATCTCAATCTCCAGGAGCATCTCCAGTGGCAGTTACAGGAAGCTAACAGGAAAGCTCAAGCCTATCGTCAACAATTGCTCCGCAAAGAGCAGGAAGCCGAGGGGTACCGCATGAAACTGGAGGCCATGTCAAACGGACAGACCAACGGCACCACGGCTCTGAACCAGGAGCACATCGTGTTTGTGCAGGAAGAGGTCGGTATCGAAGAAACGACTGAGGGAGAAGAGGAAGTTGTCATGTTTTCAGAAGGCGGCGTAGTCATCAAAACAGAAGAGCTTGATTCTGCGGACGAGCAGATCACTCTAGTGGAAGCCACGGCGGGTCACACGGAAGTTATCTCATAAAAGAGCACCCGAGAGGGTGGACTCAATCCTCAAGCAACCAAAGAGTGCTTCAGCACGGTTTTTGGTTTGATTCATTTTGATTTTTCAGCAGTTAAGTCCTTTTTGTAATTTATTTCCTTGTTCTGTTTTGGTTAATGTTTCTTGCTTCAAATGAAAGTTCACAAAGAAACAACCACAATGTGCATCATATGCACACACACTCACGACCAGGGAAGATGATTCTTTCTGGGAGTCTGTATCTGCAGCGTCCTGAGAAGTGGTCATCCATCATTTGTCCCAGATGGAGTTCTTCAAAACAGCTGGAAAAGGTTCACTCAGGATGGAACTCTTTGCAATTTGCATGTGTTTTGAGCTCCCCTAGAACTGTAGCTGCCTTATTCAGCCAATTAGTTTCTTTGCTTTTTTCAAATTAAACATTGAAAATTCATCTCAGATCTGCATCTGTAGCAGTGTTATGTGTTCTAAGCATTGGAAATAAAATAATGCACCAGTTTCGAGAATTTAATTTGCAGGCAATCTGTTTGTTTCGTTTTCTGCTGGACCATTTAAAAATCTGTAGGTCAATTAAAAGTGCCTTGGTGTATGTTTGGTCATGTTTCATTTTCATACATAAAGGAGTTTTTGCGTAAAGGATTCTACATGAATTGTTGCATATATAGTATTTGTTTAAATGGGTATAAAGCATAATTCCCATTCGTTGAACATTTTAACTCACATTCCTTGTGTAACGTACCGTTTTTTTCTCTGAAGATGTGTAATATGTTTGCTGTTTTGTTTTAGTTACTCTGAATCTTAAGTTGAGAGCTCTTGTTCACAATGACAGTTAAGGGATAGTTCACCCAAAAATGAAAATTCTCAAGTTCTTCCAATTCTGTATAAATTTCTTTGTTCTGCTGAACACAAAATAAGATATTTTGAAGAATGTTGGGAACCAAACTGTTGATGGACCTCATTGACTTCTGTAGTATGGAAAAATGGATATAAATGTGGTCCATCAACTGTTTGGTTACCCATGTTCTTTAAAATATCTTTTATGTTCAGCAGAAATAAGAAATTTGTTCAGGTTTGGAACAACTTGAGGGCGAGTAAATGACAGAATTTTCTTTTTTGGGTGAACTATCCATTTAAAAGGGCTTTCATAAGTGTAAAGTCTGATTTCAGTATCAGGGTTTTGTATCTGTCTAGCTAGCCTTTATAATGCGTAATGCTAATCTCCCTGAGCTAATCAGTGGTTTTTGAGGCACATTATAATCTGAGATATTGATATATACATTAGATGGCAAAAGTGTAAGTGACTTAAGATGAATCCAATTTTGTGCTATATAACAATAAATAGTGACAGTAAATGGTGTGTCAAGGACATAATTGTAGTAACCGCAGAAGAAATGATCAATTTTAACCAGTTTTGATTGCTTCTCACACAGGAAATATGTATTTTCTTTTTTAAAACATTTTTTTTTATGTAAAAACATCACCGTCCTCACATTGTAAAAATGAACCACAGTAATATGGCACTACAATTTATGGACCTACACTGGTGAAAACACAAAATCTTGAGTTTAGAGTTTCTCCCACTTGTTATATGCTTAAATGTATAAAGCTTTTGACTTATTTTTGATTAAAAATGTTGCAAATATCAGTTGTATGCTTCTGCTTATATTTTCTGTTGCTCATATAATCAACCCAGTAAAAGTATCTCATGACATTATTAGGTTATGCATTTTTGGGCGTTACTGCTTAAAAGTTTTGGGTTGATAAGATTATTATCTCTTATGCTCAACAATGCTGCATTTATTCGATCAGAAACACAGTAAAAGTAATGTTCTGGGATATAATTGCAATTTAAAATAACTATTCTAGTTTAATATTTAAATTTCTTATTTCTTTGATGGTAAAGATGAATTTTTAGCATAATTAGTGTCACATGATCCTTCTGAAATCATATTATTTGCTGCTCAAACATAATTATTAAAAACTGTTGTGCTTGCTAATATTTTTTGGCACTTTTTTAAAAACATTTTTTCAGGATTGTATGATTAATAAAAAGTTCAAAAGAACAGCATTTATTTCAAATAAACTTAACATAAATGTCACTTTTGATCAATTGAGTGTATACTTTTTCAAAACAAAGATTTCTTACTAACCCCAAACTGGATAGTACAGAGGATATGACTAAAAATAAAAATAAGAGACAATTTATATAAAATTGTTTATTCTTGCTGATTCTGAAAAAGTACAATGACCAGAATTAAGAAATCTGTATACAATGACGCAAGAGATCCATCTATTAAAGCACAGAATGTAAATAAAAACAACAAAGGTTTCAAAAAAGGTCTTCACATTAGGGTTTAGGGAGGCATTGGTGCTCTCATTGGACCCCTCGGTGGTGCAGGTGGACGTGGGGGCAAGGGAGGCCCTCTCTGGAAGCCGAAGGGTGGGGGTCTGGGTGGGCCGGCACCATAACCTGGAGGTGGCATTGGTGGAGGAGGCCCCCTCATTCCTGGATGCATTGGTGGACCTATAAGAAAAAAAGGGAGGAATTATTGCATCGACAACAACATTTTGTCTATTTTGCTTTTGTTTAAACGCAAAAGCCACTTCACACACATACCCATTGGGGGACCGAACGGTCCTCTGGGCGGGACACCCATGGGGGGAGGAGGCATGCCAGGTGGATTGGGTGCTCTTTGTTGATTAGATCCAGGCGGCCCAGGAGGAGGAGGCACCATTCCGGGAGGTCCCGACGGAGGCATTGGCATTGGCGGCATTCCTGGTGGATGCATTCCTGCAGGTGGGAAGGGCGGGGGTCCCGGCGGGTGTCCTCCGCCACCCTGTGATCCTGTACCTGGTGCAGGAGGCATGGGCATACCGGGCGGCATCCCAGGTGGCATTGTGCCAGGAGGAGGAACAGGTGGGAAAGCACCAGGAGGCGGCATCCCTGCAAGATTAATGAACAAAAAAAGAAAAATTGATGCAAAAGACATTTGTGTGAGCGGTGCCGGTAAATGAGTCGGAATGCACAAGGGCTAATGCTGTAAACAAATTGATCTTACTAGCGCTGACTGACAGATCCAAAGCGCAAAGATGCCTCAGCGCGCAATCCCAATATACACAAAAGAATTACAGTACTTCAAAATATTGAAAAAAAAAAAGTTTAATATATATTTTATCTATCTAACAAATATATAGATATATGCTAGGTGATTTTGTTTTGGAAGTTTCAGAAATCTTTAACTTGATTTTTCTCAGAATTGACTTTGCTGACTCTATCGACTTCAAGCAGGTGTAGATCAGTCATTTGTTATCCGATTTGCTCATCGGGACTCACGATGCACAGAGAATAACACCTGCCGGCATAATATTTTCTGAATGAAATTCAATACTTGTTTCTAACCAATTGTGACCATGGACCACAAAAACAGTCACAAGGGTCAATTTTTTGAAATTGAGATTTATACATCATCTGAAAACTGAATAAATAAGCTTCCCATTGATGTATGGTCATATATGATAATATTTGGCAGAGACAACTATTTGAAAATCTGGAATCTGAGGGTGTATAAATATCTAAATATTGAGAAAATTGCCTTTAAAATTGTGCAAATGAAGTCCTTAGCAATGCATGTCCACTCACAAAAATACATTTTTGATATATTTACAGTAGGAAATTTACAAAAGATCAGATGCTGATTCCAAAATAGTGTCTGTTTTCCTGGAACGTCACTTTTTCTCAAAATATGACGTGCATTTTGTAGCATTTTTGCTTTAGACAACCTTTTGTAAGGCCATACCAAGTCTTGTATTATCAATCACCAGAAAAACTGCCAAAAAAGCCATGATTCCCATTACAACTGTCTGTTCGATTCTTAGCTGATTTTCACATGCATGACATATTTTATGCCTAAACCTGATTTCAAGGTTAGAATTATGGCCAGTGACATAAAAAATGCAAACATGACCCAGATTTTTTTTTGCTACAACTCTGGGTGTTTTGCTTAATCCTTACAGTGACAAAACTGCAGATTTTGTGGGGAAAATTATTATTTTTATAAACTTGTGTTCAAAAGTTGTTGTTTTTTTTTTTTTACATTAAATTAAGTATTTGAACATTTTCCACTTCACTGCAGATTGTTTTAGATTGAAGTTAAATTATATATTTTGAAATTTCTTATATTCTTATATATATCTTTTTGTCATAAAAAAAATAGACATTTTACCTTTATCTGCTTTTGTTATTTTTGATCAACGAGTTTTCGGCTTTGAGATGTATAAATGATTAGATGATGATGTATAAATGATTAGTTATAGATTACTTTTTTCACCCACAAATAAGAATGAAGATTTCTCATATAAATAAATTAAAAATATATATAATTTTTAGGCCTGTGTAATACCCTCACAGTATCTAACCTGGCATTGGCATTCCTCCACCCATGGCAGTCATGACAGGTGTGGGAATGCTGGGAGGCGGTGGGGCGTCTGCGAAAAGCTGATGGGGGCGATCTGCCTGTGAAAGTGGATTCTGGGCGGCCAGGAGGCGCTCTGCAGCCGAGCCGTGCCTCTCGCCCTTTGAGTCCTTCTTAAATGCGTATGAAACTGTGATGGGCCGATTGCAGAGATACTGGCCGTTCATGGCCTCAATAGCTGCATCAGAGGCATCAAAACTGGCATAGTTGATGAACGCATAACCCTTGGAGTTGCCCGTGTCCGGGTCTCGCATGATCTTCGGTGTCTGAAGGATCACACCGAAAGCGCTGAAAGTATCATAAAGGAGTTTCTCGTCGATCTCAGGATCCAAGTTGCCAATGAAGATGTTGGCGCCGACGTCGAGGTTCTTGTTGTGCGCCGAAGCCTTGTTGACTCGTATGGGTTTGCCGTAAAGTTTGATCATGTTCATGATCTTTATGGCGTAGTCTGCATCCTCTTCACTGAGGAACTCCACAAAGCCATAACCTTAAAAACAGAGACCAATGTCAATTTAAATTATGCAAAACGATAGAAATATTTCATTTGAACAGTCAAGAATATGGAAACTCACCTTGATGTTGTCCTGTTACTCTGTCTTTGGGCATGTGTGTGTTTACAACAGGACCAGCTTGCAGGAAAAGTTCCCACAAAAGAGGCTCAGACACCTTCTCATCAAGACCACCCACATATACAGTGGCATCTGACAATAAAATATGACAAAAAATAAGCAACTGCATTGGACAGAAAAAATAAGGCAGTTTATAAAATACGCATTATTAAGATTATTACTAGTAGTAGTAGTAGTAGTATTTATATGGATATATTTTATAGTTTTGCTACACTTAATTTAAATTAAACCCAAAACTTTTCTTTGTTATTTGTTTTTAGCAAGCGTATTTAAATGAATGAGAGTGAGCGACTAAATGCTAGTAGAGAAGACAGGACGAGCTTAAAATGTTTCCATAGCGCTGCCATACCTCTCTTGAAAAGTGCATAAAGGTATCCCTACGAATTTATATTTAAGAAATTTACCTTGATTTCGTTCTGAAATCGGTCCCGCCGCCATGATGAACCCGGCGTGTGTACTAACGGAAGCGTTTCTTTTTCCTCCGTGGCGATTCAAGACACAATACAACACACCAGCGGCACGTTAGCGCGGTGCTGCCGCCCACAGGTCAGGAGGATGAAAACGAGTCACGCCTTTGTGGCTGTCAAACTCTGATTTACGGTTTTTGTTCTTCTATGGAATTACGTAATCTTTAATATGGCTAAAGGTCATAAATTGGAGCCACAGTAGTTTCGGTCCTTCAAACCAAACATTTACACAGCAACGATTTCGCAAATGAACAGCTTAGGTGTGATTTACCAGTCTTAACACATGAAACAAACGCTATAAACTGGCAAATTTGCTTAAAAAAGTAAGTTTTCATTCAGAGTTTTTGTATTGAAGTAGGACATCCCTGCTAATACATCCTAAGAAAACTAAGCGAAACACAAAGGTTTATGTTTACAATAACTGAATCTGTTCAAAGAGTTCTGAATGTGAAGTACCTGTTGAAGTTTTATGACTGAGCTTTATGTCTGATTTGCACACTTATAGCATGATGCATGTACTGCTGGATTGAGAAGCGACTGTGATTTAACAGTTTTGAGTGAGATCATGAAGTCACTCCCATTGTGTGTCAGTGGTTCTACCTGTTTCACCTGCTCTCCCACCCCAACTGTCTCAAAGAAGACTCCAGCCGTGTGGAATCTGCCTTTAGACCTGCACAAGAATGGATTTATAAACCTTTTCATAAACTTGAGCATCTGCTTTTCTCCTCCCAGTGGATTTTGAGCTAGAGTAACACGTAAGCACTAAACACAGACTGACACATTACTGCTGGGGTGAACATGGGGACAGATTTAGCCTACAACTTTGTCTTCAAAGGTAAGTTTGATTCATTTGATTGCAGATCAGATTTATCTCAAACTTTTTACAATGGTCTGAAACCCATAAAATAATAATCATCATCTTATAATAAATAAATGAATGAATGTGCTCTTTCGGTATAGTATTGATGTTGTGAATTAGAACAAAACCAAGCTTGTCTTGTCTTGTCTTTCAGTGGTTTTGATAGGGGAATCAGGGGTTGGAAAGAGCAACCTACTGTCAAGATTTACTAAAAACGAGTTTAATCATGACAGCCGCACAACCATTGGGGTGGAATTCAGCACTCGTTCCATTCAAGTGGATAGTATTACCATCAAGGCCCAGATCTGGGACACTGCGGGTCTAGAGCGCTACAGGGCTATTACTTCAGCGTAAGTCCCTCATTATGTCATCTCAAACTATATATCCTTTACAGATACCTCTGATCTATGTATGTTCACATGAACCCTTATTGAAGATAGTGCAGCAGCTTGTGGAATTTGATATAATCGATTTAGCATCACACCCAGAACCACTCCTTTTTTTTTTGACTTGGTAAACAGTTAGAAGTGTAACTGATATGTTACTGATATCTACAGTAGCCCGAAATGTATTTGCATGACTTTTGCTTTTACATGAACTCTTTTACCCTATCATAATTTGTTTGAAAATGTATTTGGTTTGATATTTTATGCCACTGCATGATACAGTGGGACTTTTTTAAGTTTAAGCCACCTCTACTTATATTATAATGATATTATATGTTAAATTTAATTATCAGGGGAGCAAAAAGTGAACTGGAATTAGAATTCTGCTAATAGAGAATTAATAAATTACCATTCAAAAATTTGGGGTCAGTAAGATTTTTAAAAATGTTTTTGACACAAGTCTCTTCTGCTCACCAAGGCTGCATTTATTTGATCAAAAATGCAGTAAAAATATTAATATTGTGAAATATTATTACAATTTAAAATACATGTTGTTGGTAAAGCATCATTACTCCAGTCTTCAGTGTCACATGATCCTTCAGAAATCATTACAATATGTTGATTTGATGCTCAACTAACATTTCTGATTATTATCAATGTTTAAAACAGTTGTGCTGCTTTTTAATATTTTTGTGGAACCTACAATAATTTTTTTTTTTTGATGAATAGAATGTTCAAAAGAACCACTTTAATATTATAAATGTCTTTACTGTCACTTTTGATCAATTTAATGCATTCTCGCTGAAAAAAAAAACTTCTTTCAGTGTAGATCTTGTGTTAATACCCATGGAAGCTGATGCATTATGATTATGATTGTGAAAAAAGCACCTTACTCTTCACTGTAAAACAAATAATGAATCATACAGCACAATTTGAGCCAAAATACACTTCCTGTTTCTGCATGTGTAATAATGAGTAGTTTGGCTCTTGTAGGTATTACAGGGGAGCAGTGGGTGCATTGCTGGTCTATGACATCACCAAGCACCTGACCTATGAGAACGTTGAGCGATGGCTGAAGGAACTGTATGACCACGCGGATCCTCATATAGTAGTCATGCTGGTGGGAAATAAAAGTGACCTGGGAACTGTACGCACTGTACCAACAGAGGAGGCTAAGGACTTTGCAGGTACATGTTATTATAACTCTTTGTTTTAGACATTTCAGCTCTTAAAGGGATAGTTCACACACATTTCATCAATTCTGACATACCTTAAAATATCATTTGTGCTCTGAAGAAGAAATTCATGCCGGTTTCATACATTTGAAGGTCAATAAATAATGACAGAATTTTCATTTTTGTGTGAACTATCATTTTAAGACATACTAAGAAATGAATATTGACATATATTTACATTTTTTGGTAAAACAGAGGCCAAAGGCTTACTTTTTATGGAGACTTCTGCATTAGAGTCAACTAATGTTGAATCTGCATTTCTTGAAGTTCTAACAGGTGAGTTCACATTGAAGCACGGGATTTATATTTATCATGGTGTCAAAACCGGTTTATACCTTCAGTTTAAAACCCTGCTTGACTTTATCTCACTTTAAATGCATAAACGCAATGATGTTTCATTCATCAGCAATACACAAGAAAGTGGCTAGTAAAGAGGTCACCAGAGGTTCTATCAGCGCGGTGACCCTGGGTCAGACCATGGGCCCTTCCAGAGAGTTCCAGGAGGAGAGACAGTCCTGCTGTAAAAGCTCCTGAACAACATCCAGTGTCATCCAGAGCAAAAAAAAGACATTTCCTTATTTCCTTGATCATATCATACCTGCATGGAGGTACTTCATCATACTTGACTCTCATTGGATGCCATGTCAATGAGGAAAATAGGGAGGGGACCAGCGTTTTTTAGAGTTATTGTTTTGTAGCTTATTTTTTACTTTTAAAAGATGTAAACAATTGGAACTGATGATATAAAACATGATGTGCTTTTAAATTGTTAATTACGACTAGATGTAAATGTAAATTACTCTTATGGATAAACCACAAATGGGTTGTGATGTATTATAATGCTATTTATATGGTGTTGAAATGAACATAAATACATTCTTTTTCAGTACAGACTTCAGGTCTGTAAAATATAAATAAAGTATAAGCGTAAAGTGAATATTTGGACTGATCAATTTGATATTTCTCATGAAAGGTGTGTGTGGTTTATAGATTATTGATATTTTTGCAATAAATCTTTGACGATTTTTCCCCCTAAAAGGTGACACTGAGATCTTGCCTGCAAAAATAGTTTCAGAATTAGTATAGAAATGAGAAGAGTACAGTATAATTTGATTCAAGTTAGCATTTGAGGGTATTTTCAAGCCAAAAACTCAATTACAGAAATACAAATATCACTTGAATACCATAAAAACACAACATATTATAATACAAGATTTTTTAAATTAACACTTGATAAAAATTCTAAAACCTTTTCAGGCAAAATCTGACTAAATAAGTCCTTCAGTGAACTAACTTCATAAAAGAGCTTTGTACTTGCATTAAAACCAGGATAGTGCAATAGAATATGTTTAATAGAAAGTGGAGTCTTGCAGAACATGCAAAGAGTTTGGTCTTCACCTTTAATCAGAAATGCATGAGTCTTGTATGACCCATATGACATCTGGTAAAGACCACTAGATCAAATCTGGCTTCAGGACAGATGAAAAGTCTCTTTGAGATTTCCAGATGGACTTCATGTAATGTATTATTTATGCACGTATCCCAGTCTTCTTGCCACTTATTGACTATGTACCGATTAATTATATCTGAGGGAGGAATTTGACATTCGTGATTAAAAGCCTCCTTTGCAGCTTCATCAGCTCGCTCGTTTCCTAAAAGTCCCACATGGCCTGGAACCCGATGGTCAGTTTTTAAAGTGTCCATTGCTTGAAGGCATGATTTGGAATCCAAAAAAATTGATAGAACCCTGTGCATTTTCAACATATAACAAAACTAAAAGCAAAGCAAGTGCTTCATTCGTGAAAATTGAGTGCTGTTTTGGAATACGGATTTCATAATGTTGATGTCCAGTCATTGCTGCAGTTTTCCACCTTTGAACCATCTGTAAATATAGGTAAGATTGACGTCTTATGTTCAAATACTTCTGTCTATATACAGCTCTGGAAAAAATTAAGAGACCACTGCATATTTTTTGTTATTTTGACCAGTTGTTGCTTTTGGCAAATAAATGCTCTAAATTACAATATTTTTATTTGGAATTTGGGAAAAATGTCAGTAGTTTATAGAATAAAACAAAAATGTTAATTTTACCCAAACACATACCTATAAATAGTAAACCCAGAGAAACTGATAATTTTGCAGTGGTCTCTTAATTTTTTCCAGAGCTGTACAATTGGATTAGTCACTCCTTTCTTCTGTTGAGCCAAATCCATATTGATAATAGGCTTCTTTAGCTTCCAAGGAGGAAAAGAAATTAAGTGTATTTGATTTAAAAATGTTCAAATTTATATTTAAATTCTCTAAATATGTTTTAATATGGATACCAAAGGGTCTGATGCTTTTAGGTTTGCTCTCATACAAGTATTAGAATAGAATAGGCTGGGTTATTTTTATTCGCTTTAATTTTGACTGCATTTTGGAGTGATTCAACCGTCTGTTCTGAAGAGAAGGTTCATTAGCTTCAATGTACAAACTCTGCACTGGTGAAATTCCGAATGCTCCCGAGGCAAGCCGTAATCCCTGATGACGCACTGTGTCAAGCATCTGCTTCCTGGCAGAAACATAAATTATGCTTCCATAGTCCGAACAGGCCCGGTTCAGACCTCTATAAAGTTGCAAAGTTAATTAAAACAGTAATATTTTTGTTTTAAGACCTTTTTGAACAAATATAAGACATTTTATGCAAGCTACTGTAATGTGCTGGACTTATTGTATGATTTGCTCAATACCATTGCCTGATTTTTTTTGTCTATAAACATATACACTGATCAGGCATAACATTATGACCATGACATGTAAAGTTGATAACACTGATTATCTCTTCATCACGACACCTGTTAGTGGGTGGGATATATTAGGCAGCAAGTGAATATTTTATCCTCAAAGTTGACTGTTAGAAGCAGGAAAAATGGGCAAGAGTAAGGATTTGAGCGAGTTTGACAAGGAAAAAATAGTGATGGCTAAACGACTGGGTCAGAGCATCAGTATCTTTTGATCAGTATTTATCAAAAGTGGTCCAAGGAAGGAACAGTGGTGAACTGGTGACAGGGTCACAAGGCTCATTGATGCATGTGGGGAGCGAAGGCTGGCCCATGTGGTCCAATCCAACAGATGAGCTACTGTAGCTCAAATTGTTCAAGAAGTTAATGCTGGTTCTGATAGAAAGGTGTCAGAACACAAAGTGCATCAGTTTGTTGCGTACGGGGCTACTTTAACGCAGACCAGTCAGGGTGTCCATGCTGACCCGTCCACCACCGAAAGCGCCAACAGTGGACCATGAGCAATGGAAGAAGGAGGCCTGGTCTGATGAATCACGTTTGCTTTTATATCACGTGGATGGCCGGCTACATGTGCGTCGCTTACCTGGGGAACACATGGCACCAGGATGCGCTATGGGAAGGCGGCAAGCTGGCAGAGGCAGAGCGATGCTTTGGGCAATGTTCTTCTGAGAAACCTTGGGTCCTGCCATCCATGTGGATGTTACTTTGACACGTACCACCTACCTAAGCATTGCTGCAGACCAAGTACACCCTTTATTAGAAACGGTATTCCTTGGTGGCTCTGGCCTCTTTCAGCAGGAAAATGCGGCCTTCCACAAAGCAAAAATGGTTTGATGAGCACAACAATGAGTTTGAGGTGTTGACTTGGCGTCCAAATTCCCCAGATCTCAATCCAATCTGTGGGATGTTCAGAACAAACGAGTCGGATCCATTGAGGCTCCACCTCGCAACTTACAGGACTTAAAGGATCTGCTGCTAACATTTTGGTACCAGATACACCGGCACACCTTCAGGGTGTGGAGTCCATGCTTCGACGGGTCAGGCCTGTTTTGGCAGCAAAAGGGCGACCAACATAATATTAGGAAGGTGGTCATAATGTTATGCCTGATCGGTGTACATTAACATACAGTTATAGATTTTTTTTTTTATTTCTATTTGATGTTACATATTTCCATACATAAATATGTAACTAATATATTTAAACACAAAACAATAATACTTAGTAAGTAAATTCCAAAACCATAAACTAGAATTACATTTTTTTTTAATTGAGTATTTTATAAATGTATTTATCCTTAATTAATCAGAATGGTTTCTTTGAAACATTCTCTAACAATCTTTGTCAATAAAGTGCCAATATCTTTACACATCATAATAAACAATTATTACAAATATAAGGCCATATCTACCCAATAAAAGAAAAGCAGAAGTATTCAGCGTGGTAAACCGTATATTTATAACTCATCAGTACATTTATTCCAGGTTTGTTTGATTACGAACACAAAAGTGACATGAAGGGCTTAATGTTCAGTTCAGCTGATACACACAGTCAGTGCCCGGGTATTGAGGGAGATTCAGCTGGTACTTCTGTTCAAGTGCAGAAGGAACAAATCGTCCTCCCAGGAAGTGATAGCGTCCTTTGAAGTGATTGGCCGCCTTCTTCGGGGCCGTGAGGGAGATGAGCATGTCAGGCTGAATCCCATCAGGACAGCCTTTCTCCACATCCCAGCCTACAGAGGGAAAGAAAAGGTTCATCTTTTGTCATAATTAAATGACATTTACGATAAACTATGTGACTTATCATTACGAGGCATTTTATGCAATAAAAAGATGCTTTTTGCCTCTTAAATGCTAATCAATCGTTTTAATAAACCCAAAACATTTGCTTGGATTGCAATAAAATCAATGGTCATTTCTTTCTGTTTATGGTGTGTGTGAATTCTCACCTGAAGGTATGTCGATGCTAGCAATGGGCACTGTGATTTTCTTTAGTTGGGACAGGATGTCTCCGAATGGTTCTCGCACCGCACCCTTAAAACTGAATCCAAAGATGGCGTCCACCACCAAGTTATAAGCTTCATCAATCACATCAGCCTAAAGACAGCATGGTGGGAAAATACATGACATATAACATTTAGACACATAGTATACATATTAAATATATACTCTGTTGATCAAAAATTTGGGATTGGTAAGATGTTTTTGAAAGTCTCTTCTGCTCACCAAGCTGCATTCATTTGCTCGAAATATTATTTCCATTTAAAATAACAAATTATTTTAATATATTTTAAAAAGTAATTTATTCATGTGATGTCAAAGCATCATTACTCCAGTCTTTAGTATCACATGATCCTTCAGAAATCATTCTAATATGATGATTTGCTGCTCAATAGATTTCTTATTATCATTATCAATGTTGAAAACAGCCTAACTGTTTCTTAATATTTTTGTGGAAACCATCATATATTTTTCAGGAATCTTTGACGAATATAAAATTCACAGCATTTATTGGACACATTTTTTTGTTGTTGTAATAATATAAATGTCTTTACTGCCACTTTTGATCAATTTAATGCATCTTTGCTGAATTAATTTAATTTAATAAATTTTTTCTTTTTTAAAAAATGACAGACCCCAAACTACTGAACGGTTGTGCACATATACAAAACATAAATATATATTAACATAAATAATAAATAAACATAAATTCATGTTTTATGTAACTTAAAACATTGAAATGTCAGATAGGTGTCCCTGGGACATTCAGTGCAGTTATCAATCAGTTATTAATGAGAAAGAGGAACCCATGAAGGGTAAAAAATAAAAAATGAGACCCCCACAGAGTAAAAAATGTGGTATTGACCGCAGAGCTTTCTGTTGTACCTCAGGCATCTCTGACAGGAAGGATATATCCATCTTCTCACACTGGGTGGTGAGATTCTGAAACAGCTGTTTGTTGGGGCGCTTTGGGTATAATACAGATGGTTCATATCCCTAGGAGATTCACATGCAATATGAATAAAATCAATACACCTTCATAAAATATTAAGTTTAATGAGGGAAACATTTAAAACAGGGGCAGTGATTTTATTTCCAGCTCTTAAGTCGAACTCACAAACAGTTTGAGGTGTCTAGCACAAACCAAGCCATCTCCTCCGTTATTTCCAGGCCCACAGATCACCAGCACTCTGGGTGGACTCTTGAGCAGTGATTGTAGAGGATAGCCCTATGAAGTAAAAGACTGATTTGATTGTGTGTAATGTGTATAAACTGTATTAGATCCTTTCTGCATGATGGTGGAGCATCGGATGTACCTTTGACACAGCCGTGGCACAGCTAAGCCCGGCCAGCTCCATTAACTGATCCACACTGAAGCTGTACTCATTGAACAGCTCCTCGTCAATGTGCTGAGCCTCTTCTTGTCTACAATGACAGAAAAAGGGAACAAAATCAAACATGGTTGCGTTTGTGCCGGAAAGTTGGGGAATACATACAGTAGTTCAACGGCAAACAATGCAATGTATCTTTAATGCAGGGTTATTATAGTTAACTAAAATTAAAACTCGTGAAAAATATTCATTAACTGAAATAAAATAAACTTGAACTTAAATAAAACATTAAAAAAAATTATTTTATTTCAGCTAGTTGCAACATTTCTCATTTTCATTTAGTTTAACTAAACAGAAAAAAACAAACTAATAAAAATGAAAAAACATGACTAAATTACTAAAACAAACTAAAATTACAAATTATTAGTAAAAAAGTACAATAATATCTCAATTATACTAAAATAACAATTCTGTAAGCAAAGCTCAAATGTCAGAGACTATTATTGACATTCACAACAGTAATGTAACATCATGTTATGGACTAACTCTACAACTGTCAAATAATGACTGAGATGCAACAATACTCATCATATCACGAGAGTGTAGTGTATTTACACTCACCCCAGGTACTTAATAGTATTGGCCATAGTGCAAGCCTGTCTGTGTTTACTATAGATGTTACTAGCAACACGAGCACATGCTCCTGTATGTGTCAGGACAGAGCCTCCTCGTGATGTCACAAGAAGACCGATTCCAAGCAGGGCTCGAACTCCCAACATTCACCTGGCTAAAGCACCTGAACATGGAAAAAACAATAAGAAAGTTGTTAAGAAAGTGTGGTGCATGCATGGTGTTGACTTCAGACAGCAATAATACTAAGAGGAGAAACCTAATAATCTCATGTTCTGGTAAGGGGGCTGTTGACAGACATAATTCCTTAAATGGTTATTATATATACATAGATATACATATTTGTGTATAAAGAGGGACTCTATAATATGCAAATAATATGAATAAACATATTATATAAACTTAATATGAAGGCTAATACAAATATACATATATAATATACACAACAATCGCATATAACTCAACCTGGGCAACTTCATCATAAGAAAAACTGATGTTAAACATTAAAAATCATAATTTAGAACAGTTTTTAACGAGATGCCATTGGGTTAAATAGGGGAGAATCAACTTATCTAAATATATAAAAACCAGAAGCATTCAGTACCTGTTAGTAAGTGGGTCAATATTAAGGTTAAACACTAACAAATGTTCAAGACACCGTCGGGAGTGTAAAGTCCCAGTTAAAACTTTACAGGAGACAAACATGCAGAATAGAAAGGATACTTTCAGCCCTCTGCTGCTGAAACCCAGTAAGTTATATAAACGACATCCGGGTTAGTGAACTTCAGCCGCTCTTCATAATAACAGTCTGACTTTTAGGCAATTTGGTTAAAAAAACGTATTTACTCTAAATTAAATTAAATTAAATTAAATTAAATTAAATTAAATTAAATTAAATTAAATTAAAAATAATTTATATTAACATTTATGATGTTAATGTTTATTATTATTATTATATTCCTCATAATCATTTGCTATTATAAGACTTATTTTAGAGCTTTTTTTTCCTTTTGCAGGACATAAACTGTCTTTATTTGTGTGTAAAAGGGATGTGTGGATGAACACATGATTGAAAATAGAGGGCCATTGAAATTATTCCCTACTTTTTCTGTGATTGTATTCTTGAATATCATGTATACATACTGTTTTATTATGTCACCTTATTTATGGAACATATCCATGAAGTAGAGTTCACATCCGTGTGTTCAGGTTTGGTCTCGAGTTGGTGGGATCCTCCGCCGCACCCCTCTCCCTCAGGATGTGATGGTATGTTCCGGTCATTTAATATCCCTCTCAGAGCGCTAATGCTGGCATAGTGTGAATGTTAGTCAATGGCAGTTGTAATGATAAACACTGCGTAATATGACACATCCACTGGATTTGCTGACGCATTACCTGGCTTAAGGTAAGCGCGAATTTATTTTAAGCTATAATTGTTATTTAACCTAAAAAGAATAAAAGTTAAATCTGGAAGTAAATAAAACAATGAGGGAAAACACACCGGATTTCCATAAAAGGAGATTTAACTTGAACTTGACTTTCTTCAGGCAACATCCGTGGAGGACAGAATAACAGTCTAGGAAATAAAATACTTTTTTATTTCGTTTCTTAGAGTTTTGGATGACTGGAGGAATATTTTGGGATAGATGAAATTGCCAATGGGGCTATATTGTTGAATACTACAGCTGTCAACCGTTTTATTTTATGAATTGCTTATCATGTATTGTTTATTATAAAACTATTTATTTTATAATTTAATTTTAATTTATTTTATTTATAATTTAAGGAACCCAGAATGGAAGTTTACAACATATTTATGTACGTATATATTAGTTTTGAGTATGAGTTATATATAGTTTACAGCATTGTTTTTTTATATTATTATTATTTATTTATTTTTAGTGGATGACTGTTTTGTCTTAAAGATACTTTGTTTAGCTTTAATAGATATTATATCTGCACTGATTCAGTATTAGGTTTCCAGGTAGAGATCACTGATCCCAGTGTTATTTCTTTATAAGAAGAACACATGCTTGCATTTATTGGTAACTCTGCAAGCTTTCCCCCACTCATCATAATTTATCAGGTCATGCAATTTAAATATAATATGACATTGAATCTAATGAGTTATTAATAAAATCGTTTACCAAAAAGTTCTCATGCTAATACCACGGTATTCTTTGAAATACCGTAAAATGTGTAAATACCATGACGCATGAACATAATCATGCAGTACCATGGCATCACAGTACTTTTTTTCCCCTCGCTTTTTGGTGTTAAAGTATCTCAGAATGATGTTATTTCATTTAACAGCAGATTTTGATGCAGACGCAGTGTAACTGAAACTCAGAGATGCTGTATGCTGTTGGTATGTCCTCATCGATTGATCGATCTCAAAGCAGCAGTGCTTTCACATCCAGGCGGACACTCATGGAAAGCTGCCATAGAAAAACCCTGTGAATTATAATGTCTACTGATAGCTGCTGTCTATAAATTACCAAAGAGATGGCCTGTTTGCCTGGCTTAGACACAATGCTTTAAAGAATCAGCCACTGAGATGACTGAACAGCAGTCTTCACCGGGCAGTGGCTATGCACTCACGAACTGAAGTGGCTCTGTAATATCAATTTTTATTGATGATGGCTGTGTGCATGTTTCGCTGTAAATTAGCCTTGTTACATAAATATTCTTATTGTGCTTCCATGGTCATGGCTGCTGCACTTCAGTAATGCAATCGTGTTTTCCAGCAAGAGCTTTTAGTGAATCATGCTTGCCTCTTAGGATGCCGTAGTAGATATTAATGTAGACCAGATGCTTGAGATTTGTAAACATCAATGTATGGCTGAAGAAGGAAATCATGTGATTTGTAGATATTATTGCTGTAGATTGTTAACTCTCATAGGATGTTGGTCGCTGTCCAGTGCTGAAATCAGTGCCAGTTTTAGATTTCGGGAAAAATTAGCCATAGAAATATGAAATATATTTTCGTAATATATCTAATCGGAAGAGATAAAATAATTATATGTACGGGAGAGTTAGATAAGTTATCTCTTTAGTGCAACAACCAAATTTTTTGCTAGTTTTTCATCTTGTGTATTTAGAATAAACAGCTGCATGTGATTTGATAGATGGATTTTAATTCTAAAAAGTTTTTTTATTTGTCAGAGTAAAATTTCTACTGAATTATCAGTGTATAAAAACCATGTAAATTTTTATATATTTACATCTCTATGGATTTTGCCACTATTTAGCCAATGAAAAGTATTAAAATGAGCATGTGACTAAACCTCGTAACCCCATTGGATCCTTAAACTGTCAGTCAAACCTCATTACTCCACCCCGCCTTTATCTTGAAGGAAGTGGCACGCACACGCAGTTCGGACTGTCTCTGCTTGTTTGCAATGCAAGCGTAAATAAAGAACAGGTTGTTTGAATAAGTACAACGTTTTCTTTATTCTGGAAACACTATTTAAAAGGCTAATGTTTATGTGTTTGAGGAGTGGAGAAAAGTGTTTTAGTCTAGCATTTGTCGTGCGAGTGTGCGTAGCACTTCGTCTTTAATAACATTTTGGCCAAATGATAGAAAAAACGGAGCCCCCATTTAGCTACAATAAACTTTGTAACCTAAGTGAAAACGTAATGTGATGCACTTTCTGCTTCAGATGCGGCCGTTATAATGACGGACAAAACACGTATGTCCGGAATTCGCTCCATTTGAGCATGATTGTGCTAAAATAATATGATGATACATTCAAGTATCTGATTGTATATAAAGCCACAATACCAACTTTGACAACTTAGTGTTTAATTATTTAAAAAAAAAAAATCTTCTTTCCATTTCCTGAAAGTAACGGTTGCGTTTTTGGAGTGGCTATATTTAATTTAAATGAAGTATTTACACCAGGTTAGCTCATAAAGTCTATGGTGACTTAATTAATATGGTTGTAGGCCTTGCCTGCAAATACAAGAAATTCTATTACAAAAATCTTTAAATATTGCAAGTAGGCCTACATGTAGCCTATAAAATAAAATATTGTTGTTTTAGTGCATTTAGCCTAAATATTGTTAATATTAAACCTCTGGCTTCTTAATATGTGCAAAAAATTAAGGAAGCATATGGAATGTGATTAATTTCAATTAGCAGACATCCTGAAATATATTTAGATGTGTTGGTTTTCTATGCATTTTCTTCACGCCCCGACGGAAACCCAAGTCAAAGTGGCACAGCTTTATCCCACTCTTCTGTAGTATTTTGGTGCAGTGAAGTCTTGAAGTCTGATGTAGATAATCCATAAACTCTCTGCAGTGACACAATTTTGTATATCTAAATGTTGAAACTGTGCTAGTCTCTTAGGAGAAACCTAGCAAGCTGTCTTAAATAACTGAATGACCAAAAAGACATAATTGTTTTTACCCCACCTCTGTCTAATCTATGCTTTGGTTAAGAATAAAAATAACTTTTTCGAATTTAGAAAAATTGCCATTCATGGAGTAATTGGTTAAACCCTGCATCTGTAAGTAAATGCATGTTAGTTATTCTCTCCCAGGGGCCACATCCCTCCAATCTAGCGTGGTGCACTTTGGTCTTTCCCTGCTGTTGTGTGATATATGGACCAGATGTTTATTAATGAGGCCCATTAGTGTCTTTTAATCCAATGCAAAGGTGTGTACTTTGTATTTATACCTTGCAACATGCACATAAAAGTGATTTTAATTTAATTTATAGATATTGTTGACCCAGTAAGTTGCATTTCGCAGAAATGTACAGACTTAGCAATGGATTGCATGCATGTATTGGCGAAATACTGTACATTTATTTGTACATGCATCAACCTGAAATCCTCAATGTTTAGTCATGGCCTTGGGCAATTGGATTACAGTGCACTGGTTCTGTTTTCATCCCATCGAAACAATTACCGTTTCGTGCTATGGCTCACTCTAATGAAACCAGATGGCCAGAAAGTCATCCTCAATTAAAGAAAAATCAATTTCCATTCATAATATAATCCATTACCGCTAATACGAGAGACATTTGAAACAGTCTGCAATTAATATCTCCTTTTCTATTCATCAATATTAAGACCAGGAACCATGCTATTTCTGGTGTCCATTGTGTACAGGCTGCTGCTTTGTACTTTCCCAATCCCATCCCAGAGATTAAACGCATCTCCTTTTGCTCGACGTATTAAAATCTTTTGATATAACAATGATTTTTACCTATGCTTTGTGGTTGAGGTAGGTTGATGGATAGACTAGTGGAATAGCAGAAGGTTTACCTGCGTCTTACACAGGCTGTATTCGTACATTATTGATGCACTCTGCTTGGACGGGCAGCCCTAGTTGACATATGACTTATCTTGCCATTGATCTGATTATCTAACAAAGATTTTGACGAGCATAAGAAGTTTTGGGACCTACAGTTGTGTACGACTGTGCTGGTTTTGTTATTAGACCTGTGCAACGGCAGGCGTCTGCAAATATTTGAATATTCGTATATTGAATATCATGCATTTAGATAGAGAGAGTGGAAAAACAGGAGTTACAGTCATTAGCATTTTAATATCCTTTAGGGCAGGTCTATTAAAGCTGATCCTTGGTTTCTTATTGACAGTGTAATTACGTTAGCACAAAGTTAGCTCTTGCGGTTTCAACCGAATTGGGCAATAATCATTTACATGTCTTCTTCTGCTCTTTGCTAAAGTTATATAACCAAAGATAAGACTGTAGACAGGAAATCTACAAGCTAATTCCTTAGTAAACACCATCTGGTCGCCAATTAGTGGACATAACACAAACATTGTCCAGCTCCCTCTGATTTTGTTTAAGACTGTTGGATTGTGACTGTCGGTTGTAATTCGCTCACCCATAGAGGTCACACCCCTTACAGAGATGAGGTTATTGGTCCTTGGCTTTTTTTAAACATGATACCATGAGATGGTGATTGAACCTCTCCCTGTAACCATACTCTCTTCCTACAGGTCCACTCCATAGAGCTGGCCTATCGCTGTCATTGCGTCACCCATCAAACACAGGATAACAAGGACTCAGAATGTTCAACACAAAGAGGTCAGTACACAGAAGTGGTTGACATAGTTATTACATGCATTGTTTTTGTTGGTTTAACTGTGTTATCAGTGCCATTTTGAGTCAAGCATGACTAAGGCCCTGTTTCTACCTGGTAATAAGGTGCGTTTTGGTTGATAGGATCACAATTGGATGATGCTTTTAAAGCTTGTCCACTTTTGACCACTTCCAGAGGTAGTCGAAAATGCATTCGACCGGATTGCTTTCGTAGTGCAAACGCTCATGTGGTTGAACGGATGAAAAACGTTCCAACCACAATGTTCTTTAACCCCTGATTTCTAACACACACTCTAACACGCTGATGCTCTCTGTGTGTGTCTCTGGGCGCATTCGTTCGCATGTAAATTGCATGAGCCTATTTTGTCTGTTAGATCGAAAGATCTAAAAAATCCCATACATTTACCCGCCCATAGACACTCCCCACAAAGAAATCAAGACGAAAATGGTTGAAAGTGGACAAAAGAGAGGGATTAAAACACCAGGTGTAAATGTGTCTCCCTCGTCCACTTGTGATCCAATCGACCAAAACAGATCTTAATACCAGGTGGAAACAGGGCTTAATACTATTGCACATACTTAGGGTTAAATGTACATTCAAATCACTAAACCCAAGTATCACTTTACTGTGAAATTGTGCAGTTTATCAAGAGGTGTATTATTACTTTTCGAAGAAATCATATTTATACTTAAAGTAGATTTTTATAAAGAAGGGAACAGATCCATATCTAGAGACCAAAATACTGGTAAGCACCATAGCAACTGCATAGCAATGTGCTAAAAATACTCAGAACACCTTAGCAACTGCATAACAACACCTTGGCAACCACCTACAACTCAATAAGATTGTATCAGCTAGTTTTGTGATTATTGGGTACAAAGGAGTGCCTTGTGTTTGAAAACTGATTTGCTTGGAAAGGCTAAAGAGGAATAATGTGGATGAAAGCACATTCAAAATGAAGATAATTTTGTTAAACTTGCATTCAGTACAACGATATTTAGTGGTAGATGTGTAGAGAAGTGGCAGGCAATGGTAATTCATTTACATTTGATGCATGGACCAAAACAACAGTATAAATACTTGTTAGACTTGCATTCAAAACACATACATCATAAAATTATTGATTGAACATAAATCGTTGTGACCACAAGACTCTGCACCGTGCTTGATGCGCATACAAAAACAGATCACTTTATGAGACGGTGAAGTTGACTTGACAGTGAGTTTTCTAAAGGTAAACTTTGGGATGAAAATCAAGCGCTGGTAAGAAAACCACGGGAGATAAGAGCATTATCATTTAAATGGCATAGACCCCAGGTGAAGAGACTCCTGCATTCTAATAAATGCAGGCTGTGAACCAGATATTGCTGAACATAAGCAGGGCTCTTGAATTTTTGTTTTAGCCCTGCGATGCATCATTAGAGGGTTCAAGCGTAAAAATCTCAAGAGGATTACATAATCCTCTCTAACCCCTAACCCCTCCCCTCCCCACCCCACTGCACAGCTGTCATCCAGCTTGATGAATGCCATAATCTGCATTTCTCCATATGCACTTTCCATTCCACTATTCTGAAGATGAAATATTCTACTCTAGTCCTCTAGACATGCTCTAATGGCCGGCCCAATTGCATTAAAGAGGACCGACTCCATTTCTGTTTTATTGATGACTGCTTTTGGGGATTGTTAAAGGGCCTCTTTTATTTATGTTTTGTTAGTTATTTCTTCCTTTGTGCCAGTCAAAATGCATTTATTCTTTTTTCAGCAGGAGTTTTGACCCAGGAGTTTTTCAGGATGTTTGAAAGGAAGTCTGAGGTCCTTTGAGGTTTAGAGTTATTTTTACCTGCAGCAGTACCGGGCTGTTATCTCTGCAAGAAACAGTGATGGGTTACTTGGAAAAATATATATTCCACAATTTTTATTGCTTATTGCTGATTAGATTAAAACTAGAAGGGGTGATCTGTGATGAGAATACGTAAGATTTTAAGAGTTCAGAAATGCTCATTTTGAAAGGTTATCCTAGAGACAGTATTATCAAGACTCATCTTTGGATTTGTCTCGGCTAATGGAGTGACTACGTCAGTACATGACGTAAGGCTAGAAAAGGAAGGTATTGGTTTACAGCTTTCTTGGTCCAGGTGAATAAGGATCACAGTGGCAGGTTTAACTAATCAACACCATCTAAATCAAGCTGAGAGCTGTTTTGCCTTTACCTGATTACCTGACGACACACTGTGTGTTTAGAACAGAAGAAAACCATCTGTTATTACCGTATTTGGTTACGGTTGTTTAATTTGGGAGGGAAAAACAGCTGTTAGCAACAGAAAGCAAGCTAAACATTGAGCATTTAATTTAATACTCATTAAATAATTAAATTATTAAAGGTAAGCTATATAATGTTTTTGTTCAAAATTCGAAAAGTCAATACGTCATCAGTGCTTCTTCCAAAATGTGTTTTTGTCTTACCCCGATTCACTATAACAAGGCTATTATAAATGTTTATATTTTTGACCTGTTGGATGGTTTTGCGTACAGGAAATTGTGTCCAAAAAAAAAAAAAAACATACATCATAAAAAAAATCTATCCTTTCTTATCCATCCCTATTCTAGCTTATACTACTCTGAGAAATCTCTGAAACTTGTGTTGTGAGCACTTCCTGTGTCTATTTGCCTTTTCATGGTGAATCGCTTGTTTGTTTTCCTCACTTGTAAGTCGCTTTGGATAAAATCGTCTGCCAAATAGGTTAGATGTCACAACAAGCGAGAAAGCTTGACATGGAGCTGCTAAATCTTGAACCTCCAGGGAATCACCTGTTTTAAAAAAAAAGCCAAATGGAGGAGAGTCTGCTGGCAACAAGAGAACGCGAGAAGCTCGTAATAAAACAAGAATCAACATTGGCTTGGCTTTTTGGAGAGCTGAGGGGTTTGAAATGTTGTAACAGCAACGTGGAGATAGTGTTTTTTATTACACAACAGGTAAGTACAAGATCTTTTATTGAACAGAGAAATTGCCATATGTAGCTCTTTAACAGAGTTCATGGTAAAGCATTACCTGTTGAAAGGGTCACATTCATCTGCACAGTCACACAGAGCCGAAGCACAGCCAAAACAATGTTCTTCCGCAAAATGCATGTAGTTTTGTTTTTTAAGCGCTAGAGGGCCGCCAAAAGTTACACGTACTTTTAATATTAAAAAGCATGTGATAACATGTTTTTTTTAATTATTAAATTTAATTATTTAATGCCTAGGGGTAGCTGAGGTGAGTTGACTCTCTTTGTGGTCTAAATAATATAATTTTAAAAAGGTACATATAGTCCTGCTCCCTACAGGTTTGAATCCAGTGAGAGTTCCCTCTTTCTCTCTCTCTCTCTCTCTCTAATATTTAGTTCCCACTTCCCAGGGGAACTTTCCAGCTATCCCAAAGATAAAAAGGCTGAAAAGAACAGTTGGGTCATTCCTTGTCAACTCAACCATTGACCATTGAAACATTGGGGTCCCAATATCTATGGGACTGAACTATATAGGGCCTTGAAAATAAAGATAGCAAAATGAATTTTATTAAGGAAGAGAATCTATAAGGATATTAAGATATCTTGAGTACTTTTAGAGTTACAGGCATGGAAACTTTGGAAAAGAATATTTGTGCCACTCAGACAGGTATGTTCTATGTAATCGAAAAACACAAGATACATTTCTAGTTTCAACATTTTGTTCTTCAGATATTCCTATTTAAAAGAAAAAAGCATCAGCTGTGTGTAAAGTGACCTACATTTGGTTTTTGAAACTGAAAATGTGTACAATTTACTCATGTAGCCACATGTAGTTTCCATATCTCTGGGATTGAACCATCAAGGGCTTTTAGAATGAAGATACCAAAAGGAAAGTTTGTTACGAACCGGAATCTAAATGTAACGTGCTGGTCTAGGATGAAGGCACGAAGACGAAGGCTTCAACGTAAAACAGTTTAATAATAATAATAATAATAATAATAATAATAATAATAATAATAATAATAATAATAATAATAATAATAATAATAATAATAATAATAATAACCAGGAATACAGATAAAAAAAACAGGATAAATCCACACGATGTGATTAACACCGGACAAGGACTGAACTGACACAGAGGGAATATATACACAGAAACACAGGAGGATAACGAGCGGGGCACAGGTGAAAGACATCATGACTAAACAAGACACAGCTGACTGAAATGAACTAATGACAGACGGAAATCAAAACAGAGAACACGTGACAGATGACGGAGTCAAAACAAAGACCATGTGACAACTGACAGGACTAAAAACTCAAAACAAGCAACATGAGATTAGAGACAGGACTGGGGAACAGAAAACAGACAGACACAACTATGACACTAAAAGGGTGTTAAGATATATTTAATACTTCTTGAGTTACAGGCATGTAATCTTGAAGCAAAAAACACAAGTCAAGTGCTTTTTGCCATTTTTGAACTGTCACTGTTGGCATACAATTAAAGAAAGATTACTAAAGCCAGATTTAATAGACTACAATCTCTGTATAAAAATAAAATGATACTGCTATCTTTCTAAATGCATTTTTACACACCTGTAAATTGGCTCCAAATCTCGTGAAAATTGTCAAAAAAGAAGATTTTGCAACTTTCATCAAAGATTCCTGTCAAAAATGGATCCGAGTTTCCACAAAAAGCACATCTGTTCAACACTGATCATAACAAGAAATGTGTCTTGGGCATCAAATCAGCTAATTATTATGATTTCTGAAGGATTGTGTGACTGGAGTAATGATGCTGAAAATCAATTTCAGCTTTTCCATCACAGGAATAAATTATATAAAATGTATTAAAAAGGAAAAAAACTATTTTAATTTGCAATGTTATTTCACAATATTACTTCTATATACGTACAGCCTTTGTGAGCATAAGAGGCTCTATAGAGGCTTGAACAGATGTCAAAATTTCACAGCAAAGACTAACCAGCAGGAGCGATGCCATGCGTTCTCCACAGATACAATGTTGTAAGATGAAAGCCATTTCTTGGGGGATAAATGAAACATGTGGTCCCATCTGAATTATGTAAGAGGACAAAAAAAAAAAAGAATTTTAGGAAGGCAATAGTGGGGCATCTTTTTGATGTGAAGCCTTATAGAGCATATATCCTGTAAACAGCCAGGCGCACGCAATTTGTGGCTGTGCAGAGGCACCTAACCACAGCGCTTCAACCGCACAAACAATGGGCGCTCAGCTAATTCAGAGTGACTGTTCTGTAGCTGCGTTTAATACACTCACTGCACTGCCCAGAGAAAGTTTTAAAGATCTCCTGAGAGTGGAAGTCACACTTTCCTCAAGCAAATGAGCAGTGAAGTGGAAGAAGACACTGGGGTTCTTAAAGTATTGCTTTGAAAACTGTATAGGTGAACTTTAATTTCCTCAGTGTTGCCAGTGTAACTGTGAGAAATGGCTACGCCTGAGCAATTGCCTTTAGGTCTTCCTTAATTGCTAACAAATCTTTTTATTTCTGCTGTGATTCATCCTCTAAGGTCGTCGTTTGTGCCATTGTAACATCTCCCACCTTGCTAAATTTAGTTTGACTTGTCTGTTTTTTGCAGAAAAGAAGAAAACTTTGAAAGAGCAAGAGTGTCTATCTATGAGAGCATGAAGGAACACAGAGTACGTTTCTTAGAGTGGATTATGCAGTCTGTACTAGAAACTCAAGTGCTTGCGTAATAAGCCTGGAGACCTAGGCTGATGTTTCAAGAGAAGGGGAAAAAAAACATTGAATGCAACAGTGCAATTTATATTCATGTCGAAATTGGCTTGGTGTTGCTGAGAAACTTGTGCAAATAATATGCATTTGATTGAAGCATGTTAAATAATTTAATATTACATCGAAATCTCCAGAGAAATACCAGATATTTGAATACACTATGAAAAGGGTATCATTTCAAAACTGAAGGGCACATTTATAATAATTTGAATTCTGTTTGACAGATTAGACTTTTAATAGAAATGGTTATTTTGTATCTGTTTTTCCGTCTGCTGATACTTTTATAAATGACTGTCAAGTAATCCGTATTTTAATAATCAAATAAACTTATTTGAGTGATTGATGCAAATTGTGGGCCAAAAATAGAAATAAAACTATCTTTTAATAAGTATTTTAAACACAAATTGCTTTTATTTTATTTTGTAACATTTTCTTTTAGATTTTTGTTTTATTTATTTTTTTATTATTTTGTTTTAATTTTTTTTTCAATTGTTTTGTTTTGTTTTGTTGCATTGCATGTTTTTCTTCTGGACGTGACCCTATCAGGAAGGATATGCAATTTTTAGGTCACATTTAGCATAATTTTTTAGAAACAAATACTGTTTTACTGCAGAATTTGGCCTCATTTCAAAAGTTGTTAGTGTCACGATAAATGTGACCCTGTGCCAACATTACATTGTATTGGTCAAAATGATAAATTTTTGTTTTATGCCAAAACTCATTAGAATATTCAGTAAAGATCATGTTCCATGAAGATATTTTGTAAATTTCCTACCGTAAATATATCAAATTTATTTTTGTAGGTAATATGCATTGCTAAAGACTTTATTTCGACAAATTTAAAGGCGATTTTATCAATATTTAGATTTGTTTGCACCCTCAGATTCCAGATTTTCAAATAGTTGTATCTCGGCCAAATATTATCATTTATAACCATACATCAATGGAAAGTTAAAAAGCCAAGTCTTGCAAATGAATTTGCTGCATAAATAGTTCGGTTGCAATCTCTATATTTATGGAAGGATTTCAGTGGAGTTCTCTTATTTGTCGCAGAAATCTTTATTTCTGTGGATTACATTGAATTTCCGTCTTGGCTTTGTGAAAACATAAGTTTTCCCAGTAGTCTTTTTCTTTTTGTTAGTGTTTGTTCTTGTACAACTTATTCAACAATGACCCACTTCCAGACTTTGATGTCAGAATCTCGGTTCAACAAAGGCAGAGAATGTGAATATTTAATATCCCTCATATTATCATCAGGCTTGTGCAATCGCAAGCTTTCTGCTGGATTGAACAATTTCATTACAAAAACGGTCTTTTTTTGACATCGTATTGCATTGGGGGTTGCCAGAGAGTTGCTATGGGGTCGCTAAGGTCTTCTGAGTTGTTGTTAGGAGTTGCTTTTGTGTTGTGGATGGTTGCTAGGTGGTTACTTACTTGAGCAAGTCAGAAGAGCCCATACTTTTACATACTTGGATGTAAGTCTTGTAATTTCTTTCAAGGAGGAAATATTTCAGTCACCCTTTATGACTTAATATGCTTTTAACTTCTACTTGCATTTGGTTGAAAAGATGAGACATTTAGGTAATATATAAATCAAAATAGTAACATTCAGATTAAGGTTGGTTCATATTTTAATGTCTAATAAGATCAGTGCCCATAGGGTATCAGTATAACACCTGCTGTTGTTATGTAAGATTTAAGGAGTTCAACAGGAGTCTGAGCAGCTTAAAATCTGTCATAATCTCTATTAATGCTCTCTTCCCCCTCATTAAACATGTTCCATGCTGATACAGAAGTAATGTGATTGACAGCTGCAAGTTCTGTTTAATGCATTAATATTTCTGTCACTTAAGCCTCGTTTCCATTAAATTACCCGGCACAATTTGTCCCAGGAATTGTTTTCCTAAGAACTTCCCCGTTGACTGCGCACGACTTTCCAGCTGGATTTCGTCCTCCACATACAAGCTTAATAAAGTCAGAACCTTGTTGACGGTCCATCGGTCGTAGTTTTTAAACTCCATTGTTGATTTGAATAGCAAACAACTTTTACTGCTTGCACCGCACAAGATTTCTAGAAATGGTGGTTGAAATAAAATGCTGCGTGGAGTCAACCAATCAAAATGCTGCATGAAATCAACAAATCAGCATGTTCAGCGTCCAAGTCCCACCCCCGAAAGTTCCTGAACTTTGAAAAAGTACTGCCTCACTAGCAGGGACTTTCTGAGGGCAAATTTTTACCTGGAATCTTTTTTCAAGCTCTTTGACTAGTTTCACTGTTGAAGCATTTTTGAAATTTAAAGTGGTTAACTTATTCATAAACATATTTTAATCTAAAGTACTGGACTGGCATAAATGCGTACAAAGAGCGTTTCATACAAAAAAGCTGTCGCTCATCTCATTTCATCGCAGTCTCAAGAAGTTTCATTATAATCAATGAAGCTGTCTACACAGCACAACAAATGTCTTTTTTCCCCATTCTGTCATGTCTACACTTCGTTTGTTATTAAGAGAAAATTTGTGAGCCAGCACTTAACAGAACTCTGATGTTTTGGGTTATTGGTAGATTCGAACTAACTTAAACACCTCTGATTGGTCATTGCGTTCAAGAGATCAACAGACATATCTGTGATTGAATTCATTGTTCAATGCTCCAAAAACCTGTTGTAAAACCTTTTGATGCTCTCCAGAGCACACACACACACTGGTGGTGTGTCAGATCAGCTTTGCCAATATTATTACAGTATCAACATATCGCGTCTTTTGCACGCGCATATTCAATATTTCCTATGTAGGCGCACGGCAAGCGCGTGCAAAATGGAAGCGACGCGGTCGTGACGCGCATGCGGTGCGGCGAGATGAAAACATCTCAACTTTTCAGAATGCCGCAAGCACACCGCAGGTCATGTGACAAGAACCATCCAATCAACCTTTTCCCTTACCCTAACGGTCGCCTAATTACCTCAGACGAACTCAGAGTCGTTGTGCAGGAGAGATGGTTTCACGGCAGAAGCTCTGTTTGGTGATACTTGGGCCAATTTTTCTTAAAAGATTATCAAACTGGTCCTTGTCAACTCTGAAATAGACTTTGAATAGTCTATAGACCCCTATACTCTATAGACTATAGAGTCTATAGTCTATATAATAGTCTATAAGGGTAGTCGTAGCCTAATGGTGAGGGAGTCGTTGTAACCTTGTAACCTGAAGGTTGCTGGTTCGATTCCCACGCCGGCAGGAATTGAAGGTGGGGATTGTGAGTGAACGTGCTGTTCCTCTCCACCTTCGATACCATGACTAAGGTGCCCTTGAGCAAAGCGCATATCCCCTAATTGCTCCCCTTGTAAGTCGCTTTGGATAAAAGCGTCTGCCAAATGAATTAAAAAAAAAAAAAAAAAATGAATCTCTCATCGTCCAGACAGAGCTCTTGGATAAGTTTGTGAAATTCTCCGTGGTGCACCCAAACACTGCGGGAGTTTGTTTTTCTTCTCCCTTCTCCATAAATAAATCTTGTACTAGAGCTACTGCAAGGGCTTTTCGGTGATGGAAATACATTGAAACTACCGCGTAGTCATGGAGAAAGCTGTTCATGGTTGCATAGCAACGACAGATGCTACAGAAACGCAAGCTCCCGAACGCTTGCAAAAGCGCTTGCAAAAGAAGGAGGAAGCGACGCGGCCGCGCTTTCCACGCGTTTTTATGCGCGATATGTGAACGGCCCCTAAGGATGCTCTTGCTTTTTTGTTTGAGGGGTCTAGCCCCCCCAGAACCAGGCCTGCCTCATGCAGCGCCCCCATGTCGTTTTGTCATGAAATGTTACGTTCCATAAATGCGAGTTTCAACACACTATTAACACAACTCAACCAGGATTCATCCCTTTTATTTCGCATATGCCTTTGGCAGGAATTATTTAAATGAGGAATATTGTGAAGTGTTTGAAAACTGACTACAATAGAGGCATTTCAGGGAGTTCAGAAACAGTGCTTACTGATGTAGAGAACTCCCTTTGGAATGACCTTGTGCTTTGTAACTTTGCAGACCTTTTTCATGCTCAAACAGCAACATTACATTCTAAAGAAATTTGAAAATGTGAGCTTAATAAGATCCCTTTAAAGAACCAAGTGTCAGTCACGTTTCCCCATAATCCATTGGATCATCAGAGCACCACAGCGGGTGCACGTTCAGACACTTCTTTCCATATCCGGCGGCTCTTGGCCATGACTTGTGTCTTAGCAAAATCAGCCCCAGTCCATTCTTTGATAACGTCTGCCCAGTTTTTCCTTCGTCTCCCTCTCCTCCTTCCCCTAGAGAATGGTTTTGGCCAGCTCGGAGGATCTGGCGCCACTGCAGTTTCCTTCTTTTGACAGCTGCCAGGAGTTCTACATAAGGCCCAGCATGCTGTCTATTGGTGTAGCACACTTCCTCATTGGTCACATGCTCTTTGTAGTTGATGCCTAGAATCTTTCGAAAGCATTGCATTACTTCTTCATTTCTTCTTTCTGGCCATAATTCCTGGTTTGGATCCCTTATCGGATATCATAGCGCTACATAACTGCCACACTGATTGCAGGCTCTGGTTCTGGATGGTTTAAATGGATGTCATTAAAGGGTAAAAATGTTCAAGGATTTTGTGTTTTGTGGCAATAATTTGTGTTTAAATGAAGATTATCTCAGCGTGTTCATGCATAAGGGAAACTTTTATTGTTAGTATGCATAGTTTGTATGCAAGTTTTTTCCTGGACTCTTTGAATTTGCTTTTGGCTGTAATATCCTTGCAGTCACCCCTCTTGATGAAACTTTATTTCTTGCCCACCATTTTAATCAGCTAATTTACACACAGTGTGTGCTTTTCAATAACCAACGCAAACCAAAATGTCACTTTTAGTTTCCTGTTTTCTTTCCATGTAAGTTGGCCATAAATTTCCTTTTGTTTACTCTGGATGTTCTCAAACCACAAGCAATTAGGTCATTCTGAGGAACAGTTACCTGGGTGCTGTTAATGAATGCTTCGATAATTCTTTAATACTGTTGACATGGAGAGGGCTCTGGTGAGCAGTTTCACATTTACTGTGACAATTGCATGTTGTAAATGAGAGTGAGTCCATTAGCTGATAAGTTCAGCCCAGATTTATGGCATCTTAATGTCTCCCTATGGGACAATAAAAACAGGTGATCTAGCCGTGACAATGAAGCTTGATTTTTTTTTTTTTGACCCCTTTGCCAATGTGAACAGCAATATCCTTTAGCAACCTGCTTTAGTTTGTCAATATTTATTGACATTACCATGACACATTTCAATGTGGATACCTAAGTTTTCAGAACGAGTGTTAAGCGTGAACATGGTTGGTAGAAGGAGACGCCAATGGATGGTTGGTTAATTCCTAAATAAAATTGTCTCAGCAATATTATGCTTTCTATTGTCCTGGAGTTCTGTGTCCTGAACTCTTTGCTCAGGTGAGTGAGTGAGTGCGAGACTTCAGACTGTTCTCTCTTCATCTAGGTCAGTACATCTAGACAGGGCTGCCTGTCTGTCCCCATCACTTGTGTCGTCTGCAGCTCTTGGTCTTCATCTTTCGCCTTTACTGCAGTATCTCCAAAAGAACTATCAGGGACAGAGTCACTAAAAATGTTTACTCAAGGCTACTCTTACGCACTCTGCAAAATAAGCAGAATGCAATATGTATTGATTTTGTGTGGTATTCCAGCAAAGATGGATGTCATTGTGCTCATATAGAGACAATAAAAGAAGCATACATGGACAATGCTTTTGGGGAAGAAAATCTGGACCTCAGGGGAAAAATAAACAGATAAATGTATAAAATTAGTTCAAATAAATTATGTGCAAATTTAAGACATACTAAAGTCGTTCAAAAGTTTGAGGTCCCGTTTTTGAAAGTCTCTTATTCTCACTAAGGTTGCATTTATTTGATCAAAAAACAGTAAAAGCTGCAATATTGTGAAATATTATTACATTTAAAATCATTGTTTTCTATCTGAATATATTTTAAAAGTTAATTTATTCCTTTGATAGAAAGCTGAATTTCTAACACCATTACTCCTGTCTTCAGTGTCACATGATCCTTCAGAGAATGTAGCCTGATTTTTTTTTTAATTATTATTATCATCAATGTTGAAAACAGTTGTGCTGCTTAATATTCTTGAGTAAACTGTAATGTATAGATTGTTGAAAAGAACAGCCTTTACTTGACCAAATAAAATGAAATAAAGATTTATTGCAGTTGAAATGCATTTTTCCTTTGCTTTATTCTAGGTTGAAGAAAAAATCCCAGTCAGTGGACATCCCTGATGAGGGTTATGCTGGTTCATTCGTCAAAGACCTGCTGGCTTCGCCCATCATACAGAATATGACCAGAACAGCCATTTTTGAAGAAAAGGAGATCAATACCAGCAACATCCAGAAGGCTCGCAGTCCTCGACGTGGAGAGCTCAAGCGAGGTTATACCGTAGGTGCGTGATGCCTTCTTCAGTAACCCTTCTGCCCAGATTTATTGCATTATAATCTGTTCTTTAGGAACAGATGTGAGTTTCTTTTGGCTTTCTGAGCAAGACAGCTTATCTTGGGTTATTATTTAGTTTTTAATAATTTATATTATCATATTTTTTCCTATTTAATTTTATTTTTAGTATTGTAATCACAGTATGTATTTGTTTTAATTTAAGTACTTAATGATTTTAGGGTGTAGTATTACTTACTGAATGTGTTATGGTGCATTAGAAAACGCATCTAATGCAAATCGAACACATTAACATTATCTTACAATGGAAAGGAATATTCCAGTGAGACTTGTTAGTTATGCTTAATCCAGTGTTGGCACAGGAACTGACTGGCCAGCCCTGCGGTAAGAGGAAAATAGATACCTTTGAGACTGTAATCAGAGGAGAAAAGAGGATCTCATCCCTCTGTGGACACACACACACACACACACACACACACACACACACACTGAGTAATTACTCCTGAGTTGCAAGATGCTCCAGCCTCTAAACTGGACAGAGAACCCTTACAGCAACAATAATGAGCACACTTTAACCCTCTGACTGTTACGTACATCTTGATGAATCTGGTTATTTCAAAGGGTTATACTCAGGCTTTTAGTATTTTTGAAAAATATACCCTACTGTTCAAAAGTTTGGGGTCGGTAAGTTTTTCTTTTTAATGTTTTTGAAAGAAGTTCCTTATGTTCATCAAGGCCACATTTATTTGATCAAAAATACAGTAAAAGCAGTAATATTGTTAGAATTTTGACAGCTACACAACCAACGCTTCAAAAAGTTCATAAAGAGATCGTAAAACTCATCCATATAAATTGAATGGTTTAGTCCAAATTTTCTGATGAGACTTGATTGCTTTATATGGTGAACCGATTGAATTTAGACTTTTATTTACATATAAACACTGATCAGCGAATATAAACAGAAGCTCAACTGAACCTGCTTGACGCGCGAGAACAAATCTCTTCATCATAAAAAGCGATGATTCATATGGTTTAGTTTTACAATCTCTTTATGAACTTTTTGAAGCGTCAAAGTGTAAGTTCTGTAGCTGTCAATGGAGGGACACAAGTCTCCCAGATTTCATCAAAAAAACATCTTCATTTGTGTTCCGAAGATGAACGAAAGTCTTACAGGTTTGGGACGACATGAGGGTGAGTAATAAGTCACAGAATTTTCATTTTTGGGTGAACTAACCCTTTAATAGTCGTTCTACCATTTTCTTTGTTCTCAAGTTTTCATAGCAAAATATAGACTCACTTACTGTTTGCCATCTATGAAAAATGTTATATTTTAACATTTGGCAAGTATCATCAGTTTTGCTTTGCTTCATCACTATCAATTTAATTAGGGCATATTGGCATAATGAGGAGACATTTTAAAAAATTAAAAATCCATTTGAACTTTTCATGGGGATTGATCTAAAGAAAAAGATAGTACATTGATATATTCAAAGATGTTGGAAAGTCTAGTTTGGGTTGCAAATTGAAACCACCTTATCCTTATTCCCTGAGTCATATGAACTTCACAAAACTTTCCAGACCAAACAGTTTGAAAGTTGCTTTTGCAAGGTAGTGCACCATAAATAATGCATTGAAATGGCAATATTGAACTTTGAATATCCACTAGTCTTGCTCTTTCAAGTTCTTTTCAAGCCACTTCTGATCTTTTGAGTATGACTACAAATAGCCATGATGCATTAAACTTCCTAATGGCCATTTTAGGAGAACTGGCTGTTGTGGTGGTGAAAAATGCGCACGTACCCTCAGGTGAGCATGAAAATGTGCATTTGTGTGTCGTTTCATTCCCAGACAGCTACACTATAAGCTCAGTTAACCTTGTGAGCATGCAGTAATTACTTTAGCAAGATTTTTCCCAAAGGACAGATACTGGAAGTATTTTGTGACATCCCAGCGTCGCTTCCGTTACGGCTAATGTTTCTCATTGTTACCTGCAGGGCAGGGTCGACGGCAGCCTGAGGCTTCAGTTCAGTCTCCTGTGACTGATGAGGCAGTTGTGCTGTTAGTTCTCCAGCAGTTGGGTGTCTCTCCCAATTAACTATCTGTGGAGAAGATCTTTTAATCAAAGCCCTTTGATCAGATCTCTGCCGGACTAGTGAACTAGATGCTGTAAGTCAGACTAATTAGACTGTTAATTATGGTGATTTGTTCGCTGTCTTATGCAGCATCACATTAGAGTTCATATAAATGCCTTTTAGAAATGTTTCAGCAGAAAGTGTGGCTTAGATATAGACTTTTCCTTGAGGCTTTACAAATTTGTACATGTTCCTAAATGTTGCATCTTCTAATGGATCTAGCTGTTCTATGAGCATGAGTGAAGCTTTTTGTCCATTTTCAAAAACATCAAGGGTTAAAAGAAAAAGCACAATGCCAGTGCGGCATTCTTTGCTTTTAAAGGCTTTTATAGCTAGTGTGTGTATTGGAGATTGAACCTCACAGCTCAGAATTAGCTCTTGTATGTAGCTCCCTCACAAACACACATACACACTCACAAAAAGTAATCTTCTCAAGTGAAGTGGAGTGGAGGCAGAGCTCCTGTAGAAAAACACTAAAATAGAGTGGATGGAAAATGGGAGTGTTACTTCCCCATATACAATCTTCAGTATATACCATATAAAATGTTATTTATTTGTTTTCTTTCTGCATGACATTGTGAAAACTTATGGACTTGGCCATATTTATATACAGCATGCATACAGTAGATATATACTCAGTATATAAACTCACTGGCCACTTTATTTTACCTTGCTAGTACCGTGTTGAACCCTCTTTTGCCTTCAGAACTGCCTTAAAGGGGACGTATTATGCCCCATTTTACAAGATGTAAAATAAGTCTCAGGTGTCCCCAGAATGTGTCTGTGAAGTCTCAAAATATTCCACAGATAATTTGTTATACTATGTTGTAAATGCCCATTTGGAAGGAAAAACATGCTGTTTTCGTGCATGTATCTTTAAATGCAAATGAGCTGCTGATCTCCATCCGGTGTTGCCAGACGTACGGTAATTATCGTATTTGTACGATAATTTTGACCTCTGTACGATATTTAATGAAAAAAATCCCATAATGTACGATAAATTCATTTATTTAACACTTCAGATGATTGTCTTTGTAATCATAGGGCTTCTGTACTATCTATCTACCATCATGATTGTGTGGAGAACGTGAATGTGTTTCATCTTCTCGGCCAATCATCGTGGAGAATGACTCTCTCTGACAAGCAGTGTTGCCAAGTCCATGATTTTCCTGTGGAATTGGGATACTTTAATACTGTTTCCGCGGGTTGTTTTTCATGTCCGTGGGTTGAAGTGACCTCAAATAACATGATATTTAGCCCATGGAATGTGAATTTTACCAGGGAACCCCACCAAAAATCCGGATTTTACCCCCGGAATGCGATTTTTTACAATTGCGATGAGGATAGTTTTGAGTAGCAATTGGGCAGGTTTTATTGTGAAAATCTGGCAACCCTGCTAAAAAGCACAAGTTCAAGTTCCTACATCTACTTATTTATCTATTGTGATAATGCAAAGGTCATGTCAAAAAGTTGTTGGGCTAGATAAATAGCTGGATTCTGTAAGTTTGACTAGTCAAGTCACCTTTATTTATATAGCGTTTTTTACAATGCAGATTGTGTCAAAGTAGCTTTACAGCGATAGAGGGAACATAATTTTGGCTGTGCAGCAGCTCTAGAAGAAAATAGCATGATTGTCCAGCTTAAGTAAGTTCAGTATTGATTCATTTCGTTGTAAAAATCATTAATTATTAATTTAGATCATTTATCTATACCCAGCTCTGGAGAAAAGAGTGATGTTATCATCCAGCTCAGTTCAGTTCACATGCAATGCAGGCTGATCCAAAACATATCAAAAACTTCTGTACGATCATTTTCTTCCAAATTCGATCATTTTGAGCTTCTGGTATGTTACTTGGACATTTCCAATCTGGCAACACCGTCTCCGTCCCACTTTCCAGAAGATGGCTGCGCCTTTACAGCTCTTGCCTCAGATACTCTGCCAAAAACTAAAACATCTGTTTGGTTTTGATTATCATCTCTATCGCAGTCACGCTCACATGACATTGCAGTTATTCATCCTCATAACAGTTTATTATCTGCATGCGTTTTAAAGCCATAATAGTCTAAACTTCAGATATATGGTACTTCGCACAGAAAGCTGGATGTCAGATGGCATGTCTTGGGAATATTAAACTAAGTTCTTTTTGACGTGTTGTTGCTCTTAAACTGTCAAATACACACAAGGTTATGTCAAAAACACACAAAGAGATCACATAAACACAGTCGGTTATGTCTGTGAAGGTAAACAGCAAGCAAAGAAATCGCATGTGTATATTAGATCTGTGTATTAAACTATATATGCTGATAATACGAATAAAACAACAGAATACATTTCTTACTTGAATGCTGCTGTTAAATATGACCTCACATTGCTCAGAAAATGAAAACCACTTGTTCTATGAGACTGTTGAGGGTATTTAAAAAAGGAATGGGTGGATTTTTTTTATCATTATAGGGTGGTTGTGTAGTGTACACACACATTTATGTTCAAACACCATGTATAAGTGAATTTTGCATAATAGGCCCCCTTTAATTCTTCATGGCAAAGATTCAACAAGGTGCTGGAAACATTCCTCAGAGTTGCTGCAGATTTGTCAGCTGCACATCCATGATGGGAATCTCCCGTTCCACCACGTCCCAAAGGTGCTCTGTTGGATTGAGATCTGGTGACTGTGGAGGCCATTTGAGTTCAGTGAACTCATTGTCATGCTCAAGAAAACAGTTTGAGATGATTTGAGCTTTGTTGGCTGGAAGTAGCCATCAGAAGGTACATGGTCAGTAAAAATACTCAGGCTTTGGCATTTATACAATGCACAATTGGTACTAATGGGCCCAAAGTTTGCCAAGAAAATATCCTCCACACCATTACACCACCACCAGCCATGCTTTTATGTTGTTTACGCCAAATTCTGCCCCTACCATCAGAACATTGCAGCAGAAATCGAGACTCATCAGACCAGGCAACTTTTTTTCCAATCTTCTGTCCATTTTTGGTGAGGCAGGGTGAGTTGTAGTTTCCTGTTCTCAGCTGACAGGAGTGGGACCGGTGTGGTCTTCTGCTGCTATAGTCCATCTGCTTCAAGGTTCAACGTATTTTCTCTTTTTGGACCATTTTCTGTAAATCCTAGAGATGGTTGTGTGTGAAAATCTCAGAAGATCAGCAGTTTCTGAAATACTCAGACCAGCTCATCTGGAACCAAGAACCATGCCACGTTCAAAGTCATTTGAATCTCTTTTCTGCCCCATTCTGATGCTCAGTTTGAACTTCAGTAGATCGTCTCGACCATGTCTACATGCCTAAATGCATAGAGTTGCTGCCATGTGATTGGCTAATTAGATATTTGTGTTTATTTCATACAGTTTCATTTATTCAAATGTAATACAGTAAGTGACATTAATATAAAATGTGATGTTGGTTTTCTTTGAGGTTTTATTGAGGTTAGGACACTAATGGGTTAACTATTTTCAGACACTACTAAGATCAGCCAGCAGAGGGTGTATTAAACTTGCAGTAAGTCCCCTATAAGTAACATATTAATTAATGTAAACACTGCTGGTTAATTAATGTTTTAAACTAAATTTGTTTTGTTTTTTTCCATTCTGTAATAAATAATGCTATTGTTTAATGTGTACATTGATATTACATAAATATAAAAATAAATCATATAAAATAAATAAAAACAACAAAGCTTCATGGACATGATTGCCTGTTGTTGACTTGCCTTGTGATAGAGGTGAATGTGACCTACTTTTCCCTTTACCAGGCATCATGCCAGCTGTCAAAAGTTTGTTTAGTCAAGATTCAAGAGTCTAAAATTCCTGGCTGAGGCAGAATAACACAAATGTAAGAGCTTGTCTTCTCATATTGGAGTACATTTTTTATTTTCTTAATTGATTTTCGCAGATGTAGCTGCAAGCATGTTCAAGACAGGTGGAACTGTTTAAATGATGCATTTTAAATGCTATTTTGCAGCTCAGCCAGATTGCATGGCATATTTCACAGATTTATTGCAGAAGCAGAGTGAGGCCGCTATGTGCAAGGATAATTTGACTCAATATATGAAGCTTTTTCAATCACAAATCTAAACTTGTTTCTCATTTGTAGATTCACTAAAAGTGATTTATCCTGATTCCTGGGTGGCTGTTTTATTGCCGTAATAGATGTCCTACTTTAGAATATGCCAATGATTTGAGCAAATAAATTGAGGATCTGCTTAAATGCGTGAAACATGGAATGATTTGTTATACTATTAAGTACATTTCAAATCTTGGTAACATTTTTAAAGCGTGTTTTAATATTTCTGATTACTCTCTGGGTGATTACATAGTTTAATTTATGTTTTATTTATTTTAATTTTAAACAGTCTTATAATAAATCCAGACACCTTTCAGCAATAATCAATCTCCACTCTTAAAGCTGTGGAGCCGCTCAAGAATTCGAGTAACTCGTGCAATCCTGCAGCCGGGGAGTGAAGGGAGTGACAGACACTTTGATTGACAGCAGTTAATAAATCCATGTAATGACTCCAGAGTCCTGCTCTGCTTCCCTGTAATGTGACAGGTGATAGGAGGAGACAGCAGACTGCTGAGTTGGTGTTTCTCACAGCTGACCTCAACACTTTTCAACCCTCCCCGCTTTTGTTTCCATGCAGCGAATCTGCAAGAAAACAGATGCTGCAGTCTGGAGTTCATATACAGACGTAAATCTGTTTATTAAAAATGTTTATTTTTACTGCACCTTCTTAAAATGTAAGAATCCTTATTTAGACAGCCATATTCTTCCTCTATATGAACATTTGTCACCCTGGCAGGCAATGCATACTGGTAAAATGAAAGCCATCAATTCCCTTATTTTAGTGATACCGGTTACTTTTCTAGTAGTAAATAAAGACCAGCATGTAATTCCAAGCAGTATGCTGTTTTGGATGTGGATGGTGAATCAATTTTGGACAGTTTATTTCTTTAATAGGTCATTTAAAATCCACAATAATGTTCTGACGTCATGATCATTGACAGTTTTGGAAAGGCCTTTTTTCAGCTTAGTATTCATGTGGAAGTTCATGAACGTTTGTGTCAATATGGTGCCCTGAACTGAGCAAGTAAAATCCTTTCTTTCCAATATCTGGTCCCTTTAAGGCTTGGCTTAAACTGCTGGCCCTTGCAGTTTCATTATAATGGGACATTTATGTGACAAAAGGGACAGCATAGAGTAAATTGGCCTGCATAAGTCGTGTTGTTAAAGCACATGCTGGATCCTCAGCACCTCCCAGCCGCTAGCTCAGGTACTTTGACAGAGGAGTCCCTGGGGTCTCATTTGGGTTGAAGTGTGCAGCTGGCATTTCAAACAGTCCTGGTACGCTGTCTTTACATCAGGCTTACACTGAGTAAGAATGACTTTAATTGGCACTCCAGCTTCCTTTAATCTTTGAATAATGAAGAACCATTTGAGGCTGGCCAGTTGGAAGGTATATCAACCCTTGAGTAGTCTTTTGATGAGAATAAGTTAGTTTTGCACACTCAACCTAGTTTAGAGATGTTCTGTCTAATGCTGTGAATATGTACTATTGATAGCAGGGATGATTTACTTTTGATGAACCTGTCCTTTGCAGCTTGCCTATTTTCTTTAGAAAAATGAGTTTAATTTTTATGTTCCCTCAAGGCAGGGCTGCGCGTTAACTTTTTTTGCACATAGCGCTGGTGCTGCAGAGGTTGAAACTTTGTAGTACAGGCCACAAACCTTGACAAGAAATATTTTCAGACAAACATTTTCTTAATTTGCCAAAAATGGCAGACTGCAGAAATGCCTCTTGCTTAATATTAAGTCAGTTTTCAAAAATCACTAATCACAATCCAAACAACATCCATCCATTTCACTTGAAAATACCCCTTCATTTTCCCATAAATCATTAGAAAGTTTTAGAAAGTCTAAAATATTATTATAAAATATTAAGTTATTGTGATAAAAATCTGTGATGGTAATTTCTTACTTTTTGTGAGAAAATCTTATTCATTCACAGAGAGAGAGAGAAAACCTATTTTAAAAAAATAAATATAATTTTTTTGACTGTGAGCATTAGTGAGTACACACATTTATAATGTATTTTTCATTCACACTTGCAGCCAGAGGGCGCCCTAGCGCAGAAAGTCCACAAGTCATAGAAGTCATAAACCTTATGAAGTTCCAGAAAACCCTTTGCATGGATAAACACCTCCATCTATGGATAGCAGAAGAGACGTTTTGACTCATGAAACATGAAGGTATTAAACATATGATTGCGACAATACCAGGTATTTTCTTAAGAATAAAATAATCATAGCCTTTATCACTGAAATATAATACTACAAACTAATATCAATTCTGGCTCATTCTATGGTAAGAAGCCACATCAGATCACAAAAGGCAGTTATTTCAAACACTTGACAATGCTATGAAGTGAGTTTGGAGTAAAAACCTTAAATGATAATTTAAATGATCTCTTTTGTTGGACATCAGGTTTGTAGACGCATCTCATTACAAATTTGGAAAGATATTTGGAACGGGTTGCTTTTTCAAATGGACAATATAAATGGACATTATTTGCAGGTAACGCATTACAAGTGACGCATGATTACTTTTTTCAAGTAGCTAGTAAAGTAATGCATTACTTTTAAATTTAAAATATCTGGTTCCCTAATGGCCGCCAAAACGTTCAAAGTGGGTGGATGGAATAAGATATTTTCACCAAACTCAGCACACCTATACAAGAGCTCATTCTGTGATGGCATGAAAAAGGACTTGGCTACTGGCCACTTGGTGGCGCTATAACAGGAAAGAAAACATTAAAATGGCTATAACTTCTTCACTGTTCATCTGACTGACTTGAAAATTGGCATGCAGTGTCTTTGTCCAAGGTGCCATGATTGTCTATTAGGAAATTGACGTATCTCAAAAAACATGTCCGCCATTGACCAATGAAGTTTGAGCAGCTACCAGACAAGGTTAATGGAGGCTGATCGTACCACATGGTAGAACTTTCTGAGAAACTTTGCCTTTAGGACCGCCACTGGCCATTGAATCATTCATTAAATATCGGAGATTATTTTAAAAACTTACTTTGGCGAACTAGTCCTAGGTTTTCGCCTCAACCTCGATAACTGAGCTTTAAAAATCATGTATTTCTTATGGTAAATTGCCTGTATTGGCTGTAAATGGTGTTCTCCATCTATGATCGAGATGGTTACAGGCTTGCTAAATAAAACATAATACCTTTTTACGCATTTGCTTAAAGGCCTTAAAGCGCTTGAACCCTGATAATTTCTGCTCGCTGCTATATTTAAAACTTTGCGGTTTCATAATCGCACTAAGCCAAATCACAATTTCAGTTTAATTTTGGTTAATCGTGCAGATCAAACTCACACACAAAACAAGTACACAAAAAACACTCACACAAACAAGCGGCTCTGTCTCACATGCAAAACCGTGTCGCACGTGTGCTACTGAGGTCAATTTGTTCAGCGCACACATCGATTTTTTTTAAAAAAATTTTTGTAGCACGTGCAACATATATACAGCCCTGCCGCAAGGTCAGTATGAATTGAATTTTTCATCTCCCAAATAAAGGCCATCAGGAACGATCAGTTTTGCTGAATCCCACCTGTTGTATCCAACCAGCTTGTAATTTTCTAGGTGAGCCTGATTAGTTTGTCTAGGGTGAATTGAAACTAAACTCTACAGGAAGCCTGTGCTAAAACGGACACCTTCCATTCTCACAGAAGACCCTTCACCCCCGTCGGCGAGCGTCTGTGAAGGCATCTGCTCGTGGGTATCAGTCAGGGAGCCATTTCCGCCACTGGTGGGACTCTGCTTCTAAAAATAACCTGTCATGGCCGAAGGTGCCAAGATAATAAGAGGCTCAGAGCAGTAAATTGTTGTCCTGAACAGATAGCAAGGGGAATGTCTTTACTGATTTGCTGTCAGCTGTCTTTCAGACCAGTATTTGTGGGCTGCTTGTGTCAACTGTAAATTCAGGTTTTGGTATACACCACTGTTCAAAATTTTTGGGGTCAGTTTGGGTTTTTTTTTTCATTCATCAAGGATGCATTAAATTAATCAAAAGTGACTTTTACATAATTTGTTACAAAAAATTCTTTTTCAAAGGAGAATGCAAAACAAATCCTAAAATAAATTGATCAATTTTCCAGAAAAGTATTAGGCTGCACAGCTTTTTCAACATTGATAATAATAAGAAATGTGTCTTGAGTTTCAAATCAGCATATTAGAATAATTTCTGAAGGATCATGTGACACTGAAGACTGAAGTAATGCTTTAATTCAGCTTATATTTAATCGTATTTTTGACCAAATAAATGCAGCCTTTGTGAGCAAGAGAATTCTTTTAAAAACATAAACCAACCCCAAACTTTTACATGTAAGTGGATTATTTTTACAACAGAATCTGTAATTCATAAATAATACAGAGAAGTAGCAGTTAAAAATAAACCCAAATACTTTTTTTACATTGTGCTGGGTGTTTATTATTTTATCACTAAGGAATTTGTTCTGCAATGACATTTTGGTAGAATTGGTGTAGTCACAAAATATTTTAATCATCAATATTTATTAATTGAACAGACAAGAGGAAATGGGTTTTGTTCAGTTTTATGAATGACATGCATTCTAGTTTTGCAGAAATCAAAGCTACAATGTTTATTTCATAACTAATGAGCTTTGCTTTGTTATAGATATAACTGTGGCCGCTTTCGGTCATTTGGGATTTTTAGAAAATATTTTTTTAAAACACACTTTTCACACTCATTGACTAATTTAATTATTTACGGAAGAGAGAAGCATTGCGCACAGAGTGGAAAGGACTTGAATGAAGCTTGTTTGGCTCTAAATAAAAAACATTGGAGAATGTAGCGCCGAAAGATGACCGTAAATGACCCTGAGAGCTTGTGAAATGAACCACTCCGTTGTTTTGACCCACTGCTTGCTTTAAACTGTAGAAACGGTAAAATCCAGACCGAGATCCACCATTTGAATACTGCTGGTTTAATACTTCATGTTTTTATGATGAATTTTTATAGTTAAAACAAAAAATTAGGCAAGGAATGTTTTATTTTATTGCATTATTTTACTTTTACATTATTTTAAATTTACACAATTTATTATTTCACATTTACATTATACATAAAAAGTATTGAGAAACCACAACACTGCATGTGACAGAACAAAAAACTTCAAAACAGAACGATTAAAACTGTAAAAAATAAGAATCAATAAGTCATAACAACATGTTTTTCCATTACTTTAAATCAAAATAATGACTTGTACAGCCAGTTTGATTATATTTAAAAAATTTAAGGCAGCAACTTAAGTTTTTAAGTTGAATTAGGGAAGAATAAAAACAGAAAACCATTCAGAATGAAGATGATCACAATATAATTTCTTTTTATTGTCGTTAAGTGCAGATTTTAGTCATCCAAACATAATTCACCCAAATGCAAATGTAGTTTATTTTATTAGGCAGGTCCAAATATCAGAATCAAATCTGCTGTGTTATAAACTCAGACATTCAAATATGGTATAAGCTGCATAGTGCATTGATCCCCATAACTGTGCTCATAAAAATGACATTTATAACCGATTCATAAAACATCTCTACCATTTAATGGCATTTTCTTGTCTCCAGGACACTTAGACTCACAGGTCGAGTCTGATGTCCCTGTAGACCAGGTTGGAGAGGTGTATCCAAGCACACAGTGATAGCCGAGAGCCACTCCCCTGTGTGCGGGCAGGCGGACTAACAAGCCGACTGGCCTGCAAGCTTCCTCTCTCTCTCTCTCTCTCTCTCTCTGTCGCTCCGCGGCTGATGCTAACGGACGAACAAACGCAAGGGGTGGGGGGGGAAACAGACCGTGCGGAGCGCAGAGGAGATGAGAAGAGAGAGGAGGACCATGACTAGCGTAACCCGCGCTCTCCCTCGTTTACTTTCAGACACCGGGCAGAAAAAGAGTGCGCTGGAGAGGAAAGATGTTCGGAGGATATCCTTCCAGAGGCCCAAAGGCACCATGGAGTATGTGGTGAGTAGTAGGTGTTGTCTGTCTGATCCAGGTGGCTCTGTTTACATAATGCACCGGTGTGTGTGTGTGTGTGTGTGTGTGCGCTTGACTAAGGATGAGTGTGTGTACACACAGCCGCACGTATGTAATTATGTTTGGGATGGAAATGTGAGCTCGAACATCAGGTATGATTCATTCACTCTGTAGAGCTGTGAGTATGTGCTGCAGGAAAGACTTTAATTGCTGTTTTCCATGGTACAGTAGTTTACCTGCTGTCTTTTTGCAGCAGTGAAGCAAGGTGTTCTGAAAGGAAAATATGTACCACACAAAATAAAATGACTCTCTATTAAGGTATTGTGGGACATCCTATTGTGTGAGCTTTTAAAGTCTTTTCAGAAACATGCCTTTCTCCTGCCTTTATCATTTTAAGCGATTTGAGAAAGAGAAAGAGAGGCAGAAAGCAAGAGAAAGCTGTTTCATATGCTCTTGAGATGACCTCAAATCAGGTGGTGACTTTCTCCATGGTAACAGTGGCATTGCCGGGGATGCTGGGAGACGATGTGGCAGCTGACTGGTGATTCTGTCAGCCTGCTACCTTTTAGCCAAACCTTTAAGTGCATGAAATAGAGCTTTATTTAAAAAGTCTGTGTGTATACACGGGTTTTGTTTTATTTAATTTATTTTTTTCATTTATTTTATTAAATTGTACTGTATATTTTTTATTATTATTATTTTAAAAATTATATATATATATATATATATATCAATTATAGTATTGATGTTATTAAACCAATATTGAAATTAGATAATATCAGGACCAGTGTTATTTTAGTATTATTTATTTATATTGTTTATTTTTTTAATATTTTGTATTAGCTTTTATTTTTATATTTTCAGTTTTATTTTTATTTTTTAATAATTCTGTTAGGTGTTTTTGAGTTTTTGGAATATTTAGGTTTTTATTTTATTTTTTTTATTAATATTTGAATTTAGTTTTCATTTAGTTTTTATTTATTTCTAGTTTGCAATTTAGTGCTTCAACTTAACCTTAATTTCACCTTTAATTCAATTAACTATTTTTTGTAATAGTTTAAATTCCAGTTAAGGATTATAATCCTGATCAGAACATTTTACTGCACATTAAAAGGTTCTGATGTTCTGGTGTTAAATTCGAGCTTTCATGCGAGTAGTATACATTTTATAATATACTGTATGATATCCGTATCAAAAACTAGATTTTTGCATTTTTGAGAGAGAAAAAAATAGTGGTACCCTTGCAAAACTAGCTTCTATGATGCCTAAGCAGTTGTGTGTGTTTGACAAGGTGTTGCTATGAAGTTGCTAAGGCAATCAGGGTGGTTGCTAGGTGGTTTCTATTCTTTATGAATTTCTCCCAGGCTTTGGTCCAGTCTATGGTACTGTTTTGTTCATTTTTATCATCCATCAGGAGAAAATCTGATAACTTGGGAAATTAATAGCTCTCCTCTCCTCAAAATGATAGTCTTACTCGTGTCTTCAGCACAAATGGTGCAGTACAAGTTACATGCCAAATTTTAATACTTGGGATTGGGTTATCGATTTCAACCTTTTATATATTCCCTGGTCACTGAAAAAGTTGGTATGAAACTGCATTAAAAAGAATTTCCAGAAGTTTTTTTTGTAGCTGTTGCTGTTTTGTAACCAAGCCCCCACCTTTCTCTTTCTTATTGTCGGTGTTGTGAAACCGTACACTTTCCCTCTGTAATTGCACACCCTAATATCAACACTAACCAATCATAGTGATTTGTGGCCCTGTGACCACAGAGATTGATGGGCTTAATCAATCAATGCTCTTAGAGCTACACAGTGACCGTACTTCATTTCTACGGTTGTGATGAGATCCGTGTACCTCAAATGAGTTTTCATTCCTTAGCAGATATTGGAGGTGGTGTTTGTAACGTGGACAGAAGATTTGATGAAAAACTATTTCTTGTTGAAAAAGATATCTTTTGATATTGGACAGTTTATTATATCCAAACTATATGAAACTTGTACACACACACACACACATGCATAAACAAACATATACATGAACAGAAGATGAAATATATATATGCAAATGTGTGTGAAACTCATTAGTAAACTCAGGGTCCCTCTGAAGGATAAATTGAATGCAGACAGAGAGATGGTCCTCAATTATTTATGTCCGGCTGTTGGGCTGTAAGCGATACCCAATGAGAATCAATGATTTGGATCAGGTGACTGAGTGATCTGGTGATCTGAGATCCTGGCACCTGGGGATTTATCAAAATATACAAATGTGACATCTTGCAACCAGAGGATGAATTCCTCATTGTCACCATTGCAGTAAACGCAATCATGCAACATGCAATCTGAATGTGCTTAATTATAATTTGTGTCTCGAGAAAATGACTGAATTCACTAAATGCTTTTTTTATGGTATGTAATTTCTATACGTGTTCTGTTTCTCTAATCTTTCATCAAATCATTTGTCTAACGTCTTTTGTGGCATAAAGATGCTTTTGTTTTTATTGAGCGAGATATTTTTCAACGCTTTTCAGATTCTGTGGTCATCACAAAGCCGGCTCAATGCGTCCCTCTGTGCGCTCTTTTGTGTGTTTAACCTGACATTTACAGATTCTTGAATGCTATTTGCAAAACATACAATCGTCTCAGTATGGCACTGAAGGACGGATATTGTATTTTGAGAGAAGGTTAGCGCTCTTCAGCTGCAATTAAACTATGTGCTTTTAAACTAGTTTGAAAGATATTGATTTAAAACCTGGTGAGTTAGAGCTTATATAAAAGCTGTTTTGTTATGTATCTTAGTCATATGTTTTTGGACATAACCATTAGGTTTTAATAGGCATAATCACATTTAAACTGGTTGGTAGCTGTGGGTTTATTCATTTGGACTTTTACAGTTATATTTTTGTGTATTTTACATATGCTGCATACTGGATGAATGTAGCAATTACGAAAATAAAATAATGCTGTGTTTTCTATTTAATAATAATATTGTATTTTTTTCAGAAAGATAGACAAAGGGAAATGTAATTTTAGATGATGCATTGTGTTACAGGTGGATGTCTCATAAAATACACTGGTTGGTTTTCACAGGGGCTTTGATTTGCTGTTTCAACAAATTCAAATGCTTAGTCAGCCGTGTTACTTGGAAGCTGATGCCTTCATTTTAGAACTTTTTTTTAGCTTATAAATGATATCTAACTTTTGTTTTTGTGTGCCTCAACTCTAGGTGGAGTCGCGGGACACACTCAACAGCATTGCGTTGAAGTTTGACACGACTCCTAACGAGCTCGTCCAGCTCAACAAACTCTTCTCTCGCGCTGTGGTCCCTGGCAAGGTACTGTATTGTGTTGTCATTTTTAGAGCAGATGGTCTCCATGTCCAGCTGAACTCTCTTTCAGTTAGGGGTGGGAGATATGACCAAATTGTTATTTCACAATATGAGAAATTTTATTCCATGATAACAGTATAGATCACGATAAAGTAGATATTTTGTGTTATCTCATTTCTGTCATTAAATATAAGAAAAAATAAGCAAACTACAAACAATAGAACAAATACAAAATAACAGAAATTTGCATTCAATTTAAAGTTTTTCAGATACAATAGGCTTATTTAAAGGGATAGTTCACATAAAAATGAAAATTATCCCATGATTTACTGACCCTCAAGACATGACTATCTTCTCTCAGACAAACACAATTAGATAAGAGTTATATTAAAAACATTCCTGGCTCTTCCAAGCTTTATAATGGAAGCCCAAAAAAAGTCCATCCATCCATCATAAAAGTAATCCACATGACTCCAGGGGGTTAATAAAGTCCTTCTGAAGCGAAAAAATATCCATATTTACAACTTCATAAAGTATAATAACCAGCTTCCGACAAACATCCATACCCAAGTCGACTTGGGGCAGCAGCGTAAGCTCTGACGTGACAAATATAGCTAGAAAATGTTATTCCATCAAGAGCAGTAAGTTATTTTCTCTTTTGTTTGATTCACATTAATGACATAGAGCAGCAAGTAGGTTTATTAGGCTGCTGTCACTTTAAGACCAAACGCACCGATCCATTATACTGATACACATCCAGTTTCTTTTACTTGAGACATAACTGGCTGTGTTTACATGAATACTCCACACGATGGGCATTTTGACATAATTGTATGTATATTCAACCATTCAAGTGCAATAAGATGTGAAAGAGAACTGAATTTGCAATTGCATGCTGAGAGGCGTGGCTTTCTGTTTGCACTAAGTTCCTTTTCAGAATATAGTGGGCTTATAGCTCTCTTTAACATCATGCACATCCTGCTGTTTATAATCTCATTCATGCATTTCATCACTCTGTCTGAAGTATCAAAAGTGCTATATGTTAACATACCACGATATACACAATATAGCAACATCTCTAAAGTTAGACATTTTTTACTGGTAATATCGTCATACTGCTAGCCCTATTTCCAGTCAATTGCATTTTCCAGTATCTGGTGTAGTAAGGTGAAAAATGTGCCACTTCTAAAATTTCAAATGCCTTCTTAAGTAGCAAATTCATCTCGGAGCCTCCACAGTTTCACAGTAATGAGCAGAGATATTGTGATCCTCAGGGTAAGAACTGGAACCATTTAAACTGGGAAAATGTCCAAGATAAAAGAACTGTGGCTTTTATAGAAGAATATACATTCTATTTGTTCAGTAAATAACTTGAATGCAGAGTTCTGAATAGTAATTCTCTGCTTTCTTTTGTCATTTGGTTTTGTTAGAGATCAAACTAGCTGTCTGCTTTTTTTCATTCACTGATTTCATTCAAGTGCAGTAAGACTTGAAAGAGAACTGAACCCTTTTCATTTTAAATACCCTTTACATTGCATGTGAGATGATATAAATCAGTGTGTGTCTTGATCTTTAGGTTCTGTATGTCCCTGACCCAGAATACATCTCCAGCGCGGACAGCTCTCCCTCCCTCAGCCCCATCAGCCCCCTCTCCCCCACCTCTTCAGAGGCTGATCTGGAGAAGGCCACCACAGTAAGTGGTACCTCAATCTTCATCCACAGCTTTCAGAGGGATCGTATAGTGAGAAGACAGGCTTATACTTGTCCATTGTGCACATGTTTTTTTGCTCACCAAGGTCTGATCAGTTTCACACAACTTGTTATTCAAGCAAGAAGAATTGCTTTTTATATTGTTCACTGCACATGCTTTTTAACCTTTGAGCATCATGTTTTATATGCCTTTCTGTTGTGAAGTCCAAAAATCGTTTAGCTCATTATGGTGCATAAGCATATTTTTCCATCATTTGTAACAGGGATGGGGGAATTCAATAATGCATGTAATAAGTTGGGTTTCATTAAGGGCCATTCAGTACAATATGAAGACTTATTCAGCTCAAAACCCAGTACGTTATTAAGTGAAACGGCTTGAATCATGATTTCACACTAATGTAATCTATGTCTACATTTATGCAATAGGCCGTATAAAGTGAAATAGACCATGTAAAGTGAAATAGAAGTGCCATGGACTATCAGTTTGCATAGCTTGCATTTTTATATAGATTCAATTATTTTCCATTCAGTTCAACCAGCTTTTTAATTTGTAGTTGCTGAGCTTGTCCAATTAAATAGGGCAAGAGATCCAAATCAGTGGCCAAACTCTTTACATACTTCTCGGATAACAGCTATGCTGATATAGAGTGATATAGCTCGACTATGAGTATGAAATTGCATTTATACAACAGTTTGATGGCACAAGTATGTAAATAAAAAAGAAACAACAATGGATTTGCCCTCTTTTGTGAGGAACTACTTCCTTTCACCACGGATTCAAATCTCAAGTTTACTGTTTAACAGATGAGCCCAAGCCTCTGTTAAAAATTCTAAAATGTCACTTTATAAGTAGTAACGAAAGAACACTGAGTTGCTTCACTGAAGCTTATCGTAATATGTAGAGTAGATTATTGTGAGAGAGATCGACTAAGCGAGTGGAACAAGTAATAGATTAATAAGATCAAAGAAATACCCAAAATGAATTATACCTCATGTTCAAACACTATCTGCATAAGAGCCAGCGGCAAATTCCTGAAGGACTGGCCGAGATGAAGCTGTTCTTGGTGGGTACACGAGCACTGAACGATGGCTAATGGCCTGGAGCTCACATCTCTGAAACCGTCTAAACACATGTTCAAATAGGCTCTATGTTCACAAATAAATTGCATATTTGAGATCTAAACAACTACATTCTCACCTAAAAAAAACCTCTTAAAACTACATTTTGTTACACAATAATAGTATCTGTAAAAATATGGTCCACTATGACATTGTGAGAATGCTGAGAGCGGAGTGATTCAAATGCTGAATCGGTTCCCGTGGTGATACTGGTAGAATGTGGCATGGCTAGAAAACCTCTCAGAAATGTTATGTGTGTTTATATATATATATATATATATATATATATATATTACTGTATAATTCAAAAGTCAAGCATTATATATAAAAAAGTTCTTAAAAACTTCTTTTGTATTCCATAAAATATATCATGCATGTTTCAAACATCATGATGTTGAGTAAATTGGTACATTTTCATTGATGGCTCAGATAGTTTTGTGTCCACAAGGGGGTGGCAATGAATTTCCCTTTTGGATACAGCTGTTATTCCTCTATGAAGCCAGAGATTCCAGTAATTGTTGTATTCAGACAAACTGCATTCCTCCCAGCTATATTTGTCCCTAGCTGGTGATACTGGATGACAAATAAGAAGGAAGATATCTTGGAAAGATCACCATGACTGCTTTCAAGCTCTCGTCTGTCCTTTAAGGGTCTAATTTATGTCCTGGACTACCATTTTGAGGTTGCCAAATGGATTGTGTCACCTCTGTTGGATTAGTGTGTGCCTCTGTGTGTAGTTCCGGCTCCATATGGTCATAGATTTACTGGTCCTGCTGCCCAATGCCAGTGTTTCAGGGTTACACGGGTGCATTTCCTTATGAGTCATCAATGGATAAAGAAAGCACATGCGTACGCTTATACTAACTTCGAATGTATTCAGGTATTAACATGCATCTCATGAATAAGGATGTGCACACATATCCATGTAATTTTAATAGCCTAGAGAATTGACTATGTTAAAGTACCATCACGTTACATGAAAACACGCTTTGTCACGTGAACATTCATGCAATATTCATGTTACTTAGTGCTGGCTTTTGCATTTCAGCACACTGATTATACATGCACAGTTGAGTGCATCTAAACTGTGCAGTCAGTTACAGCAGCCATATATTCATATACTTGTCTACAGTCTGTACACGTGTTGGGAAAAACATGCTATGCAGTTAAAGGGTTAGTTCATCCAAAAATGAAAATTCTGTCATTAATTACTCACCCTCATGTTGTCCCAAACCTGTAAGACCTTCGATCATCTTCATAACACAAATTAAGATTTTTTTTTATGGAATCTGAGAGGCTTCCGTCCCTCTTTTGAGGTCCAGAAGGGTAGTAAAGACATTATTAAAATAGTCCACGTGACTACAATGGTTCAACTTTAATGTCAAGAAGCGACGAGAATACTTTTTGTGTGCAAAAACGACACAAAAATAACGAATTTATTCAACAATTTCTTCTCTTTCGTGTCAGACACCTGTACCGTTTATGTATTGAAAGTAGTGTAGCGCTTCCGTGTTCTATGACAGAACGACGACTCATTATTTATCACATGCATGCGTCGTGCTGCTCACGTGTACAGCGTCAGCCAATTCTGATCAGGCGTTCGGACGTAAACACAGAGGCACTGCACTGAGTTTAAGCACATTTTGGATTTACCATTTTTGCTACATTCATGTATGTTTGCCTCAAACATACTGCTTATGGCCCATCAGTTGCAGTTTTACATATAAGCATCTTTTGCTGGTTATGTTTACTGTTAAGGGCTAAATTTATTTTTCCATGTTTCTATGTGTGCGGCACTTACTTGGGTTGTAAACACCAGTAAATAACCTGGTTTTCTTTTATTAGTGTTAAATGAGCAAGGGATGTTTGTTTGTCAAGCATAAGAGGTAGCAGTGTGTTCATGTTTGACAGAGCTCTTTGTGTGAGAAGTTGAAATATAGTGAGCCAGGAGAAAACCATGTGTTCCGTATTTGCGATTTTAGCTCAAATCCAAGCGTATCAGCTTGTTTACATTTCAGCTCAGGATTCTGCTGCAATGCATGTGAAATTTTGTAAAGCTAAAACAAGTAACTTTTTATAATCATTAGATCTGTATTGGTGTCTCAGCACAAACTTTGAGTGAGCAGTCACTTTCCTTTTTCTTGTCCTATAATGAGCTCACACACGTACAAACACTCAAAGATGCTGACAGTTACTCAACCGGTGCAGAATCATGTTAGGAAACCTGCCTCAGTCTCCTTGGTTTCCGCCTGTCAGCCTTCTTACAGCAGAGAGCCCTCAAGGGATCTACCTTATGCCTTAATGGGTTGTTATTTCCAAGTCTCCTTGTTATGATGACAATGTGTGTGTGTGTGTGTGTTTGTATGTGGGTGTGGGTGTTAGAGCTCAGGGTTGAGCCACATTCATTGTGATGTGGCGAGGGCTACCACTGATTGAGCTGTTTGTCACACCAACTTCATCCCACCAGGACTCAGATGATGTCCACCGGAGACACAGTACCCACGGCCTGGGTCATGGGCCTCCTCGTCCAGCCAGAGTGGTGTCATCCACCTCCGAGGAGGAAGAGGCACTTACGGAAAAGTTCCTTAAGATGAACTGCAAATACATCACGGATGGCAAGGTGCGTTTGAGGGAGAGAGATTTCTATGTGTAACGTTTCTGCTAGTCAGGTGCACAGATTGATACTAGTCACTGGATTTGGCCAAATTTGCCACATTTGATATTTTATTTTTTTGTTAGAGGTACTTGGTAGAAATACATATGTTACTGGCAATGTGTGAAAAGCAGGTATTGTATAGAATGCCTAGGGAATATATAGAATGCGTGAAGTTTGTTGGCAAAGTATGAAATGTCTGTTTTTTGTGATCATGTTGCATACCTTTCCTTGCCATTCTATACATTATCTAGGTATTATACAGAATGACAAGCCGGCTGGCCCTTTGGCATTGTATAGAATTCCTAGGAAATGTGTGAAATAAAAACCACTTCATACTTTACCTACAAACTTCAGGCATTCTATATATTCCCTTGGCATGCTATACAATGCCGGATTTCACACATTGATGGTAATGTGTACACTACCATTCAAACGTTTAGAGTCTGTAAGATTGATTTATTCAAAATTAAAGAACTTAATACTCAATTTATATTCAGCAAGGATGCATTAAATTAATCAAAAGAGAAACTTTTACATGGTTAAAAAAGATTTCTATTTCAAATAAATGACATTCATATTCATCAAAGAATCCTGATCAAAAATGTTTAACTGTTTCCATAAAAATATTAAGCAGCGCAACTGTTTTCAACATTGATAAAAAGAAGAAATGTATCATTAAATAAACATTTTAAAAACGTAAAACTTTTGAACGGTAGAGTGTATGTTCAGGAAATAAATAAATAAATATTAATTACATATTAATTAATTAATATATGTATTTAAGTATGTTATTTATGTATATTATATAAATATATATATATATAAATATTTCCCCCCCTGAACATTTGGTGTAAGTGGATGGATGGATGGATGGATGGATGGATGGATGGATGGATGGATGGATAGATAGATAGATAGATAGATAGATATTTTATTTATAAAGAATTCAATTTCTGCTCTAGCTTGTGTCCTCGTATACTGCAAATGTAATAAATATACATAATCCACTTTTATTATATCTGTGAAATATATGATATTTGTTACTTTTGGATGGACAGAATTTATCATCATGAGGTCTACACACATTTCCACAAATTTTCTGAGCAATCACTCATATAGGCTACTTTTCCCATGCCGATCTATTATTTTGGTATCACTGATTTCAGATTTACCCCTAAACAGTACATGAAAAACAAAACCAAAACATTGGTTGCATTTCATGGACATGCAAAAGAGTAGTGTATGGTCTACTGATTTTTCATTACCATCTTTCACTTCTGATTTATCTTTTAGGGTATAGTAAGTGGTGTTCTGCTGGTAACCCCAAACAACGTCATGTTTGACCCTCACAAGTCGGACCAGCTTGTGCAGGAGCGAGGATGTGAGGAGTACGGGATCATGTGCCCTCTGGAGGAGGTGCAGTCTGCAGCCATGTGCAGGGAGATCACCGACATCAGGGTCCGAGAGCTTGTGCCACCGTAAGTTTTTAAGTACTTAACAAGCCACGTTTACATGCACATCATTTTTGCTTCAGATATGATGATTGTTTCTATATTGTCAACCCAGAGATCTAGAGCTAGATCCTTCAGTACCTGAGGTAAGCCATCTGAAGAGGACGCCACGTCTCAATGCAGGCGATGCGGCACACAGAATCCGTGAGACGGGCAACGACAGTGCCAGTACGGCCCCTCGTAGCACAGAAGCTTCTCTGTCCGAAGACGTTTTTACTGAGTCAGAACTTTCTCCCGTCCGTGATGATGCCCTCGCAACATCTTCTGACGAGCTGCAGCAGATAAAGTCCTCTGGTGCGTCTTCTGAATCAGTGCAAACCATCAACCAGGCCGCCACAACCACTGAAGAACCTTCAATGGCTGACAAAAAGGATGTAAAAGAAGCTGTACAAAATGCAGGAACTGAGGGAAGAGGACTGAGGGATAGTGGCATTGAGAAAAGTCTGAATACCTCAGATTTGTCCAATGAGGTGCTGTCTGAGAATGTTCTGGAGAATGCAATGAGGGACCAACCTGCAGGTGAGGCCAAATCACGCACCACATCTGAGTCGCTTTGCTCAGACACTGTGGCTGTTGAGGATTTGGCAAAAGCCCTTGAGTCACAGAAGAGTACGGAAGCTCAGACTGTGCAGTCGGCCAGTGATATGAAGGAAGGAGAACAAAGGATGTCCAGTGACTTCCCACCAGCCTATGAGCTTGGAGCAGATGATGGACAGAGTACAGATGAAGGTAACCTACTGTTAGGATGTGTTAAAGTCAACATGAAATCAACTTTGACACCATTAACTTTCTTAAGGCATCATACCTGATTCAGCAGTTCATTTTAAAATCATTCTTTATATTCTGTCATCAAATATGGTCCATGTATAGTGAAATATATACTTTTTAAAAATATATTTATTTTTATGTTTTTATATAAACACACACACGACACACAGAAAGACGTGTGAATGATCCGCGTCATGTTCGGCAGCAGCGAGTAAAAATGCTGATGTTTTTAATCATGATTAATCGCATTTAAAAAAATTTTTTACATTTATTTGTTTATTTTTTTATTTCGTGATTAATGACAGAAAATGTGGGATTAATTAGTTGTTTTTTTTAATCATTGACAGTAATATATATATATATATATATATATATATATATATATATATATATATATGTATATATATATATATAAAATTTCTCTCTATATATTATTGGCTCTATATATATAATCCTTATTAAAGGATGCCAGTGGTGTTTCAGAAAGGATAAAAAAAGGTCCCATCCTACTTTTTCTTTGTTTCAGAACTTCGAAAATAAAAAGAATACAAGTAAAATGTGTTGCAATGTTTCATGTTGACTTTAAGCTTATTTCTTATTGTAGCGCTCTCTTCCCCAAGGGTATTGCTTATATAAAAGATATCCAATCCTTGATGACAACATTACTTACAAATATATTGAAGTGTCAGCCTTCATATGATCCTGCTGTATCACCGCTGCAGTCTAATGAGGATGTGACCCTAAAAATAAGCTGAAAGATACATTTTCAGTTAGTCTCGCTGGAGATCCACAGATTTAATTTGCTCCCTTTTATTTATTTCTCTCCTGCACACTAATAACATCAGCTCACTCAACATGACAGCTTATTTAGCTTATGTTGCATCCAGCGTGCATAAATATGCTACAATATAGATTAATACAAATGGAATGCAAGATTCATGTTTTAGTTTTACATGCTGAGATAACTATGAAAAACAGGTGTATGATTTGTGCTGTTTGTTTCCTGTCCCAGTTGTGCCGGGACCCAAAGGCAATCAGAAGTCCAAGTTGCACAAGTTCCTGTGTCTGCGTGTTGGCAGGGCCATGCGGAAGACCTTTGTTTCCCATGCCAGTGCCTCCATGCTGCAGTACGCCCAAAGAGACAGGAAGCACGAGTACTGGTTCGCTGTTCCTTCTGAGAGGTCAGTGCTATTCCCAGTTTGGCTGCACTCCACTTTAAATGTCACCTTCCTGTACTGCTAAAATGGAATTGTTTACTGATTTACTGCTCCAGAACCAGGTGTAGTTTGTTCTTTAAAACATACTACAAAAAGTGGATGATAGGTGGGCTGTAATAAATCGCATCACCCCGTGTTTTTCAACCGGTTTAATTTGGAAGAAAAAAATTTATAGACCGGTCAGTGCCCCGCCCATGACTGGTGACAATCTACCCTATTAGCATAGATACCAGCCTGAGCGAGCCGCAGCTGTCTGCCATTTCTGTTTCCTTACTGTAGCAGCTGGAAATATACAATGTCTGCACCAAAAAAACATTATAAATGTTCTGTTATTGGATGTATGTACCAACGAACATTAGAGTCTCCATAGACTCCCGGCATCTGAGCCACTGAGGACACCTTGGTTGAATTTCATTTATGAAGGAAATGTGCCAAAGAAAGTCGGTAAAGTGTTATATATTTGCGCAAATCATTTTACGCTGGACTGATTCACAAATGAAGGTCAGTTCAATCCTGGATTTGCACAAAAGATTAAAGGTACAATATGTAAAATTTGTATTAAAATATCCAAAAATAATATATATTTTTTATTTATATTTTTTATAATATATATATAATAATATAAAAAATATAATACGTTCCGCTGTGTACTTACATTATCCTAAATGTTTCCAAGAATTTGTAAATTCAGAGAAAATCACAATTTTAAATATATTGCCCCGTCCTCTTGCACGTTATTAGACAAGGTAAGCAAATGTAGGCTAAATAAGACTATTGATCTAGCTTACTGTTAAGTCTCATACATTTAGCAACCCCTAGCGGACAAAGAAAACTACATAGTGCACCTTTAACATGACAGTACATGCTAGTCAACTTTACTCCACAACAACTACATAAATTTATCAACGAATTATCCAGAAATGTTCAATTGCATTCTACAAGTTGTAACTTCTTCCTGAGTCTCTCCATCTGTGTCCGACTCCAGTTTGAACAATGTGAGGCTAAACATTTCTGGAAAGGGGGCTGGGAGCAGCAGCTCATTTGCATTTGAAGGGACACAAAAACGTCATGTTTTTGCTCATATCCAAATAGGGGCAAATTTGACAAGCTGTAATAAATTATCTGTGGGGTATTTTGAACTTCACAGACACATTCTGCTGACACCACAGATTTATATTACATCTATTGAAAAGAGGCATAATAGGTCCCCTTTAAGCACTAATGCACCTGATAAAGAGCAGTGCGATCTGCTGTGAGCGGCTGAAACGTAGAAATATTAAAACAAAAACAAATCAGGAGAGGAGAGAGTGCAAACTGAGTCCACTATAAAAATATCATTAAGCAAGCAAAATCACAATCACTAGGCCCACCCAGGCCCACTCGTAGATCTGCCCTGGCCCCTGACTGAACTATGTACTTTATACACTACCATTCAAAAAATTTTCAGAAGTGACAGAACAGACGTTTATGATGTTATAATGATATAATAAATCAAGATTGATAGTGAAAAACTCCTTAAAAAATGAACGTAAAGGTGACTTGGCTGAACAGACTAATAGAATAATGTTAAAGATTTTTGCAGTTCTTTTGAACTTTAACAAAAAGTTTATTTTATAAATAAGTTCTATAATAATAATATTCTTTTTGTTTTCTTTGAAGCCCTCTTATATTGGTCCAATTTCATGATTTAGTTTTGCAGTCATAAATTTTCACCCTGCTAAAATGGATTGTTTTTGCTGCTTTACTTGTAAATCCTCCTTTATAACCTCTTTTATTGATTGGCTAAGCTGTATACATGTGATGTCACAACAATAAGCAGGGGTTTCAATTAATGGTCTTGGGGGCCCAGGCAGGGAGTGTTTGCACAGCCTCAACTCTTTTCTATCTAAAATATAAGAAAAATATGTTTTTCATGACATGATGTGAGAGTTAGCTTGGGCTTATCATTTTTTTCATTCTAAGAATTTAACTATATGAATCTGCCAGTTTATCCTATGTCAATCTATGTGATGACACTGGAAATGACTGAGGCTAATTACCTGACCTACTAATCTGAATGTTCAAAAGCAAAGCCTTATGTAATCTATCACAGATTCTGTTACTTCTGTATAATACAGCTATTCATCCACAGTCAGACTGATTAAGAGAGATTTGCATGCTGCATATGTGTTTTCATCTGCAAACTGAATTATGCATGGATCGAGGTTTTTTAAACTTTCCCTAGAGCAATAAATCAGCATAATTACCTAAAACTACATCATCTCTAACAGATGACAGTCTGTAATGTGATTCCGTATTTATGATCATAAAAGAAAATCGAATATGACATTTGAAAAATTGCTTTGTACTGCATAACGCTTGCTTTCTGTCCAAAGAGTGTGATGTTTGACTTTTTGTTTAGTCTTCTGACATTTCCACTCATTTGACTGTTTATATAACTTCAGTTTTGTATGCTTGATTTTGTGGTTTTAAGTGTGTTTTTGAGAGTTCATGCATGGTTTATTACTTACATCTTGACCTATTAAATTCACACAAACTGAGTCTGCATTCGTGTCAGACCGGCATCCATGGAAAGATGTCTCAGAGATGTGGCTATGGGAAGGACAGCACAAATAACCATTCTACTGTTGTCTGACCCAGTTTGGTGGCCAGTCCCATGATCCATCTGAGATATGACAATGGTCCATTTTGTCATTTCTGACCCGCAAATGGAACATTAGTCATGTTAGCTGGTGCACACATACTTGCGTACTTCTCATAGGCCATAAGCTGCGCCACATGTCCCCTGGAGTCGCCTGGATCTCATCCAAATCTCTCCTTGACCAGGTCATCGTGTGTGTATATATATATATGTGTGTGTCTGAGCTTGTGCATGTCTGTAAGTGTGTTTATGGTTGTAGCTCTTTGTAAAGGATCTCTCAACATCAGTGCCATTTGCTGCAGGACTACAGGACAGGGTTTCATCACTGTCAACATGCCGTAATCACCTATAAGTTGCTGTTGACATATACCATTATAAATTGAACAGAGCAATTTAGGAAAGTGGTATATCAGACTACAGACATGCATTGAGGTTTATTATAGATGTCAGTATAGACCTGGACTCTATTTTAAGTATATAAATTGTTTATTCAAAACGTTTGTTTTATAATCTATGCCTTAAGTTACGGTGCTTTACACAAGGTTCCTACACTTTAGACTAAAATGAGAAGCAAAACTAGAAAAAATAAATTGACTATAGATGCTCCTCTCCTAAAGGTTCCTAATTTTGTTTTGAGGTCTCCTACAATAAGTTTACATGCATCCAATGCAGTTTTGTCAAATGTACCGACTTCGATAGCAACTGAAATTTTAAAACTGTGACGCTTTGAGCGCTGTTAAGTGGATTTGTAAACACCTGATTGGCCACTGTGTTCATGCGATCAACTTATATGTCTGTGGTTGGCAACAATGATTAACGCACGGGAGTGTTTGATTTTGAAAACATTTTTGGCGTGGGAGCCTTTTGAGCAGGAGTCTATCAGTGAACCTTTCAAACGGTCTTGTGTGTATCTGTGTAAGCCGTCTGTGATGAGCGTCATTGATGTCTGTTTACAACATGTTTTTGAAGCATTGATTATTGTAGCCAATCACAGATTTATATGTTGAGTATGTGAACACATTGGCCAATCAGAGGTGTTTACGAATCTGCTCAACAGCGCACAAAACATAACATTTTTAAAATGTCTGTACCGACTTGGTAATGGAGTCGCTACTATTGACAACACTAATCCAATGTCAAAAAACACTTTATTTTCCTCATAATATACATTGCACATCACCTCATTTCTCAAAGAATCTGAATTACGGTTTGTTTGAATATTCAGTCTCTCTAAATGAGACTGAATTTGATCTGATTGGTCAGATGGTCCAGTCTGTTGCAATTGGTCGACCGCTTACAGTTTGTGGCAGAAACGAAACGCCTATTTAACATATCTGAATTTCAGCTCCGGAGGCTTCCTCAGCGCTCGATACACAGCGATATGAATGATGGCGTCAGTTTTTCGATATCAATTCCTTTTGAGGTTCAGGGAAAAACCTAGACATCAGCGAATTTGAAATGGTTATTTACAGGCCTGGAAAAGTCATGGAAATAATAAAATAAAAAATTCTAGGGACTATGAAATTTTGTAGTTATTTTCAGTTTCAAAATACCACAAATTCTTTGAGTGAAATCCCTTTTTGATCTCAATAAAATGAATCTTCATCTTTTCTTGTAATTGAAAATTGCTGGTAAAGTTGAGGAAATTCATTGATCAAAAGTATAGAAACCCTGAAGATTTGTTAAATGTGCAGGATAAGTCCATAAGCCTGTTGCATGAAGCTAGCTGAACAAACTCTGAGTTTCAGAGTAGGTTTAGAGTTGACAAATCCAGATAAATCCAACCTGGTTTAGATCAGGCTCACAACGCTCTGTATAAATGTTCTCTGTCAACTCCGGTTTAATCCAGAGTTTACGATTAACTCTGAAGCACCTGAAAGCGTCACATGCGGCAAACTGCCAATCACATGGAACATGGAGAGCGCCAGTTTCATTCACTTCTCGCAAATCACGTCTCCTCTGAAGATTAAGAGATTGTTAGGCTTTATTGGATCAGATACATGTAATTTTACTCAGCTGATTGGTCCAGTTAGATTTGTGATCTCTAACCCAGAATAATATCTGTGTAGCGTAAGTTACTATAGCGATGGTAGCCAATCCACCTTCTTGAGCCCCAAAAAACAGAGTCTGCACAAACTAATCTCAAATTTACCTGGGTATCAACTGAAACCAGGCAACTAGAAAACATCTGATTTTAAAGTATTAGGATGTCAGCGTGATTAAAAACCTGGTCCAGTTTGGACTGGTCTTGTGTTATATCTTAAAAACTGTCATACACCGAATGAACTATTTTGTGTGCGTTTCCTGTAGGTCGGACCACCTGTATGCATTCTTTGTCCAGTGGACCCCTGATGTGTACGGGGAAGGGCTGAGCGGAGTGACCCGGGAGCCTGGGTTTGTTGTGGTTAAAAAGAACCAGGATGCTGAAAGTGGAGATCACGACAAACCAGTGCCTGATATCACGTTCAAGGACTGGGAGGTATGAACAACAACTACCTGTTAGCCAAAACTAAAAAAAATATTAACTAGTAGAATTGACAATTAATAGATGATTAATGACTAAAAACTCACTCAAAGCATATTTTATTCATTTATGCAATATGATATTTAAATATAATTTTCAATTTTAATGATTTATAATGTAATATGATTGACCTAAACATTAATGCCGATTTGAATTCATGCATGTGTTTTAACTGAAATGTGTGTATTGTGTGGCTTTGATAAATTAGGCTGATGTTTTTGTGTTGTCATGTGATCATGAATATGCTTACGTGATGTTTTTTATGTTCTCTCCTGAACACATGAGCCTGTTATTCACAGCAGCACTGGAGCGTATGTGTGTGTCTGTGTGTGTTTCTTTTTTCCCCCCAGAGTTTATGTCCTCTTCAGCCACTGTTTATGCACATAATAACATTTAAGTATGCATGCTTGTTCCTTTTGCCAGTTGTTGTCAATGTCCATTTAATATCTTGTTTTAGTGTCTTATTTTCATAATGACATCTTTTCCTTTCAAAGGATGTGATGAACTGGTATGTAATGTCCTTTCATTGTAATGTGTATTTGGCTTGGCTGTTACTGGCTTGAGTGTTTGTCTGCACTCTGCAAATGGACACAATCATTTCATCATCCCTCTTAAACCACTTATAGACTCCAGTGAGCAAGACCATCTGACTTTATAGTCAAAGGTAATAAGTGAGAACACTCAATGAAAAGATAAAGGCAACATAATAGTTAATTGCCCAATAGTTTAGAATTATTTTTATCAGATCCAGCAATTCATTTTTGTTGTTGTTGTTGTTTACTGTGGTGGACTTCTTTGATAATATCCCAATTCTTAATATGGTATTATTTATCAAGTCCTGTTATTATTTATCCATCTATTTTTTTTTTTCTTGTTGGATCTCAGGAAGATATTTGCTTTTATATAAAAGCTTGTGTTTATTTATATGATCCATGCAGATAGCAAAACCTTATTTTATTTTTCTGGCTCCCAGGAGGGTATTTTTTAGGCTACATAAATTATAAATATCTTCCAGATAGCTATTTAACTTTTTATAAAATATGACTCAAGCCCTGTGCAGCCTTTTATCTGGGCTGGCCAGAGGGGAGGCCACATGAGTTCATGCATTTCTGTTGCCCTGCCATCCTATTGGTCCTTGTGGGATATAAACAGCGCAAAGCCTCTAGTTCACTTCTAAAAGTGACTGTACCTCCGCGAGTCCACGTGGGTACTTAATATTGGATATACACCTGCATATCTTGGGGGTTTCAGCAGAAGTGATGTTTTTCTCCAGAAGAATTAAGGAGGGATGTCAGCTGACGCCCAAATACAGCTTTGGCCTGGTAAAAAAAAACAAAAAAACCCGTGCCCTGTGGATGTTTGTGTGTGACTGAGTGACTTGTGCGCGAGAGCACTTGACGTGCACATTGAGTGTAGTTATGTATTGAGCAGCTGTAGCTTTCTAGGCTTTGCAATTGGTGTAATTTAAACATGACAGTAAAGTCTGCAGTGTAGACACTTTGTGCAGTAACCTAGCATGCTTGTACTATGTTGTAGCCTACGTTAATGTTTCATGTCGTGCGTACCATATGATTAACGCCGTTTTGCGATAAATTAACCACTGCGTTGTTGGTAATTTTTCCACATGAAAAAGTGTCTCCTTTTAAAAGTTTTGCGTTGTTACGTTTATACCAATTAATCGATTCGCAACGAAATAAAGCTGGACGTTTAGTTTTCGTTGAGTTGCGGCTTGTTGTTTTGAACGCAAGTCTATTTTACCTCGACACGCTGTGTTAATAACGCAACGCTCTTATCGCGCGAGACGCTGTAAACAAAAAGACGCGACGCAAATGCAAATCGGAATGTCTTCTTTTGTCTTTGTGCAGTTTTTTTGTCAGTCGCGATTTTAAGTCGAATTGCGACCTACTTATTAGTTTCCTCAGAAAAGCCTTTTAAAAAAACTGTACTTGGTTGTTTTTATGATGAAAGCTGCAAATTCGTGTTAAGAGCATTAGCTTTGTAGCCTATGCGTAGATTGCATATAAAGCATGCTTTCTGTTTGTAGGAGTTAAACCCAGTGGCATTACTAGGATGCCATTCTGGAACAGGCAATTGGATATGTGAGGGTGGGCAAATTAAATCTATAGGAGCAGCAAAGAGTGCAGTGTGTTTTTTAATTAAACAATTTCAGCTGTAGGCTATGTTAGTGAAATTACATTGGGTATTTGCATATGCATACATTTTATTTTGTGATATCTCTGGAATGGACTGCGGATGTGAGCGAATGCGCCTCTTAAAGGTTTAGTTCACCCGGAAATTTAAACTCTCCCATCATTTACTCTCCCTCAAGCCATCCTCGCTTTCTTATTTCAGTCAAACACAATTAGAATTATATTAACAAATTTCTGGCTCTTCCAAGCTGAATAATGGGAGCGAATAGTTACAGAGATTTTGAAGCCTCAAAAAGTGCATCCATCCATCATAAAAGTAATCCATACGGCTAAATGGGGTTAATAAAGACCTTCTGAAGCTAACCGATGCGTTTTGTGAGGAAAAATCCATATTTATAACTTCATAGACTTTCGTTTACGTCCGTTCGCATGTTCACATGAGAGTTCTGGCGGTTCAAACAAATAGGGCTGGGTAACAAACTCAAGCTCCTCCGACATTTCTCTTTAAAAATTCTCGTTTAAAACTTCTAATTTGTCACTGGTGTTTTGTTTTGCTCTATCCTCTGGACTTCTGCATTTGTAAATACGTCATGCGTCAGATCAAAGTCCACTCTTCCGCCGAAATCGACTCGCATACGGAAGCCAGTGATTCTAGTTTAAAAGTTATAAATATGGATATTTTTCTTTAAAAACGCATCACTTCGCTTCAGACGGCTTTTATTAAGCCCCTGGAGCCATATGGATTATTTTTTATGATGAATGGATGCGCTTTTTTGGGCTTCAAAATCTCTAAAGCTTGGAAGATCCAGAGTAATTGTTAATTTAACTCCAATTGTGTTTAACTGAAAGAAGAAAGCCATGTACACCTAGGATGGCTTGAGGGTGGGTAAATTATGGGATAATTTTCATTTTTGGGTGAGACATGCATGATAATTTCAAAATAGTAAATAAATTAGAGAGAAAAAAATGTGTGTATATATGTAGACAACCGACCAATAGCCACACCCCTGGATACATCCATGTCATAGTGTAGAATTCTACATTTCAGCTTCGAAAACTGTTTTATGTTGCTTTGCGACATGACAGCTGGTCTGTGGACACTGCAGATGTCTTTTCGGGTGACGTGTCATCTGTTTTCGAGACGGTGCTGTTTGATCTCGTCAGGTGAATCCTGTTAGATTAAGCTAATTCACAGCACATGAGACCTGACTGCAGTTCTGATGCAGCTGTCTGTGTAAACACATGGGTCAAGAGGGAATTAAAGTGCTTTCCTCAGACATTAAGTTTTTATACATTGCAGTTTTTAGCTTGGACTTCTCATTTAGGTTGTGCAAAGAGAGTAAATGTCTTGAACTTACTAACATGTCCCTTCCTCCATTTCCAACTGATTATTTTAAGCAGAAGAGGACTGTATCCTGTAACTTCTGTCCCCTCACATACTAATTCTTTGATTTTGGGCTGTTTCTCATACAACACCACTATTCTGTCTGTGCATTAGGTAGTTTCTGTGACTGAGTACTACCGGCGGATAGATGCGCTAAAGAGTGAAGACCTTCGCTCGCTCTGCAAACGTCTTCAGGTGCCACATGCTCAACTCCACACAAACCATCACAAAAGCCACGTTATGTCTGCTGATGAAGGAACATTAACTTCAACATGAACTTGACAATAAGGATACTGTCAGAGTATGATCACGTATGAATCTACCCATATCTGATTTTTCACGAATTGAATGAAAAAGGACTATTCTACTGTTTTGATCTAAATCAGAATGCATTACTGGCTGTATTACAGCATTTGTTCCCCTTGATCAGCAGATTGCACTGGTCTTATGTGGAGTGTGGAATAATAAAACTGGCCCTGAGTTGAGATACAGCCGTTTTTATATGAGATGACATTTAAAGGCTGATAGAATTTCTGCAGTAGTACTGAAATTGGATATCTGTCGACTGTCATTTGCATCTAGATGACAGGATGGGTTTTGGATAACTTGCATATGAGGAAGCAATAAATAAAACAAATATATTTTCGTAGAAATTAGCCATATGCTGTCCCTCAGAACCCCTTCCGGAAGGGTTTGATCAAGTATCTAAACAAAAAGTTGTTGCATTTGACTGCAGTGCTTGTTCTGACTTCCTCTTCAACAGCGTTCATCACACTATTAAAGTCAACATGAAATTACAATAAAAACTTTTTGCTTTATTAATACACTTTACTGATACCGTGTCTGATTCGTTTCTACATCATATTCCAACGCATTTTTGTACCCTTTAATAAAAATGTGATGATTTACAATTATTATATTATATTAATTATATTATTTATGTTTAAATTATAATAATAATTTGCTCCACATTTTTTCCTGATGTCATCAAGGCTGTGCGTTAATGTTAAATGGGGTTAGTTCACCCAAAAATGAAAATCGTCATCCATTATTCACCTTAATATTGTTCTAAATCCATAAGACTTTCATTTATATTCAGAACACAAATGAAGATATTTTTAATGAAATGTGAGAGATTTCTTTCCCTCCAATAAAAGTCTATTCTCTTCAAAACATCCTTAAAGAAATAGTAAAAAAATTCCAAATGAATTAAATGGTTTAATCCAAGTCTTCTGAAGAGCCACGATTGCTTTATGTGATGAACAGATTTCATTTGGGCTTTAACGTACCTGATCATTTGTGTTCGGAAGATGAATGAAAGCCTAATGGGTTTGGAATTGCATGAGGGTGAGTAATTGATTTTTACTTAATATAGAACCCCTAAGGGACGTGGTGGAAAAAAATATGAGATGGGAGGAAAATTTAGCCTAGTCAATGCTTTTCTGTTGTCTCGCAAATGTTTTGCGTTCCTCCAAGCAACTCTGTTCGCTCGCAAAACGTTTTTTTGTGTAAGCAAGGTTTCTCTGCTGAACACAAACATTTGCAAGAGAACGCAAAAGCGTTGACTTTTTTGTTTTTTTCCCCTCTTCACCATGTCCCTTTAGGGGCTCTGTACCTTTAACTATATAGGCACTTTTGGAAGGTAAATGTATGAAATGCAGACTTTCTGATAGTTTAACCAGCATTAAATAAGTGGTCAAACTTGTATTATTGACGTAAAATGGATTGTGAGTGTCATTTCATGTTGATTTTAAAGGAAAAACCATTCCTGATAGTGTGTTGATGAGGGCTCACTAACCCTCTTCCCTGCTAACATGAAAACGGTGCAAAAATCCAAGAGTGTGAGGCTTTATTGAACACATTGATCTAAAAATACTGAAAAACAAATATCAGCTCCAAATCTGGATGGTAAATTGCATTTGGTTCTTGGATATTTGCCTTGGTTTGCATTGCTGTTGGCGAACTACCCAGTTTTCCTGCTAACCTTCTTGTGCTTAACTACGGCTATACTTTTCATTCCTTAACCTGAGAGATAAGCCCTCCCAAAGTAAGACCCTTTGTAACATTCTCCTGCCAGCCAAACTGATCTCCATCCATCCATCCATCCATCTTTCTCTATCTACATCAGTTGAGTTGTACTGATGTAGAAGCACACATTACCAGATTTAAAGCCTGATTATCTTGGCTGATAAATGTGTGTTGCTGTAAGCCTCACTCCTCACATCCTGTAGTGCGACTTTTTCCTTTATTGAGCTGTACTGCTTATGATGATGTCCTCTGTGATGGGACATGATTCTATTTCAAAATTTTGCAGATGTTCTCTTACTTGAGAGTACTGTTTATATAGCATATTTTAGATGGGTCAGATTATGTTATCTGATATGAATGATGCCAGTTACCTGCAGTACAGTACTAAACAAAGTCGATAGAGAGAGAGAGAGATAGATAGATAGATTTGATCGAGCGAGCGAGACACTGTTATAGCTGTATTGTATTGATTGAGTTTAATCTAAAGTAACCTAATTTAAAGTTTTCCAAAGAAAGCTGACTATAAATATAGAGGCTTAACCCATCCACATAGTTGTGCTCTCAATGTAAGACAATGTATGTGAAATTTTGGGGAAAGCAAATGATGGGACTATGTTTATCAGTCCTTTTTCTTTCTTTTAATCAGATCACAACCAAGGAAGAGGTGAACTCCAAACACGTGGTGAAGAGTGACCCAGAACCCGAATCATTCAGGCCCAGTCTGAATGAGCCCAGTGACCTGCTGCAACCCGATCAGATCGAGAAGGCAAGTTACAGCTTATTTTGTTCCGTATCTACTGTATATGTGGACCTCATCATATTTAACTCTGATGCACTATTGAGTAAGGAACCACTCCTTCGTGTTTTGGCCACCTCTCATGGGACTTCCATGACATTTTCATTGTCTACCTGTGATATTTCGGTTGTATAATTGGCTCTCAGAGGTCCTTATTTTTAGTAAATCTACTTTAAAGTTACTTCCCAAGTGCCCTTTCTGTCCTGATCTTTTGGGGGCTTTTCTTTACACACTTCTGACCTTTTACCCCAAACCTCAGCTGGCCAAGCACCTCCCACCCAGGACAATTGGATATCCCTGGACTCTGGCATTCAGCACGTCCAAACACGGCATGAGCATCAAGAGCCTGTATCGCACCATGCAGGGCCAGGACTCCCCGGTTCTCATGGTGATCAAGGACAGTGATGGACAGGTATACTTGAGCTTTTGGGTTTTAGCTGAAGTATATGGTTTTACATAATTGTAAATGTAGTGTAGTTAATCAAATATGCAAACAATGTTTTGGCTTATTTTCTGCAGCTGTTCGGAGCTCTTGCTTCACAGCCATTTAAAGTCAGCGACGGCTTCTATGGCACCGGAGAGACTTTCGTTTTCAGCTTCTGTCCAGACTTAGAGGTGGGAATATGTGAATAGATTAGTATACATGTAGATCTTAGATGAAGGTTGTCAATGATTATGAATAGTTTTATTAATGTATATTAGAGGCTTAAATAGTAATAATATTAGAAAACAGTATTTTTATGTTCAATATATATATATACACACTGATGAGCCAAAACATGACCAGTCACAAGTGAAGTGAATCTCCTAACAAGGCCACATATTTAGTTCTGAGTAGATTTGATGGTAAGCAAACAATCCGTTCTCGTAATCAATGGATGCAAGAGAACTTGGCAGAAATGGACTTTGACAAGAGCCGGATTGTTATAGTAAGGTGACAGGGTCAGAATATCTTTGAAACAGCAAGGTTTGTGGGTTGCTCCTGGTCAGCAGTGGTGAGAATTTACCAACGAGGAGGGACAAACCACAAATCAGCGACAAGGTGTTGGGCGCCTGAGGCTCATTGATGCAATGAAGGCTATCCAGTCTGGTCCGTGCCAAGAAAAGGTCACAAGTCACACAAAATATTAATGATGATTATGGAAGAAATGTGTCACAACGCACAATGCATCGCACTCTGCTATGTATGGGGCTGCGTAGCCACAGAACAGTCAGAGTGCCTATGATAACCTCACACCACTGTCAAAAGCGCCTATAATGTACATGCGAGCATTGAACCTGGACCTAAGATCAGTGGAAGAAGGTTGCCTGGTTCGACGAGTCCCGTTTTCTTTTGCATCACGTGGATGGCTGTGTATGTGTGGATCATTTATCTGAGGAAGTGATGGCACCAGGATGCACTGTGGAACGACGACAAGCCCCAGTGGAGGGAGTGTGATGTTCTGCTGGGAAACCCTGGGTCTAGCCATTCATGTAGATGTAAATTTGACACATGCCACCTACCTAAACATTGTTGCAGACCAGGTACAGCCCTTCATGACAATGGTGTTCCCTGGAGAAAGTGGCCTCTTTCAGAAGGATATTGCACCCTGCTACACTGCACACATTGTTTAGGAATAGTTTGAGGACCATAATGAAGAGTTCAAGGCTCCAATCCTAGATCTCAATCCAATTGAGTAGCTCTGAGATGTGCAGGACCAACAATACAATCCACGGTGGCTCCACCTCGCAACCTACAGGATTTGAAGGATCTGATTTTAAAGTCTTGGTGCCTGATATAACAGGACACCTTCAGGGATCTTGAAGAGTCCATGCGTAACAGTATATTTGGCAGGTGGTCATAATGTTTTGGCTTTTCTGTGTATGTATGTATATTGTATGTCATTGTATATTGTCTGTTCCTGCCTTAAATGTAAACAATGCTAAAGAATTTGAACCTTTCTAGGTTTTCAAATGGACTGGTGACAATATGTTCTTCATCAAAGGAGATATGGATTCCTTAGCTTTTGGTGGCGGAGGGTATGTAAAGAGAATAAGTTGCCAAACACTTCATTAATCAGTGATTTTATTTATTTAAATAAATAATTTATTTTCTCCTTTTAGGGGTGAATTTGGCCTGTGGTTGGATGGCGACCTCTATCATGGCAGAACTCACTCATGCAAGACCTTTGGAAATCCAATGCTCTCGAAAACGGAGGACTTCTATGTGCAGGACATTGAAATTTGGTCCTTCGAATAACACCCCCCTTTCCCCCACCTCACAGACTCGGTACAAAACAAAAAGGGGTCATGAGGCCACGTCACTAGACCCCAATAACTGATTGTACACCCTCCACTTGGCTCCTAAGAAGCCCTGATAGAGGCAAATCAGATGTACAGTGTACACTGCTCTTAATTTCTGGAAATGGCCAGCATGGGTTGGTCTTCTTCACTGGTGTCCCAACGAAAGTTTCATATGAACACATATTTACCCATTTGCAGCCTGAGGTCCTCTAGTCTTGAGGATAAGGAAGGGCGCTAATGGCTGTTCCAGAATGTTTCCAAAAGAAATGTAGCTCCAGACCTTCCCAGGAGTCATAAAACATTGGGGTTTGAGTCCTACTACCTTCGTCACCTGTAGCATTGCATCTATTTCAAGCACTTCTCCAATATCTTAGCTCAAAACCCCTGTTATTAAAATGTCTCGTCTGTGCGCTCACACAGGCTCTATATAACCGAACACCACTACTTAATGTAATATTCAGTACCGTGTTGCTGTAAAAATGTGGTGTAACATGCAAATTAACTTGTGGTGCCCTTTTCATATTAATATACTTTCCTGTAAGTCCTTTCTTCTGTCTGGGAGTGCTGTAGTTACACCAGCAGAAATGTGTACATCTTTTAGGAAGCCTTTCTGGGGGGGCGGGGCATCTGAAGGAATATATATACATATATAAATACATATAGCAATTATATATTTATACCTTTATTAGTGTACTATGTACATAACTTCTTCCCATATTGCTGTTATGTGTGACAGTGATACGGTTTGCGTTACTGTCCTAGAAGTACAATCTCAATTGTACATTTTTCTTGTAAATTTGTTCCAATAAATACATTTCTTTATGTACACGACACAAATCCAAATTGACGCAAATCCAATGTTAAAGTGGAGTTGTTGGCGGGGAGTTTTCGTCAGGTACCGGGTCTCTTGAGACTGGCTCTTCTCGTCAGTGGTAACCTGGGAACCATATATAAGGTGACCTGGGTGTTGGAGGGTGATGAAATGACTGGTGCAACCAGAGCCAGTCTCCGGGGCTTATGGATGACTGCTGTCAGTGATAATGAGAACGCCTGTTACTGCAATATTTACAAAGAGCCACACAAAAAGGCACAAGTTGCAGAAAAACAGACCAAATTGATGGGGAAATGGCTCTTTTAGCAGTATTATGACTTAAGTTTAGGCTGAGAGATGCCAATTTCGCATTGTGGCCAGCTGAAAACATGCCCAAACATTTGACCCGACTGTGCGCGTCTGTTGTCAGAGCAGGCTTTGTGCTGTGAAGGTCTGATGCTCTCTGCATGACGTGGGATTGTAGAGCTGAAGGACTCGGACGCCCCTCTGGGGCCACCTGCACATTTCTGGTCTTCCAGTATTTGATGGCCGTGTGGAAGCTCAAAGAAATGTCATTAATCCCCTCAGAGATCTCTGACAGATTATGTATCAATGTATTAATCACAATAAAGTCTATGTTACAATGGTGTTATTGTGTGTATGTGTGTGCATGAAGGAGAGAGACATAAAGTTGTGGTCTTTCAATTGGAATTCACATGTGTGAGAATTCTGCATAAGTGAAAAATTCCTCTGTGCAGATTTCGCATCAACTTCCAAATGATCTTGCAAATTGCGGGTTGACTAACAGAAAGCAGCTTGGTTTGAAGATCCCTGAGTTAGATGTGTGCCACTTTTGACAATAAGCAAAATTGTAAATTTTGCTAACGTGACTAGGTCTTAAATTGATTACATTTACATTTATTCATTTGGCAGACGCTTTTATCCAAAGCGACTTACAAGGGGAGCAATTAGGGGTTTCGTGCCTTGCTCAAGGGCACCTTAGTCATGGTATTGAAGGTGGAGAGAGTGCTGTTTATTCACAATACCCACCGGCATGGGAATCAAACCAGCAACCTTCAGGTTACAAGCCCAACTCCCTCACCATTAGGCCACGACTACCCTTCCTCAGCATAATTTTGCATTCAAAATCCAGTCTGAATAGGAATTCACACTGAGAAATTCAAAGAAGCAATGTAGATTTTGCATCAGGATCCAAATGGTAATGTGAATTCGCCGAGTAGACAAACAGAAAGCTGTTTGGTTTGAAGATGACCTCCGTGTGAGCGGTGCTTTGTGCATTGCTACAACACTCACAATAAAATTTGGCCACTAAATTTTGTTAATGTGAACGCAGCTAAAATTGTGGTTGCATGTACTGTTGCTCTGCAAAATTCGTTTAATTAAGAATTCACAGGATTGCTAATTTCACATAAGCACCAGAAATTTCCCTAAGCTGATTATGCATTTATTGTTTTGGCCACATTCATTATTCCTTTTGTGAAAATATGCAGCCAAAATACAGTCATTTCAATAAGAATTCACGCTATTCGGAGTTTGGCTTGAGGGTGTAAGAGTTCCTTATGTAGATTTCACTCATTTTCAAGTTGGTTGTGTGTTGACCGACAGAAAGCTGCTAGGTTTCAAAGTGACTTCTGTGTGAACTGTGCTTCATGTATTACTATACTATTGATAATGGACAATGAACTCTTGTTGAATTTTGTTGAAATTTCAAAAATGTGATTGCAACTTTATTCTTGGAGAACTTTAGATAGACAATGTATGAGAAAGGTCACACAGTAAACATGCCACCACTGGAACTGAAATGGCTTCAAAGGTTTTTTGATTGAATTTTGATGGATTGGATATCCGTTTTCACACTCGGTTTTCTCTGTGAGCATAATTGAGGAAAACCCATTTGTCAGCAGACAGATAATAATCTATAAGACCTAATTTTGACAAAATGTGCAGTAACTGCATTTTGTAGGGTAGAATGATCTGTATTAATGCGTTTATCACTAAAGCTACAATTTGCTTTTGTTTTTACACCATCATAGACGCCAACCTTAAACGAAACTTTATTTAACAGTTTATTTAACATTTCAAAGAACATGTGGATTCTATAAAATGCAAATAATTATATTTAAAATATATTCAGTATAAACACTGAAATGCATGTTAAGTGTTTTGAACCTTAATAACTATTATTTTATCAGTCAGTTAAACACTCATTGCAAATGCCTAAAAAATCTATAAAAGAGGTATTTAAATTCAGAAAAGACATGAGGGAATATGATGGCACATGCACGATAAAGAATTCCCATGCTCCTCAGCAGCACTCCTGCTTTGTCCTGTCTTACCTCTGCCTTGATGTTTAAGTACACTGCGTACAATACAACACCAAAGAAGTGACCAATCAGTGTCACGGGGCGGGGGCTCAGCCTGATGGTTGACACAGATGTTAGATATAGTTCATTTTTTACATTTATAGCTATTTATTTGTAAGTTTGTACCTACACAGACAGCAGTCCAACTGGCCCAGAGACACACTCCCCTCCCAACTGGAAATAACACAAGCAGGCTCTTCTAAGATTTAATATTGAATCTGCAAATGGAGGAGACAATTTATGATAATATGCAATGATTAAAATGGTTTGACGATCTATATTATTATAATCAGCAAGTGTTTATGGTGTACAGCAATCAATTACAGAAAAGGCCAGTCTTTGAAGATGAACAACTGGCTCATGGTAGAAGAGTTCCCTCTAGTGGCAACATAAAGTTTTCCATCCAAAAAGTTGGAAATATGACCTATCAACTGTATTTTAATTCAGAAACATAAAAACAGATTCTTACTGTCTTTTGACGCAAACAGCTCATGCAGTGCCTGTGCTAGAACATCCACCACAAATGAATGAGACACCTTCCGCTCCCAGTGGAATTTCTTTTTTGCCTATGGATGGGGTAAAATAATAACACAATGACTGTGAGAGTCATTTTTAAATTAAAATGTTTCAATAGTTTTTCATTGTGGTTTATCTCATAAAACTCTAGGCTTTTAACCTGCAACAAGGCCGTGTTGTCACCGAGATCCGGAATATTTTGAAGGAGACTTCTCCAAATCATGACATCATTGAGTGCTACGCTCATCCCACCGCCAGTTAAAGGATGCCTCATGTTATAAGCATCTCCAAGAAGCAAGACCCCTATCAATAGGACAGATAGATCAATTTTAATATAATTCAGTTGCAACGGTCTATAATTTATAAGCCTATGACATAATAGGTAACAAATTACTCTAGTGCTTAAGTGAATAACAACAAAAATAAAGCTTCTTTGTAATTAAATCTACAATGAGAAGCTGTCACTGCTGCATTTCTTCCACATTCTGTATCTGTATTGAGCAATTACCTGGTTTATTGACAGGTGATGATGGCAGGAAGCTTGCCGGCATGGATTTCAGACGGTTATTTTGTACGGCCAACAAAAATGGCCCCTTTAAGTGATCTATCAGAAACAACAAAGCAAAGGAAACTTGCAAAAATGTCTATACTCCATTTCAATCCAATGACATTTTTATATCGGCTCATGTATCTGAACTGAAAGCTCAGTTTTAGGAAACAACTGGTTGATTGTTTTAAAACAAATGAAAATGCTGTCATCGTTTACTCACCCTAAAGTTGTTCCAAACCTCTATGAATTTCTGAACACAAAAGAAGATATTTTGAAGAATATGGGTAACTAAACAGTTGATGGACCTCATTGACTTCCATAGTATTTTTCCCATAATCTTCAAAATATCTTCTTTTGTGTTCAGAAATTCATAGGCAGAAGAAGGAAATTCACACAGGTTTGGATTTTTCATTTTTGGGCGAAATATCCGTTTAAATACACTCTTATTGACAATTATATCGGTTCTCTGACCTGGCAGTTGTGGATGGATCGTCTCAATCATGTATTGGCTCAGGTTTTTGGGGAGACGTCCCCGTATGTCCACCAGAACGCGTGTGTCGGTCTGGGAGATCTGGTAGATCAGAACCGGTCCATGGCAGCTCAGAACTAGTTCAGCATAGTTGGGTTTGTACAGAGGACAGTTCTGGAAGACAAACCAATGCAATAAAAGTAGTGTGTTTAAATTTAAAATAAGCTGAGTGTTCTTCCAAATGGTTGTGAAATAGTAAAAGGTTTATGACATTACACCAAAGCACCTCGTACCTTCATTATGCAGCCTACAAAGTTGGAACAGATCTGAACCCTTTCTGAGCTCAAACGCTTTCTGAATTCTGAAAAACATCCATCTGCCACCACTGTTAGAGGGGCGCGTAACCTCTGCAAAACAGAGAGTGATGGATGATATAATTAAAATACAGAAAATATTTTGCTATTCAACAACTTTGTAATGTTAAGGCTATTCTCAAAAGAGATTTGTAAGGTTAGGCTACAAGTACAAATGTAATCAATAAAGATCCCTATTGTATTTACTCATTTTTAAAGTTATGATGATGTTGAAGCAACCCAAATATTTAATATTATTGGTTAACATACAATATTTTTGACATATTATCAAAATGTTTTATACACTTGACTGACCTTTATTTTCCCAGAATGTTTGTCCTTGTACTGGATGCCTGTGACACAGCCCTTTTCTTCTTCAAGGTATGTTACTGTGCCTTCAATGAACCTCACACTCAACAAACACCATGTTAATATGTAATTAAAAGTACTTATGTAATATCATATGCAATATTTTAAACATGTAAGACGAATATTTTGGTCTTACTTCGGCTCCGCCAGTGCAGCTCTACGCAGACCCGTGATAAAGCGACCGTGGTGGAAAGCTCGGCCACATTGAGTCTGGTCTTGCGAGTAAGGGATCTCCACGACCATCCTACTTCCAACATCATGGATGATGTAACCATTCACATTGTGTGCATTCATCTCCTCTACTGATTCTATAAAAATAATGATTATAGGTTAGTGTTAAATTGGTGGCCAGTTCTGAGACTGGAATATACAAGTAAAAAGAAGCTCACTTTCCAAGCCTAATTCTTTAAGAGCTCGATATCCACCAGGCTGTAGCAATTCGCCCACAATTCTGTCCGGCTCTCTAAGATTCCTCTCGACCACTGTAACCTTGCGTCCATCTCGCCCAAGAACCGCTGACAATGAAGAGCCCAAAACACCGGCCCCTACAATGATGACATCAGGTTCTGGGGCAACCGAATCTCCAGTGATGGTGGTATCATTCTGTAGATAAGCAATAGATAGAAATAAATATCTATAACAAAATAATAGATAAATAAAAACAATACAAAAAGTAACCCTAATTAATTATAGTTGACAGATAGTTAGATAGATAGATGATAGATAGATAGATGATAGATAGCTAGATAGATAGATAGATGTATAGATAGATAGAGACAGAGAGATAGATGATAGATAGATGTGGTCAGCTGATAGATAGATAGATAGATAGATAGATAGATAGATAGATAGATAGATAGATAGATAGAGACAGAGAGATAGATAGAGAGATAGAGACAGATAGATAGATAGAGACAGAGAGATAGATAGATAGATAGAGACAGAGAGATAGATAGATAGATAGATAGAGACAGAGAGATAGATAGATAGATAGATAGAGACAGAGATAGATAGATAGAGACATAGATAGATAGATAGATAGATAGATAGAGACAGATAGATAGATAGATAGATAGATAGATAGATAGATAGAGAGATAGATAGAGACAGAGAGATAGATAGATAGATAGATAGATAGATAGATAGATAGATAGATAGATAGATAGATAGATAGATAGATAGATAGATAGATAGATAGATAGATAGATAGATAGGGTACAGCACTTCTGATATCACCGCGATCATGTGACAATAGTCTATGTAGGTCATTATCAAATAGCGTCGTCATTGTTAAATATTTAATATTGTACATATCAGAGATCACTCACAGTCATACCTTAAAATGTCGTGAATTCAAGATGAGCATACATAGAAAATTGTTGGATCTATATCGGCGGAATATTGAAATCATGGCATCTACTTAGTCAAGTAGGTTGACAGAGTATTTCACGGGGAGATTAGACTGCGCGTGGCATCAAACGTATAAACCCCGCCCATTGAATCCAGTCATCCAATCATATCACTGTAGGTTAAATCAAAGGCTTAAACAAATACATACATTTTAATATATAATATCATGTGGATTGCATGATTCTTACAAGGGAATTATAATGAAGAATTGAAAAATAAAATTCTAAACAGATAGGAATTTATTTATTTCTTCTTTTTTTTGCAAACTGCAAAACACCGTCGACAACACCTGTTTATAATTAGATATGCTGTTAGTACAGATTCCTTGTCATGTCTGTGTGCTCTTGTTTTGTTAGTTGGACTTTTAATTTGCCGCAGTGAGATACTGAACGAATGTTATCAGAGAACCGGGGTTACGTTAGTAACCTAACGTTTCTTGTTGTTCTCTCACTGCTTCTTGATTGTTTTTTTTTTTTTAATAAAACTGCACAAGGATTTAACCTCAACATTCATTTAGTGGATTTACATGACAAATTTTGCAGTATTCCCACAGTTTAAACTACATTGTCATTGGTTCAATTCAGGTGTAGTTTAGCTCCATAAAGCATTAAATCTCAACAGAAATTTGTTTGAATATTATACAAACTTTCAGACATGGGAGTAAATCAGAAACCCAATATTAAAATGTAGACAGAGGTAAAATTTATTTAGTGTTGAATATACTAATTCTAGTGCCACACTGGGTCAAATATTCCGATTTTTCCAGAAAATAATCCTTTTCTATTTTTGCTCACTTTCAAGTAAACCCTTAAGTTTTCTCTGCCAGTCTTCAACACATGTGTTTATCGTGGCTCTTGAACAGGGGTCAGGATGCTGGAATATCTTGATGAGATCAGCCTTTATATTGAGTTGACGTGCTATAGGGTCACTGGAGACCATGCTGGTTAACTCTTCCTCTCTGGTCCTTTGAGCAAAATATGGGACAGTATTGCTGCAAATGATTTCTTGTCTAGCATACAGCAACCTGCGGATCTCGTGAATCACAACCATGGCTTTATCCTCCCTTCTGTCTTTCTCAATGTTCCTCCGCAAACAATCAATTTCATTTCTCATCCTCCTTTGCGTGAACCATTCTATAAAGAAGAAAATATTCTATTCATGTCAAAAGAATAGCTACAATTTGTGTTGTGGAGCAAAATATAAGAAACTATTAGTACAAAAACATGGGCTTTGGGCCTGTGTTTTGTGCCAAACATTAACACAGAATGTAATGCTTACGGTACAATGCTAAGCCAGACACTGAAATCAGCAAAGGCCAGTTCCAGCTACATTTATCATCCCCGCCATTTCCAGCTGCTCTGATATTCCTTTGAGCACGTGCATTCAGATCATTCATTTTGACTGTGAATTAAAAAAGAGAACGTCAGCTAAAGAAGAGCTTTTATTTTAACTTGCTAACAAGTTTTACATACTGTACATGTATTTTATATCTTAAACCTGTGTGTCATATTTTATGTATGATTTCCTTACCTTGCCTTTTAAGATCAAATACTGAAGGACACAATGCTGTTATTCCGCAAATCTCTTCATGGATTTCCACCCTGAACTATTTATTCAGGTTCAACTGGTTCTGCAAATGCAAAGCTTATTTAAATTCCCACCCCTTATTGGAGAGGTCAGCTGGCCTGATTCTATTTGTTAAAGAATATTTTGCAATGCATTGCTTAGAATTCAGTGAGGGATTTTGTTTATTTTATTTAAGCAGTAATTTATTCTTTACATTTAATTTCTAGTCTAGCTTTTTAATAAATCTGGCATTTTACAATACACTATGAATGCTGTTTGCTCTGTGATGAATTGCTTATGTTCCTCTATTATAAGTCGATTTGTATGAAAGTCTTGGTTAAGTGCATAAATGTAAATTAAATGTGATTAACATATTACACTCTCTGATTAACATTTTAGGAATATAAAATGTGAGGGTATTTCACAATAAACATCATATTTACACTAACACAAAGAAACCAATAATACATTTTTAAAATCTCATTAAAGGTTTAGTTCATCCAAAAATGAAAATTGTGTCATTAATTACTCCCCCTCATGTCTTTCTACACCCGTAAGACCTTCGTTCAACTTCGGAACACAAATTAAGATACTTTTGATGAAATCCGATGGTTCAGTGAGTCTCTATTGACAGCAAGACAATTAACACTTTCAGATGTCCAGAAGGTACTAAAACATATTTAAAATAGTTCATATGAGTACAGTGGTTCAACCTTAATATTATAAAGCGATGAGAATACTTTCTGTGCACCAAAAAAACAAAATAATGACTTTTCAACAATATCTAGAGATGGCCGAATTCAAAACACTGCTTCTAAGCTTTACGAATCTCTTGTTTTTTGAATCAGTGGTTCGGTTCGCGTATCAAACTGCCAAAGTCACGTGAACTATTGAAATTTAGAATCACTTATGACGCAACCAGGCCTCGTTTACTGAAATCATGTGACTTTGGGGCTCCGAATCACAGATTTAAAACAAAATATTCATAAAGCTTCGAAGCAGTGTTTTGAAATCACTAGACATTGTTGAAAAGTCGTTATTTTGGGGTTTTTTCGGCGCACAAGTATTCTCGTCGCTTTACAATATTAAGGTTGAACCACTGTACTCACAAGAACTATGTTTTTAGTCACTTTCTGGGCATCTGAAAGTGTTAATTGTCTTGCTGTGTCAATAGAGACCTCACTGAGCCATCAGATTTCATCAAAAATATCTTAATTTCTGTTCCGAAGATAAACAAAGGTCTTACGGGTGTAGAACGACAAGAGAGTGAGTAATTAATGACAGAATTTTCATTTTTGGGTGAACTAACCCTTTAACTAAATGAGCAATGAGGTTGATATTTAAAATATATCATTCAGTTCTGCTCTCCCAGTGTCACTTTTTTGTCTGTATCCCGAGTATAGCAGCTTCAGCTCTCTGGTGTGTTTGAAGAGTGACCTGCAGCTGCCAATATCTGAGATACAGCCACATGAGACTTCCATTCTTCCGTTCATCTGTGTTGAGATACTGTGCACAACTGCGGTCATTCTTAAAAATATCCCTGAGACCGTCCTCCATCTCCAGATGTGCAAGAAGGGGCTTTTTGGCTGTCTGAACCAGAAGGTCCTTCTCCATCTCCACCCTCCTCGCACGAGGCATCAAAATACTGCAAAAGGCCCTTTGTCTTTCCACCAGCTTGTATTCTACTTCCTTCAGAGCCACCGATTCCCTCATCTCTCGCTCTTTTTCCTTTTGCAAAGCCTCATGGAAGAGGGCGCCACCAGGTCCTCCGTAACGCAATCTAGATTTCTCGTTTTCTAGAGCTCCACGTTCCAGCCTCATGCCTCGACGTTCCTCCTCGAGCTGCTGACTCTGGGATGCCAAGGCTTGACGGTAGCCATGTGCCCGCTGCTTTTCTTTCTCTAGATCAAGCTCGAGCTGAGCGGTTTCTATGCGGTTTTCAGAGAGCATCTGACGATACTTCACATTCAGGTCCTCCTGGATTGTCTTTACGGTCTTTTCATATTTGACCTTGGCCTCCTCGATTTCCTTTTGAGATTCCTTAGACCAGATCCATCCTAGGAATTCACCCCAAGAGAAAACAATTAGGTACAATAAATTAAAACATACACGTTAGTAAAGGGCAATAGTGTGGTGTACTTACGAAAGGCAGCGAGCCCCAGCATGGGAACGAGGAGGGCATAGTTCCACTTACTGCTGTCACCACCACCACCTCGCCTCTCTGGCCTTATATTCCAGTCCTGAGGATCATTCAAGTTGTTCATGTGGACTGCAGCTGAAAAATACATATTTCTATATAAAACATATGACCAATATGATATAAAAAGGGAGATGCTACAGTAAATGTTATAGTGTATATGTATTATTATCCTTATACAAACATAATGAAGCTGGAGTTGCATTCCCATTCAATATATAACTAGAAACTTGAGCGGCGCCAGACCTAGTTATCCTAGTTGAAATATGACACTTCCTGTTTCCACGACATGAATACACGATTTGGCTAGTTTTATTTAACAAAGAAAATGTCCCATTAATCATGCAAGCACAATACATGCTGGTAATACAATATTACATCAAATGTCCATGTTACCTTGCAAGTGTCCAAAGCACTTGACGTTGACCCCCGTTCTCAAATAGATTCAAAGAGTCGCTTCCATGACTTGGTAAAGCTAACACTTGCGTCAATGTTCTTGATCAAAATATTGCTTATTTAAAGTGTGAAGGCTGTATTATATACAATTTAGTTTACAGGAAATAACTCCACCCATCTTAAACACATGTTTGTGATTGTTTTCGGCATGACCGCTAGCCAACAAATCCCCCCACTGTGGACAATTAATGGTTCAGTCCTCACTGAAGCTGGCGATGCCCGATTCGTGAATCATTCGAATCAAATCATTCTTTTGAATAGGATCTTTTCAATCAGTTTGTTTGAGCGGTAACGTTAAATGTTCAAACATTTTAGTTATAAAAAAGAACGGAGTAATGTTCAATTGTTCGTAATTTATTTAAAGAAATAAATTACATTATATACAATTATTATTCACTATTTAGTAAGCAATATACTTATCTTAACTTAATATCGTTTGTGTGTACTTGGCATTAGTTGACAGAGACTGGATTTCGAGGGAGGACACGATTTGTCACGACACAGGTTCAAGAAACCAAACAAGTTATACAAGTTAACCGATAACTGAATAAGCGCCGAACGATCAGTGAGAAACTGACCTACAAATGCGATTAAAATAAACAACTTTAAAAAAAAAAAAAAACACTGCAGTACGCCGCGCCGTGAAGTCAGAGACTCACTGAATCTTTTAACCGCTCGAAAGAATCGATTCGTGGAAATGAGTCCGATACCGCTTACATCACGAAAACGTTCACGAGCTCCACACACTCAAGCACTTGCATTTATCAGCCAGATTCGAGCAACATGGCTGCGGTGTGCGCTGCCTCCCGTGTCCTGGGGAAAAAGATTGTATCATCTAAAGCTGTAAGTCTTCTCAGATCTTGGACGTATTTTAAAGACATTTGCTCATTGCAGGCCGAGAGTTTAAGTGCTTTATACTGAGATGTCGCTATGGTCTATTGTACCCTGTTATGTATTGGTTTTGTAACCATCATCTGCTGCGTTAGGTAACACTGTTACATAGTCTCAGTGTCTGTTTCTGGAGTGTACGCATTATGTGATGCTGTTTTATTTATTGAGCTTCTCCTTTTAGCAGAAACGCTTGAGTGTTTTAAACCTAATGTAATGTGTAATTTCAGAGAAGTACAGTTTAAATGTTTTGTAAACAGGGATACATTGAAGGTCAAGCTGGCAGCATTAGCATTAGCCATATGATACTGAACGCTCATGTCCTTATATTATGTGATTTCTTTTAAAGTGTTTGGATGAACGATTTTTTAAAATTACTTATTAATTATGAGACTAAAAACAGATTGGTTAGGTTGAGGTTAACAATTGTGGTTGGTGTTTATTACAGATTTAACTGACCGCCACAGTCACCTTTTCTAGTTAGTAGATGTGTTATGACAATGTGTCCTATTAATCATAAATATACACAGCAAATAAGTTAATCTTGTAATTATCCGTCTGTATATCCCCAAATTAGTTCTCAATATAACTGCTCAACCTATGTTTTGTTCAAATAAAGCACAATACCTTGACATCTCACTGTTATGTCACCAGTCAATACCAGCATTGCTGTCACTATCTGTTGTATTGCAGTGATGTTTTATGTTATTTTTTCGTTTTCTGTTATTTTTTATTGTTTTATTTTTCGTTCCAGCTGCCAGCGGTGTGCCAGGCGAGCAACCGAAAGTTGCATTTCTCCGTCTACGGAAAAAAGGGAGATGCAAAAGTCTCAGATGGTGTAAGTATTTATACTGCTTCCTTGTTTTGCTGGCATTGACAATTATATGCACAATCACTGCAGGCTATGAATATTCTGATGAAATCTAATTGTAATTGTCACATTAAAGAAGCAAAACTAGATGTCATAAGCGAGCGTTCTTGTGTGATCGGTGTGTTTTTGGTATTTCTCTCCTCAGATCTCTACTCAATATCCTGTAGTAGACCATGAGTTTGATGCTGTCGTGGTGGGAGCCGGCGGCGCAGGGCTGCGTGCGGCTTTCGGGCTGTCGGAGGCCGGCTTTAACACAGCCTGTGTCACCAAACTTTTCCCCACCCGTTCGCATACAGTGGCCGCACAGGTAATTTTCTTTTGTGTTTCTCCTTATTTAGTAACAAAACAATCTGCCCCTGATATCATCCATACTGCAACAGCATAACAATCTGTCATCTGGATGTATACTAGTTTTTGCAAATCAGGGTTTGCTGATTTTTAATTTAGGAACAGTTACAGTTTATTGAAGGGGACTATGAATAATATGGAGAATTGGAGACTCTAATGCATCAGAATCATATGGTTTGCTTAGGAAGAGGTTGAATGAGAGTCGGTTCTTGGGAACCTTTGAGAGCTGTGCTGGGATTTTCAGTTGAAGAAGTCTAAAGTTCATAAGGCAGTTTAACCTTTGAAACTTCACCTCTGATATTCTGAACATCTTTGAAAAAACAAAAGACTGATAAGTGTGTCCTAACTAATACAGAATATATGTCAGTCTATATAGTGCTTAATAAATTTAGATCCTGAGTCATAATAAAGAGAAAACAGAAATATTTTAGGAATCTCTCAAAAACTCTTTTTTTTTTTAAGCAAAATACAAACTGAAATGACTAAATAGTCTTTATTCACACATAGAAACAAACAAAAAAAATCATTATTTTTATGGCCTCTTTGGCCTTGATAACAGCTTGCATTCTTGCTGGCATTGTTTTTATGTACTTTTCCACATTCTTTTTTGTTATTGACTTCCAAATAACTTCTAAACCAAAAAGGTTCGGACCTCAAATGCCTTTGTAAAGGTTAAAAAACTTATTTAATCAATTTATTTAAAGCTGCAGTCTGTAACCTTTTTGGTTAAAAATGATCCAAAATAAATTTTTGAGCAAGTACACTACCAGCCAGAGTTCAAAACTATCTCCTTACCTTAGCCCGATTCACAACGGTAAGCTTGTCATAATGTTTTCTTATAAGAGTGGTTTCCTCTGGGTTTCAACAGGAAATTCGAGCATGCTGCAGTTCGTCTTTGCATCATTGCATCACATCTGTTTACCTAAAGGAGTCCCAGCTAGTTGGCTATATTGCATGTGTATTTATAGCATTATCTCACAGCAGCTGGAATAATTAAACTTATCATTTTGATGGTGGACTGCATGGACAAATTAGCATTTATAGATTTTTGTACAGAAATTGAAATCTATAGGCAACTAAATACACACTAAATACACATAGACGCGCAGTGCTGATGTTGTTAACATTAGCAATTTGAGAACAAATTATAACCATAATAATAATTTGCCCGGTTTGGCATGATCCGAGCAAAGCAGTCGTTAGATTTAATCACCATTGGCAGCGTGATTTATTTAGTTTTCTCAATTGCTCAGAACAAAAGTGGCAGACATGCTACTTAATGTACGGATGACATTTTCTGGTGAAAATTCTTATTTTGGTCATGCTTCCAAGACTACAAACTGTCTTTCCGAAGTATATGTCCACCGGTGTGGTGACTGACAGCAAACATTCCCCTCAAAACATTAGTCATCCTCGCTGAGGAGCCGTGCCGAAGCGCAGCTCTCATAAAGATGATTGTTCGAAACCTGCAACTGCAGTTATTTGGGGAATAAAACGTCGCCAAAACTTACGGACTGCAGCTTTAATTAATTTACTAAAAATGGCTCCCCTTATATTTTAACGTTTATTTCCTCTTTATAAAATAGGGTGGGATTAATGCTGCGTTAGGAAACATGGAGGACGATGACTGGCGTTGGCACTTTTATGACACAGTGAAGGGATCTGATTGGCTTGGAGACCAGGATGCCATTCACTACATGACCGAGCAGGCTCCTGCTGCAGTGGTGGAGGTGAGAGATGATCACATGACCTGTCATTGTCACTTTGAAAGTATTCAAGAATAACTTGATGAGAAGAATGATTTCTGACTTGTTGTTTCCTTGTCTCTAACTCAAAAATTACAGTATGACTTTTATAGATTTTCATTTCCTCCAATCTCATCAGCTGATGTTATATCTTTTCAGCTGGAAAACTTTGGTATGCCATTCAGCCGTACTGAGGACGGGAAAATCTATCAGCGTGCCTTCGGAGGTCAGAGTCTGAAGTTTGGTAAAGGAGGTCAGGCTCACAGATGTTGTTGTGTGGCAGACAGGACGGGTCACTCCCTTCTTCACACACTCTATGGAAGGGTGAGTGAGATTTTGAAAGTTAGCTTGAACTGAAACACCGGTTGAGCCTTATCTAATTGTGTCTGTTGGTGTCTAGTCCCTGAGGTATGATACCAGTTACTTTGTCGAGTATTTTGCCCTGGATCTGCTGATGGAGGATGGAGAGTGTAAGGGAGTCATTGCACTATGCATGGAGGACGGATCCATCCACCGTTTCAGATCCAAGAACACAGTCATTGCCACCGGGTAAGAGGCATGATCTAGTTTTCTCTCACATTATATTAGTATTATTTAAATAGTATTATAATATTCATTAATTAAATATGGCTTTTAGTAATTTTATGTATTTTAGTAAACATATAGTCATCTATTATTTATTTAGTTCAGCCTTATTTTAATTAATGAAAATATTTTTGTGTTAGTTAACAATAGGTTGTTTGCACATGATGTCATTGCTGTAGTGGGAAATGCAGCTGGAGGGCAGGAAGTGATTTTTCTATATAGGAATTGCTATCACAAACGCAAAATTCCTATGTTTGGCGTCGCTTATGGTTGCTTACATCGATCAAACCGAGAAACCACAAGGAGCTTTTGTAGTTTATGTAACTTTTATCGTTTTTTTTCTACTTTAAAAGTTGTCGCCTTTAATAGCGGTTTGAATGGGTTTAATCGAGCAAAATTATTAGATTTTCTATACGCCGTCTTCCCGTCACCTCCTCAACCTGCTTCCCTTAGTGTTTTTACACATAGAAAAGGTGAAAAAAGTATAACACTGTCCCGTTTTTTTCCCTGAACGATGATGTGAGTTCCTATTGCAATTCTCGATTCAGGGTAAATGATCTACAATGACGTCATTTTTCACAATCACGACACAAAATCGAAATACTGCCCTTAACGTCACTAGCAGAAATGCGATATAAACAAACCGAACTAGAACTGAACACGGGGTGATGGCAGCTTCACATTCTCTAGGTATATCTACCGCCTCGATGGCAGGCAAGTCTCCTCTTCATAACATAAGGATCATGTCCAACATATGTTGGATTTTCTGTTTATACCTTTCTAAACCAGCACAGTACGGACTTTTCTCCATCTCTTCCATTCTAATTTTCACTTCTTGCCCTCCACCTGAATTTCGCGCTACACCAGAAACACGTGATTGCAAACAACTTATAGAAACACCAGTATTCAAAGGTGTAACAGAAATGGTTAAAAAATATTTTTTCTTACAGTTGTTATTAATTTTGAGGTTTTGAAGTTTGAAGTTCTGTTTGTTCACCATATTTATAATAAAAGATTTAAATTTTTAGCTTTAAAAATGTATATCATTTATACATGTGTGTGTATATATATATATAACCATTTTTGGAAAAGTTTGCTAGAACAGTGAGGTTGTGCATATTATTAACACGGTGTGTATGTTTTTTTTTGTTTTGTTTTTTTTACAATATACAAATAAAGATATTGATTTGGTTTTCTCTGCAGTGGTTATGGCCGCACATACTTCAGCTGTACATCAGCCCATACTAGTACAGGAGACGGCAATGCCATGGTGACACGTGCGGGTCTGCCCTGCCAGGATCTTGAATTTGTTCAGTTCCACCCCACAGGTGAGCTTTCTTTTATAAGCCAGGAAAAGTTCTTTAGAGGATTTTCACTGTCTTATAGTTATAAAGCATTGTAAATCATTTCCAGTGATTGTGAAGGAACAGTTTACTCAAGTTGTCACCTCATAACATGATCTCACATGTCACCATTAGTTTTGTCTATCTGTTATTTAGCAGTTATATATTACATGAATAGTTATACTATTCCTTTGCTGTGTTCACATGCATCTGTGCTGTTGACACTTGATGATCTGTGTTATAAATATTCAGCCCCTTCCAGATGCCTTCAGAGTTTAAATGACCTATGATGTAATCCCCTTAGGTATTTATGGAGCCGGTTGCCTGATCACAGAGGGTTGCCGTGGAGAGGGAGGAATCTTAATCAATAGTGAAGGCGAGAGGTTCATGGAACGTTATGCGCCCAATGCCAAAGATTTGGCCTCTAGGGATGTGGTCTCACGGTCCATGACCATTGAGATCAGGGAAGGAAGGTATAAAATACTTCATTTTTTCTATAATAATAATAATAACCACCGATTTTGTTTTTAACTTCACTCTCATAGACAGTACATGATTTATTGACAAAATGAACTGGCATTAACTTTCTTGAAATGATTTTCCACCATGTTCCCACCAGAGGTGTTGGGCCAGATAAAGACCATGTCTACCTGCAGCTCCATCACCTTCCACCCCAGCAGCTGGCTGCTCGCCTGCCTGGCATCTCTGAAACCGCTATGATCTTTGCTGGAGTGGATGTCACAAAAGAGCCCATCCCAGTGTTACCCACCGTCCACTACAACATGGGCGGCATCCCCACCAACTACAAGGGACAGGTATTCTGCCCATCACTTTGACTACTGCTCATCTTAGGTTAGGAATTTGAACAAACTCCGAACCCTTAATGGTTCAGTAAGCGATTTATGAGAAACACCGTCAAAAAAAAGAAAGTGGAGCACCACAACAAACTTGTAACCAATCAGCATTAGGGGGCGTATTCACTCATGATTGGGGAGGAGAGAGAGTGAGCAAGAGGGAGATTTGAAGAAAGACTGTAGAAAGAGAAAAAAAGGTCAGAGGAATATCACTGGAAGAAGAAGGGTTATGATCAGGCAAGTGTTTTAGGACCCGAGTTAATATTCGAAAAGGAGAGACCTAAGCAGGAAGGTCTGAAAATGGACGCAAATGTTTTGTTGTTTCTGCTCCATACGTGAGTGACGTTGGTTTTGCAAAAAAGTTTTCTTTCTTGTATGTGTATGACTTCCTTGTATTGTGCGTTTTGGTGGCGGAGCAATGAAGGGACTTTTGCAAGATATTGTACATTAATATTTCATTTGATTAACTAAAAATAAATGTCACAGACACTGTTTGCAGTCTACTCTCATGAGAACATAATGCTAATATCCTGTCTGTAATCCTCACAGGTCATCACCTATAAGGATGGAGAGGATAAGGTGGTGCCAGGCCTGTACGCCTGTGGAGAGGCCGGCTGTGCGTCAGTTCATGGTGCCAACCGCCTGGGCGCCAACTCGCTGCTGGATCTGGTTGTGTTTGGACGTGCTTGTGCCCTGACTATTGCGGAGACAAACACTCCAGGTAGCTTCATAACACTCAAAACTCGTGAAGGAATGCTCCCAATTGATGAATGCCCTTTATTAGACTCGTGACAAAATCTAGAAAAGCAATATTTCATGAAAGGCTATTGTGTATAAGTTTTAAGGTATTATGATGTCCTTTGTTCATATTTATATATATTTATATATAATGATGTTTTTATTCTGTCATATAGGAGAGAAGCTTTCCCCTCTGAAACCCAATGCAGGAGAGGCATCTGTCTCCAATCTGGACAAGGTCCGTTTTGCTAACGGCAGTACCAGAACCTCAGAAATCAGGCTCAGCATGCAGAAGGTACGTCACCTCACTGCAGTTCTTTAGTTCCTTAAACAAATGTAATATAGTCGGATTAAATATGACAAAATTCAAGCCTCATCTCATGATTTCGGATGATCTCCAGTGGTCATTATAAGATGCTAATTTTAAAATAGTTTAATTTCTGTTTTCTGTTTATCTTTCTCAGACCATGCAGAATCACGCTGCCGTGTTCCGCACGGGAGACGTCCTGAAGGAGGGTTGTGAGAAGATGGACTCCATTTACAAGTCAATGGATGACATCAAGACATTTGACAGAGGTCAGAGAAGACTGGCACAGGAGAAATTAAATTAGAAATTCTATAGCTCCAAAAACACTAACATACACTACAGTTTAAAAGTTTGGGATCAGTAATATTTTTAAGATAAGAAATTAATAGTTTTATTCACCAAGGATGTATCAAATTGATCAAAAGTGACAGTAAAGACATTTATAATGTTTAAAAGATCATTTTAAATAAATGTCGTTCTTTTGAATGTTCTGTTCATCAAAGAATGAGTGTACCCGATTTCAACATTGATCATTCTTTTTAGCAGCAAAACAGCATATTAGAATGATTTCTGACAGAACATGTGACACTGAAGACTGGAGTTGAAAGTTCAGCATATATTAAAATAGAAAATTGTACATTTTTCAAAATGTAATAATTTGTCATAATTATTTTTATTTTTGATCAAATAGTCTTAGTGTGCATAAGAGCATAATGAGAAAGTCATTAGAATGACAGTTTAGAAGCTTCAAATTTTGCTGTTCATTTTATGATCTTCATTACTGTACAAAAAGTTTATTACCTCTGTATTATGATTGTTTTTATAGCGTTGTGCACTAATTTCATCTTATGTCTTCAGGTATTGTGTGGAACACTGATCTGGTGGAAACCCTGGAGCTGCAGAATCTGATGTTGAACGGAGTGCAGACAATCGTCTCTGCTGAGGCCCGTAAAGAGAGCAGGGGCGCTCATGCCCGCGAGGACTTCAAGGTCAGCTTTATGAAACTAGCATGCTTGTCTAAAGGTGATCGCAACTTTTTGAGCAATTTTGCTTGGGCACTTTCTCATTGAGAGTGAGCAACAAATTTCTATCTGGATACTTTAGATCAGTCTTGGGCAATTATTATGAGATCCTCTAATCAGAATACTAGCACCCAATCACGTGGCTTGGAGATTTCAGAAAAAATTCAAACAAGATGGCGGCCTCTCAGTGGCAGTAGCGCGAAGAAAAGGAGCATGAACTTATATCTTTTTACATTTGTAAGATGTCATGTGTCAACTCAAAACAGGAAATTTACCTCATTTAACACTTAAAATACCAACAGGTGTCCAATTTAATGTGTGCAGCCTGTAATTTAGCCATCGAATATTTTTTATTTTTCGTTAAATGCTAAAAAGATGTGTGCCATGTAACGTAACCTGAAAGTAGCCCTTTGCCAAACTCGCTCTTCTTCCTTTTCTCATCACAAATCAGATCACAGAGACATTTATATTTAATAAAAATGAAGAAAATATTTGAAAAGTTGAAATAAAATGTCTAATAATAAACAAGTGTTTAATAATAGTCATTGGCAATAGATTTGCTTCTCTCTGATTAGTTGCTGCCAACTGTCCGTTGCCCTGTGTCTCACCAGGTTGCCTGTTGACGGCAACATTGCTCAAAATGTTTCCCCATGTACCATCACCTTCAGGACAACAATATTTTGTACCATTTAACATAATAAAGAGCCATAATAAAGCTCTCTGATTTTTGTGCTCTGTACATTTTTGTTTAACTTGGACATATTATGTACTATAAAGTGGAACAGTAGTATAGTGCATAGTATATAGTATGTAGTACATTGACATGGACTATTGTTGCTTTCAATTATTTGTAATTTGGTCTTGCAGCTTGGTAGGAATCATAGTGTTAAAGACACAACTGTCATGTTGAAAATGTTTGTGTTTTTAATGGTTCTGTTTCCCTGTTCTGGTTACAGGACCGTGTGGATGAGTACGACTATTCCAAACCCCTGCAGGGACAAGAGAAGAAGCCTTTTGAACAACACTGGAGGAAACACACACTGTCCTACGTGGATCCCAAGACTGGAGAGGTAAATATATAATGGATTCTGCTCCTGTGTACACATTTAAAGTGCCCCGTTATGCTTTTTTGGATATTACCTTACTTGTAGTGTGTAATATAGCTGTTTGTAAATGTAAAATGTCTACATAAGTGAACAACAAATAAAGTTATTGTTTCCTTAAAAAAAAGAATTCTGAACTGCTGAAATGAGTCATCAGCAATTCCAGTTCCCTTCCTGTTACATACCAATGTAACATAATGCCAGCCTATTTTCTTCAATTGAGAAATGAGGTGATGTGCGATGTAGAAGAAATATTTTTGTAAGAGACCTCAAAACTAAATCAGGAACCTTTTAAAATAGCATAATTGGGGCACTTTAAATCGGTCTTGAATCTACATAAAGGACAAAAATATCCATTTATACAAGCTAACATGGACAAACGTGTGTTTCAGGTTACTCTTGAATACAGACCCGTGATTGACAACTCTCTGAACGCAGAAGAATGTGCTGCCATTCCCCCTGCAATTCGTTCCTATTAAACACATCCTGATGTAAACCTCAGCTGACTCCGCCCTTTTGCTTATTTATAGTCATTCAATAAGTAAATGACAGAATATCTTGCTTTTCACAGGCTACACTTCATTTAAATTTGATCGCAATACTTCTCGCTGAAATGTCAGAGCAAATGAAAAGCTACAGTAGTCAGACTTCCTGTTAAAGATTCAACTGTTCTGTAACAATAACAGCTGTGTGATATTGGTGTATATTCTCTGAAACGCATCCATCACGTTTGCTGTACACCATACTGGCAAGTAAATCATTAAATATTTAATACTTAAATGTTAAATGCTTGTCATTTTGCGGTCAAGAAGCACTTGCACCTTGTGGAAAATATACTAAAGTAGTAAAATCCTAACTTAGCAATTTGGGATGCTAATGCAATGTCGTTTCACATGTATTTGATTTTGTGGCCTTTCATTCTCAAATAGAGTTTCACTCATCTGTAATGTAAAGTTCTGTACATCGTGCATGTTTGTTTTCATAGGTTCTGTTTAAACTCAATAAAGATGACCTGGGTGATAATTATTGGGTCTATGATTTTCGGTTCATTAGAGAGAGAGAGAGAATTTGTTGAAGACAGTTTTGATGGTAATACATTACAAGTAATGCAAGTTACATAATCACATTACTTTTTGTCAAGCTTCTAGTAAAGTAACACATTACTTTTACATTTAAAAACCATGAATATTTGTGTTGACACTATCTGAGAATCACAAAAGACAATTTAGGCATTGAAAAAGTAATTACATTGCAATTAAATCTTAACTGCAGGTAAGTTTGACTGTTGTATACTACTCTTGCCAGTGGATGGCAGCTTAGTTCACAAAAAAGTTCAGGCCCTAGTTATCTTGACAAGATTGCATTAACCAAACCAGAAATTCAATGATTTATACTCCACTTTGGAAAACATTTATATACTGAGATAAAAGAAGACTAAACATTTATTCATCTGTTGTTCAGATGAATAAATGTGAGTGTTCATATAGACATTCGATGTGTGAACATATTATAATTCTGTCATACAAAAGACTTGGTATTTTACATATGCCAAAGGTATTGATTTATATCAATGTAATGTAACGCGCTGCCTAAAATGAGTCGGTAAGATTTATTCATGTTTTTTAAAAGAAGTCTTTCATGTTCATCAAGTGCATTTATTTTGTGAAAAATAGTTAAAAACAATGATATTGTGAAATATTATTACAATTTAAACTATTTTAGTATATTTTAAAACGTAATTAATCCTGTGATGTCAATACTGAATTTTTGGCATAATTACTCCAGTCCTCACTGTCACATGATCCTTCAGAATATGTTCATTATGTTGAAAACATGTATTATATATTGCTTTACTGTCATTTTTATCAATTCAGTGCATACTTGCTGAATAAAAGTATTAATTGTTCTAAAACAAAAAAAATCTCAAAGTCATTTTGCACATAATAGCTATTACAGTAAAAGTTTTTGCATATCTGGAGTTTTTTTTTTAATTATTATTTTTTTTTTTTACAATATATAAAATCTATAAATACATATATATTAATATTAATGACAAAATACCACCTTATTGTTGTTTCAAAATGTGCCTGCTTGTTTATAATGAAAGCCGTTAGCATGAAAAATAAATGAAACGATATTTAATATATGATCCGAATAAAAAATTTTATATATGAAATGATGACATAAAAATACATTTTTAATTTTAAAAAATATCTAATAATTTAAACAAAAATACAAAATAAATACAAAATTTCATATAATTGCTTTGCAATTATGTAAACATGTTCATGCGACACACATTTGAAGAATCACCCAGAAGCGGTTATATAATGTACTTGAATGAAGAAATAGACTATTTTTGGAATTAGACATTTTGGCTCAATCTATGCTTTAAACGAGCCAAAATGGCGTCGGTTTCCGTGCTCAGACGTAAACAGCCTCAGTTTCCTCCTCAGAAAGGAAGATCAGGGCAACTGTGAGGATCACACCGAAGAGATGGGAACGGAGAGTCGCGGCCCTAATTAAGCCATTTTAAATATAAATCTTCGTCATATTTACGTAACTCGGGTAAATGCGGCTGTTGTTTACATTTACTGACAGGTATATGTTGTTAAAACCCTGTTATAATAACACTATGCTCGGTTTTCCGCTGTTTGTTTGTAGGCAGTATTTTGTGCCTGCAGAGTTATTAGCGTGCGAGCTAACATGCTAGTTGAGTCGATTAGCCGAATGCAAATATAAATGCGCGTTTTATTACACACAACACTTGTAAATGAACCATCTGTCGTGCACTGAAATAGCATTAATGAATTTACGGATACATTTAGAGCAGTTTTCTAAGAGGCAATGTGGCTTGTTTGTCTATTAAATTAAAGCTACCCAGCGAGCTAATCAGCTAGCCGATACTGGAAATTACGTTTTCCATGCTTGCACGTGATTAATCCTGTTTGATCAAACTAATGCAATGTAGCATATATTGCATCTATTCTATACAATTCATATGCACATAAAAAGCCTCGTGACTGCTCTTAAAAATGAAAGTTTTCTATCATGTTTACATATAAATGCAATATAACTCGCTTTGGGGTATAGTGACGATTCATATTTTTTGTGTTCGTGGTTTAAATGTTCTTGAATGTCATTCACCTAGCGTTTTGTAAACTGTTTTGTATAACTTCAGTTGGTAAAAGATCCAGGGGCCCGGGCTTCAGGCCGCGGTCTTGAGTTGAACAGCCATCCGACATCAGAGCGAGTGAGTCGGTGTGAACAGCAGAGCCAGGCTGCACATCATGGGCGACAGCAGAGGTGAGATTGTTTTGATTTTATATCCACATGTGTCTCCACGTTTGTGCAGTTAAATTTACACTTAGAGCTGTAAGCTTAGATTTTAATTGCCCTGCTCAAGTTAAGTGTTAATGAAATGAATGAAAGGTTAAATAATAATTAGGTAAAGGTTAATACCCCTGCAAATCGGTTTGTCAGTGTGTCATGATTGTTTTGTTGTTTGAATGGCTTAGTTTCAACGCCACTCTATGGTAACACAGTATTTTAGTGTCTGTTACACATTACATGTACTTACTATAGTAATAATAGTCATAAATATGTATAATTACATCCATTATCCTAAATCAAACCCTGAGCATATCCTAACACTATAGTAACTACATGTTGTTAATTGATATTACTCATTAGTTAATGTATAATTACACTAAGACACCTTAAAATAAAGTGTTTATTTTATCTTGCATTTATCCAAGATAAATGGGTAGTTTGTGTTCTCACTTTTTTAGGTATTTCATAGTCTGATCAGAGGATTTATTCTTAGATAATAGCCATTTATTTATCTGAAGCTAACCGCATTACATGAGGCAAAGCTTGACAATGTACTAATTTAATAATCAAGCAGATGTATAAATAATGATATTTCTTTAAAATGATTGGCCACACCGAATTGTATAATTTTTACAAGCCTGCCTCTCTCCTCACAGATTCTCGTAGTCCAGACAGCTCATCCGTTTCCTCGCCACCATCAGGTCAGCGTTCGCCCCCGTTGGCCCCTTCAGCCGCCGCCATGACTTCTCTGCCACCCATCACTTCGGCTGTGAACAGTCCCATTAGCAGCATGGGCTCACCCTTCTCAGTCATCAGCTCCTCTCTGGGTTCTCCTTGCCTTCCTGGGACTCCCTCGGTCGGCTACGGCCCCATCAGCAGCCCACAAGTGAGCATTTTCGTGTTATCAGTCCCAACTGTCCACTAGACTTTCATTATTGTAGTTACAGGCCTGTGTGTGTGCATTAAGATAAACCGTCCTGATTGTTTGGTTTCTGGGGGTATGTTTACATGACAATTATATACTAAAAATAGAAAAGATGTCCTTAGTATTTTTGAAAAGTTTTGTTTTCAGACATTGTCAAAACGATCCCGTTCACAGAGATCCGCAAAAACAAATAAAAACGCTGTCAGGCCAGTAGTTGGCGATGTCACATTAGCCCCGTTTCCACCTGGTATTTTAACTCGTCTCTTTTGTCCACTTTTGTCCTGATTTCTTCAGCTGACAGAGTTTAATTCCCGTCTGGTTATACGAGTTCAGTAGGTGGTATTTTAGTGGCTGTTTAAACACATTTGCTCACATGAGTGTTTCCATTATTAAAGCAATCCAGGCAAATGTGTTTTTGACTACCTCTAGAAGTGGTTGTAAGTGGACAAGCTCAAAACATGTGACACAGAAGACTGGAGTATTGATGCTAAAAACTCAGCTTTGATCACAGGAATAAATTACATTTTAAAATAGAAAGCCAGTATTATAGATAGTAATTTTTACAAAAGTTTTTACTGTATTCTTCATCAAATAAATGCAACCGTGGTGAGCGTAAGAGACTCCTTTAAAAAAGAAAAACTCAAAAAAACTTAAAAAAATCTCATCAACCCCAAACTTTTGAACAATATTGTACAATGATTAGCAATATGTAACTGGACTTTCACATTTTTAAAGTTTGGTTGAACAATTTTTTTTTCTTCAAAATTCTAGTTTATTTACAGAGGTTATTTGAGCACTCTAAAATGTTAATCTTTAACAGACCATTTGTTTTTGACCTTAATTTCCAAAGTCTCTTGGGTAGTTTTCTCTCGATCTAAACCCTTTTTTTTGTTTCAATTTTATATTTAACAAAACAAAATAGCATGTGGATTTGGTAATTTAGCACCAACTCCCTCGCTCCACAAGGTTTTTTGCGCCCCTCCTCATCACTGCATTTCTGCTTCACAGATGAACATGTTTCCCAGAAACACAGAGGTGAGACCAGTTCCTGACTCTCTCATGCTCTCCCTGTTTTCTAGTCGCTCTTCTCATGCAAATGTCTTCTTCCCTTTACTGTTGCTCATAAATGTTGAAATGTAGCTCTGTTTGGATGATTGCTTGGTCTTTTGAGGGGTTGTGTTCAAATGATATCAAAATAAGATTATTAATCATTGATCATCTTTCACTTGTGCTCAAGTTGATTTGTGATGAAATGGTGTTTGAATGGTTTGGGCAGAAATCTCTGGTTGTAATCAGTTAAGAGTTAAAAGCTAATCAGGCATGTGTCGCTGACCATAAGAAATTAACATGTATTTTTCTTTTACCTTGCGATTTGATTTTTGTTGTTTTCACTAACAAAAATAGGAAGTGTTTATTGTATGGAACTAAAATATTGCCTTTTTTTCTGCCACTTCTTCTCTTTCCTGTCTTTCTCTTCGCCCTTCTCAGATCAACTCCACTGTGTCCATGTCGGGCCTGCACGCCGTCAGCAGCTCTGATGACGTGAAACCGCCCTTCGGTTTGAAGCCGCTGTCCAGCCACAGCCCAGGACCCATGGTCTCTCAGAAACGTTTGTGTGCCATCTGTGGGGATCGCTCCTCTGGTACGTCACTCATATACACTTTTAGCCTGTTTATAGCTATTGGAGACGAGAAAAATAGTGAATCGAAAAATGGTGCTGTATCATCACTGAGTGTATATTATAGACATGGTTTAAATCAAAATCACTCATCATGTTAATGTAATGGAAAAAATGCCGTATTTGATCAAAAATAAAATATATTGTGAATTATTATTAGTATTTTTTATTATTCTTATTAGTCTATCTTAATAATATTAAATGTAATTTTTTCCTGTATTGTCAAAGCTGAGCTTTCAGCATCATTACTCCAGTCCTCATTGTCACATGATCCTTTAAAAATCATTTTAATCTGCTGATTTGTTATGCAAGAAACTTATCTTATTATCAGTGTTGAACACAGTTGTGCTGCTTAATATTTTTATGGAATTCATGATACGTTTTTTTCAGGATTCTTTGGTGAATAGAAAGTTCAAAAGAACATCATTTATTTGAAATAGTAAAGATAATGTTAGGGAAAAAAGTCACTTTTAAATTTAATGTCCTTTCTGAATAAAAGTATTAATTTCTTTACAAAAAAAATCTTACCTCTAACTTTTGAACTGTAGTGTGCACATGCACCGGCCACTTTATTACGTACACCATGCTAGTACCTGGCTGGACCCTCTTTTTCCTTCAGAACTGCCTTAAGTCTTCATGGTGTAGATTCAACAAGGTGCTGGAAACATTTCTCAGAGATTTTGGTCCATATTGGCACGTTGGGTTTGCGGCAATAGTCTGTGTTGATGGTGTTACCAGTGTACAAGTCACAGGCACACAAAGTTACATCACTTGCCTTCCACGGCACCGCCCCCACGATCGTTTTGATTTTTTTATAATAATAAAATCATTCAGTTCAATTAGAGAACTGACACTACAATTGAAAACTGAACATGTCTGCTTAATAAATCGTGAGCCAAGCGAGAGTCACAGCACAGACCAGCAGGAGTCAGATTTCAGCGTTCAGAGATGCTCTTCTGTAGACCTCTGCTGTAACGACTGGTTATTTGAATTATTTGAATGGTTAAATTAACAAAAACAGTTTTTCATTATGCAACACTTACGTAACAACAACATTGTGTGACAAAATTATGAAATTATCGAATTTGTGCTCTCTGATCTGTCAATTTACCTCCTCATTATCTAACCCAAACTGGCCTCATGTCTCTTCTCTGAAGGCAAGCACTATGGCGTGTACAGCTGCGAGGGGTGCAAGGGCTTTTTCAAGCGTACTGTGAGGAAGGACCTGAGCTACACATGCAGAGACAATAAGGACTGTCTGGTGGACAAACGCCAGAGGAACCGCTGCCAGTACTGCCGCTACCAGAAGTGCCTGGCCATGGGGATGAAAAGAGAGGGTAAGAACCAGAGCTCCCTGTCCCACCTAACACATACACATACATACAGACCCAATATGAGTTCCTCTAAAGGGGCAACACTAGAGGTAAGGAGTAGTGATCAACCAATAAGGGGTTTTCAATGTCTAATGCCAGTGTTTCCTATCCTTATACTTGCCCCTACATTTAATAGTCATTTGTTTGTATATCAGACTACATTGGTCACAATGTTTATATTTATGTTAATTTAATACAATAGAAACCACAACTTGGGTGAAATATTCTTTGCTGTGATGCAGGAAACAGACTGATGGTATCTATTTTTACTTTTATTTTTATTTGTTTTACAATTAATTAACTTGTGCAATTTATTGGTCTATCACTAAGGAGAGTGAAAGAAGGGCTTTTTAGAATTAAGCCAGACAGATAAACAGTAATGACATATATCAGAGACATGTAGATTTCATAAGTCATATACATCACGGCACAAACCAGAGAGGAGAGGAGAGGGGGAGGGAGGGCTGTTGTCACCACTAACACCTGTCCCCCTCTCTCCCTCTTTTGTTTCCTCTCGTTCTCTCTCTTCCTCCCTCTCCTTCTGTAGTGGTCCAAGATGAACGTCAACGATGTAAGGAGAAAGCAGGGAGGGAGGGAGGGTTGGTCATGTGTGTGTGAATGTGGGAATGGTGGAAGAATTGCTCAGTAGGATATTAGTCACGGCCATTAAAGGGGTCATGTCATCTTTTTTCCCCCCTGAGATCCACTTAGAATGGTAGCAAAGTTTTTTTTGCACTAAAACAGTTGTAATTTAATTCTTTTTGTTAATTTATCCACCATTCGGAAGATTTTTTTTCAAGTTGATGCCTTGACTGAAAGATTTGTAGAGTTGTAGGTACCTACAACCAGCACAATGTCTTGCTGTTATTAGTTAACTTGATATTTATAGTTAATAGTATACATGCAATTTAGTCTTGTTGCAGATTAGTTTTAATAAATGCTTTTTGAACAGGCAAATTTTCAGCTCTGAATTTACAGTGTTTTCATAATGCATCAAACTGTGATCAATAGATCAAAGGGAACTCGATTCCACATGATATGACCCCTTTAAATGACATGATGCAGCAAAAAATATTAGTCATGTGAGAATGTTGTTTTGAATTTGTGCAATAAGGGACCTTTGTGGCTTTTACTGGGTCATTTAAGAAGGAATGTTGCTGGATGACTTCAGTGTGTGAATGAATGTTGAAAACTAACCAGGAACTACATGTATCTGTATATCTCTGTGTGTCTCTCTACACCTGTTGTCATCTTTACCGCTTTCCCTATTCACTACCCCTTCCCTCTTTTCATTTTTCTTTTTCCATCTTGTTAATCCCTCTCACACTGTCCTCTGCCCTATCCTTTATCTCTGTTTCCCTGTCTTGCTCCTTTTCCTCATTTCCCTGTGTGCGATGCAGCCGTTCAGGAGGAGCGTCAGAGGAACAAGGAGCGGGAAGGAGAGGTGGAGTCCACCAGCGCCGCTAATGAAGAGATGCCAGTGGAAAAGATTCTGGAAGCAGAAATGGCTGTGGAGCAGAAGACCGAGCTCCATGCGGATGGCAGCTCAGGTGGAAGCTCTGTAAGTATCAGATAAGTATGTTAAAGAGGATGTTAAAGAGGATTTATGAACTTAAGCGCCAAGATTATCTGTTACGTGATCTAGACTTTTAAGGTAATTGGGCTCTAATTGTAACAGCCCAATGACAGTAAGCTTGTTGACTGATTAAACACAGGAAGTTGCATAGAGCCAGCCATTCATATTAGAGTTTTCAGTTTTGATAAAGCTTTTGACATTTTTACTTGCAATATGCATGAGATGTAATGTCTAAAGCAGACTACATGCATATGTAGCACCATCTATAGATTTTAAAGGAGGACCTTTTTTACATTTTCAACTTTCATTAGAATGTAAACATAAAATCCACACCAAAGGGAGTTATTCTCTATATCAATCTCCCTGAAACGCCGCAGTTGTAATCATGAGTTTTCTTTCAGGAACATACACGTCACAATATTTATCATTTAAATAGTTCCTAACCAAGGCATAGGCAAAAAAAAGAAAAAGAGAGAGGGAGGGGGTAAGTTACATTAGTAGTGTTGAAATTTTTCTGAACGCGCTGGTCCAGCTGACCAATCAGACACCATTCCGTTTTTCGGAAAGAGGTGCTTCACAGAAGGTGGAATTAAACAGGGTTGCTTCTCTCAAAAGTATTGTGAGAAAAGTTGATTGTAGAGACCAATGGTTGCAATGGTTTTACAATCTACTTAGGCTTACAAAACTTTGGAAAACACAGTCCAGAGTATTATAAAAAGAAAAGCTATTCTAGTAGACTCTAAAAACAAAATCAAGAATTTATAAGAGGGCATAATATGGCCTCTTTCAAATACTGATTCCTGTTGCTAGGGGTCTCACGATTAGATTCAATTACGATTATCATGTCAATGATTCGATTCCACAATGCGTTGCATCCTCAGTTTTCAATATTACTGCACATGGCTACATTTTTGTTAATGAATACAAGCAGTCAGATATTTGAACCTTTTTATTTTATCTGCTCCAAGAAAGTAGATTTCCTGAATGTAGCAAACATCAAACAAAACTTAAGTCTCAACACAGCATATGACAGGACCATATAGAACTAAATAAATACTAAAAGCACATGAAACTGTCAAGTAGTGTAGGCCTACTTAAGTCACAATAACGCTTGCTCGCACACACACTTGCACGCGCATGCTGTAAATGTTAAAATAATGGGTGCATTTTTTATTACTCGCTTTTGTATTTCGCCTCCCTCCGCCATTTTACTCTACCGCGAGAAGCACGTATATGACGAATGACGTCAGAGAAATGTCATTAGACTATAATCGATGTTCCATTACTGCATCCAGAGGCATCGTAGAAACGATTATTTTTAGCTCACCTAAGTGTGATGTTACTGTATTTGTTTAATTTCCTCTGCTTACAACTTATAACCCATTATACTTTATTTTTCCCTCTCCTCAGCCGAACGACCCAGTCACAAATATCTGCCAGGCAGCTGATAAACAGCTGTTCACTTTGGTGGAGTGGGCAAAAAGGATCCCTCACTTCAGTGAGCTGTCTCTGGATGACCAGGTCATCCTACTGCGTGCTGGTAAACCTGTTTGACTCTGAATAACGTCTTTTCATGTTAATGAAAGCCATTTAATAATATAAATCTGTATTTTTAGTGATACTTACCTTAGCAAACACGTTTAATGCTTTACTTAACCCCACTCATCTTTTGCTGCTTTCATTTGTCAGGCTGGAATGAGCTATTGATCGCATCATTCTCTCACCGTTCCATCACTGTGAAGGATGGCATCCTGCTGGCCACCGGCCTCCACGTGCACAGGAACAGTGCTCACAGTGCTGGGGTGGGAGCCATCTTTGACAGGTAATAGTCATGTCCCATGCATATAAATTCTAAGAATGCGCATAAAAAACTTGTGCGCTCAATAGAAGTGGATACATTTTTTTTTTTTTAATCCGAGAATAAGACATGCGAATAAAATATAATAGAAACACATTTACAGAAGAAATCCCTTGAAAACTCAACAGTAGATGTGATTTGTTAACTGAACTAAACCACGAACCAATTTCATTGCACAGCATCTCAAATGTTGGCTTGATCATTCTGAAATGCCTGAGCCAAAGTCTGTAAACAGAATGATTTGGTTTAAATCCCTACCAGAAGTGTCTCACATGATTGTGTTACCAACCACCAGTCATCTGAACGCAAGATCAAATGACTGTGTTTATTGCATTTCGTCTGCACGCTCTGAGACTAAACTCATCTTGTGATGTAGAAAAAAAGAGCCACAGTGGTTTCCCCGATTGCACCAATTTCCATTTTTATTATATATATTTTGCGCCAATTTCCCAGGAAGTGACGATTTTGTTCTTTTGAACACATGGGATGGAAGGTGCAATGTTTTTTGCGATATTTCTATTTTGCGCATAAGTTAAAAATCCACAACTTTAGATGAAAACAACTATTGATGATATTTCATATTCATATTGCACTTAAAAGGTTAGTTCTCCATAAAAATTGATATTCTGTCATTAAGTACTCAACCTCATGTCGGTCCACACATGTAAGACCTTCGTTCATCTTTAGAACACAAATTAAGATATTTTTTGAAATCCAAGAGATTTTTGATCCCCAAGAGAAAGGAACGTAGTAAAAAAAAAAAAACACATTCAAGGTCAAGAGAAGTAGTAAAGACATTGTTAAAATGGTCAACGTGACTACTACTATTTCCGGGTTTCTCAGAAGCGGAAGTCGTCATAGTTGGGTAAAATTTTATGGCGGTGAATGAGAAAATACATTAAATATATTTTTTTGTATTCCCATGTTCTCAAATAGCAAAAAAAAACAAAAACTCAACAATACTATAGTATTGTAATACTAAGGTAATACAATACTAAGTATAGGCCTGGTTTCACAGACTTTTATGAACATACCCCAGAAAAAAAACATTACTGGTCTTGAGACAAAACAATGGCACTGACATATTTTCAAATACTTTCAGTTAAAACAGCTCAAATGTGCATTTTAGTCTAGGACTAGTCTGTGAAAGCGGGGCTTAGTGTTAGATTTACAATGCTGATGACTGTTACAATGTGTCATCACAGTCCGTGAAAAGGGTCCATGTTATGAAGCGACGAGAATACTTTTTGTGCGCTAAAACAAAACAGAAATAATGACTTTATTCAGCAATTTCTTCTCTTCCCTGTCAGTCTCCTCCACCGTTTACGTTGTATACATAGTGCAGCACTTCTGGGTTCTACATCAGACTCGTTATTGGCCGACGCTGTTCACGTGAGCAGCACCATGCATGCGTGTGATGCTGACGTAGGAGCTGGCCAATTATGAGTCGCCGTTCTGATGTAGAACCTGGAAGTGCAGCACTGTGTTTACAACGTCGACACTGTAGGAGACTGACAGGGAAGAGAAGAAATTGTAGAATAAAGTCGTTATTTTTGTTTTGTTTTTCGTGCACAAAAAGTACTCGTTGTGTGTTCAAAGATGAACGAAGGTCTTGCGGGTTTGGAATGACATGAGGGTGAGTAATTAATGACAGAAATTTCATTTTTGGGTATACTAACCCTTTATCTGAATTATCTGTTACATTTCTTAATATTATTCAATTCAATGCTTTTCTTGAATTATTTCTTGTTCTTTTTCAATTATGTAAAGATGTGCATGTGACCTGCTTTGCTTATGTGTGTAAAGGATTGGACAAGAAATTGTATAATAATTTGTGGTAAACCTGCGCTTGTACAACTTAACAGCTTTGATTCTTGCTTTTTATGACACATTTAAGGCTGCAAAGGTGGTTGGATTTTCTTGCGTCATGACAATGAAAAATACCTTTTACCTCCCGACAGCCTGCCGCCTTGATGCTGCTTTATATAGTGTGCTTTTTTAGAATGACACCGCACAACAGACAGGACATGCACATACATCCAAACACCTATATGTGCACCAATGCTCTCCTCTGCTTATAGTCTCAACACACTCCCATTGATATAATCAGTACAGGCACACGTATGAATTGTGCTCTGTTTATTACATGTAAATCTGCTGTTTATTACAGCAGTTATTTATTTCAATGAACAAATTTAGCACATTTCTCCCCAAGACTTTTGAAGACTCCATATTTTGTCTTTGTCTTATGCAAATCCAGGAATAATGAGCTACAGGCTGTTGTTTTAAATTGGCTCATTCTAGATGTGCTGTGCTACAGTTTGTTGTGATGCTCATTTGAAATTGTCTTTTGTTGCCATTCATCTTGTCATAATGTCTCTGCTTCAGAAATGAGCCTCCCTGTCCTTGTGCTTCACTGTCCATCTCACCTGATTTTTGCAGCTCTTCATTGTCGTCCTGTTGGTGCCATGTGATGTGTACCACATGCCTCTTGCTTTGCTTTATTGGCTCATGCTTTAAAAGCTTTTTAACCCTCTGTGCAAAATCTGATGTGTCTCCAGAATCATTTTATGTGCATTTTAAGCAGTTAAGGCATGCTGAGTGGTAAAGTGCATAATGATGCCACAAATGAATGAACTGTTATATTCCACAACCACAATAATTATAATATTATATTATTTTTCCTTCAGGGCTCAACAGTGATTTTGTTTAAATTTTTACTATTGTTCATATATTTACAGGCCGCATTAGCAAAAATCTGAAATTGAAATAAAATACTAATTTCAGTATCTAGAAATTATGTGTGAATTACGTTTATTTGAACTAATGCCCACCAGATTTTAAGAGAACCTTGGTGAGGTTTGCAAAACACCAAAGTTTGCATGACTTGAAATTACATGTGCATGATTATATCGTTGCAGTGTCCATCCTTATTGTTGAGCCCTGGTCTTATCCTGTCAAAGATTGTTTTTCCATCATGTTATGTTGTATTTGTTCTGCTCTGGGAATTGTCATTTCAAGCTTCATTGCCGCCAACCCATGATCTGCCTTCCTTTCAACAAGAGCCTGTAGCTTGTTACTCTTTGAACTGGGCCTACCGCCAACATACGTGGAGTCTTAACGTCTCTGCCTGGGCCTTTCTGGAGTGGGGAGACATTATATAACAATGATATGTGTAATGACATTTTAATAACACATTGTGATTGAACACACAGGGAGAGTGCGCACAATGCAGAGGTTGGGGCCATATTCGACAGGTAATGACACTCCGCCACACGCCATAAAACAAACAGCAGCAGTCAGAAAAACCTGTAGCTTGAGAGTTTATTTAGGATTAAAATTATGTCTGGGGCTGTTTGGGGCAGGTAAAGACCAAACTGACCTTGTGTATGTGTGTCTGTGTGATAGAATGCATTGCTTGGACTAACAATGTTAGTAAGAATGACTGATGTTATACGTGGCATGCTCTGTTTTAAAAAGTTACTTTCTGATTGTTCTTTTTGTCCTATTAAGATGAAATCTGTTATATTTATATCCCATGTTGTTCTGTATATTTTGAAGTGGCAATGAAAATGGCTCTACCAAGCTTTTTTCTGTTGCCTGATTGTGATTTGTTGTACTTAAGAAATTAACCTTAATCTTCTCTTTTTTTTTTTCTTCCCCACCTTCCCTTCCTGCTTTTCATCCCATGCTCCTTCCTGCCCCCATTTTAATGGCGTCAGGGTGCTGACGGAGCTGGTGAGCAAGATGAGAGACATGCAGATGGATAAAACAGAGTTGGGCTGCCTGAGAGCCATCATCCTCTTCAACCCAGGTCAGTCCGCAAAGCCATAATCAATTCATATTCATTCGTACTGAGGATATTCTGAAATTATCTTCCATATCAAATATGATACCAATACTTTGATTTTTGGTACTTGCCACTGACATATTTTCATTGCATTTGTCATTTTAAAAAAATATATTAGAGAAACCAAAAGAATTTTAATCATATCAGGAAATCAAATCAGAATTTTGTGCTTAAACCGTTCGATTTACCAAAGGCTGTGATAATTTTTCTCCAAAAAATTATCAGGAAAGTCTCTGTGATGAATTGTAAATGTGACTCCATCTGAAAGCACTGCAGGTTTCACATCTTTGAGAAGTATTTATGAACTTCATGTCCAACAAAAGACAACATTTAATAACATGTTATTCAAACTCACTTCATCAGTCAAGTGTTTGGAAATAACATCGTTCTGTGAGATGATGTGGCTTCTTACACAGAACAAAGCATAAAAGAACATTATTTCATAGTATTCTATACAGTGATAAAAGCTATGTCAATTGACATTGAAGTATAAATCTACTTTATTATCATGAAAATACCCGAGAAGGCTTGAAGAACTCAGAAAAACCATATATTGTCGAAGTCGTGTATTTATTAGTCATGTTTAAACAATCAAGGCATTTCAATCTTCTGTTTATTCAGCTACAGCGATAGTGTGATTCCCATTGGCATTTCCTGGAACTACTGGTTATATTTCTTCTGCGGGGCGTATTTGGAGTTTCTGCACGAAAGCACGCTCTGGCTTTCAGACGGAGCAGCGTTTAGCTGTACTTCACTCACAAGCTGCCCATAAAAAAAACGCAGCCAATTGCCAAATCGCGTGCAGTTTATTTTCGATTAATTGTGCAGCCTTATCAGTTGGCTTAATTTGTTTAGTAAATAGATGTTTCTTTTAGTCATTTTCTTGTTTTAATTATGCCTGTTAAAATATGTTATATGCACTTCTGTTACTTCCACTGTTCATTTTATCATTCCGTCATATTTTATTTTCTATTGCAGTGCACACATTTAAAGCAGCTCCGAAGCAGCAATACAGCAATCAAAAGACTTTTTTGTGTAATATAGGGAACCACTCGTTTTACAAAATTCATGTATCATTTAATATTTTTACTTGTTTGAGCATTAATCAAAGCGTGTTTGGTGGGTGAGCGAACTGTAATCAAGCACATGCAACAGAAGTGCTCTCTCTCATTCTCACCATAACATTAGAAAATATGTGAATTGTGTTGCTTTGCTATTGAACTATTTGAACAAACAATTTAACCACAAACTTCCCAGAAATGTTTGTTTGATGCACCGATACTGAGTGCTCTCTGTTTATATTTCATAAACTCAATTTCTGTTCAATCAAAATCCAAACTTAGAATGAGCTAAAAGAGTGCAATTGTGCAAAGTACAAGTGAGTAAAATATTGCAGTATATTACAGTTTTAAATGACTGCACACCTTTTTATTTTTGCTGATTTTTACCCTTACTGTTCCTGACCTACCTTTTTGTTTTATGTGTTGTGCAGATGCAAAGGGATTGTCAAGTCCAAGTGAAGTGGAGTTGCTGAGAGAGAAGGTCTATGCATCGCTGGAGGCTTATTGTAAACAGAGATATCCTGACCAGCAGGGCAGGTACTGCACTTTTGTTTTACTTCTATCCCTTAATACATTACAACAGTAGAGTTCAGAAGTAAAATGCCATTTACAATCTACATAGTGAAAAGAAGTGGGTGATCATTACTGGTGTTATAGATGTTGCTAATATGGTTTCTCAACATCTCACTTTGTTTTCAGGTTTGCCAAGCTGCTCCTCCGGCTGCCAGCGCTTCGCTCCATTGGCTTAAAATGCCTGGAGCACCTGTTCTTCTTCAAGCTGATTGGAGACACCCCAATCGACACCTTCTTAATGGAAATGCTTGAAGCGCCTCATCAGCTCACCTAACCTGGACCAGTCTCGATCCAGTTCAATCCGGTTTGCACCAGGGTATCGCAGTCCCCCCTGGACTCTGGGGCTTTACTGTGTCTCACTTCCCATTAACACCTTCCCCCACAATGCTCTCCTACACGTTCTCCATGCCGCACCTTCAAACCAGAACAGCCCTGAAAAAAGACTCTGAGCTGTCTGAAAAAAAAAAAACTTGTTTTCCATGTAACGTTTTACACAGTCTGAGCTGTCCAGAGAGATCTTATTTTTCAAATTCCTTGGAGGTTCTAAATCATAAGCTTCAATTTAAAGACTTCAGCTTCCACTTTTAGAACTCTCATATTGATTTTAGAGATCTCCGTGTGTCGTTTTGGTTTGTATGTTACTCTGAATGCACGAATTGTACTTCTTTTTCGTTTGTCATTGCAGTTAGACAGCCCATTGGGTGAATTTACAGTGCATGTGTGACCGGGGCGAGAATCCGGCAGGCCCTTTGGCTGGTACGAATCAAGTCGCGGCAGACCTGCCTCTTTGTTTTTGACTGTGGAAAACTGCTAACTGCTATCCTTGGGATTTTTACTTTGAAGTCCTACTTTGTACTGTACTCATGAAATGAGTCTGATTTATAAACGGCATTGGAAATTCTTGGCCTGCTGCATCTGGCCCATATAAAATGCAGGCCAGAGTTTTACATTTGTGAATAAATGTATGCAGGTTTTGTTGGACATGAATTTTTGATCATGTTCCAAAGAGGGCCTAAAGGCACAGATTAATTCTCGCAGGAGAATCCTGCTTTTTTTTGGCGGCAATAGGAGGGTCGACCTTGTTTTTCTTAGTTTGTGTTGTTTTTAAATGAGAAAATAGATTGGTATTGGTTTTGGTACCTTCTAGAGGACCTTTTACCATTGCCATTTCATAATTCCCCCATGTTCTTTTGATCCATTTCTTTATCAATTCCTCAAATGGGAACCAAATCCCCCCCAAAAGACAAATATTTATAAAGTGTGTGTGTGCTGTGTAGTATGTCCAACCACTCTTGTCCTTTCCACGTGATCGGTGTAGAAGGCCTTTTTATTTTGTGTTTATGATATTAGCTTGTCATCAGGCTTCTTTGGAATGGTATTAACTTTGGCATAGTAAACAACAAAGGTGATTCTGGTTTGTGTAAAGGCTGGAATACTCTACACAACTTTTGCACAGATTTTTGCCCCGGTTTACAGTCTGGAAGAGTCGACGTTATTTGCCGAAAGTGAGAGGGAGTTTGTAGTTTTTGGACAGTCAGAGTTGAACGATTTCACAGAAAGCTCGTGTAGTGTATGATGGGCATCTCCATCTATTTGGAGAACATCAAATTTTAAGCCGATTTTAGAACACATCTTGTTTTCATTTCACATGCATCTCCTGGCAACAAGACGCATGTTTCTGCATGAGTTGATGCCTTGTTTTTCTCTGTAACCTTTTTTAAAAAAAGTCGGCAACTGTGTGATGCTTAGTGTTCTAAAATCTGTTCAGATTTTAAAGGTAGTGTAGTGTGTATTCCAGCTTTACTGTGTTGTAGTAGAATCACCTTCTACATTCCACCTGCACAGGTTGCCTCCCTCACAGCGAGACTCTGAATTATTCATCAGGGACTGAGGGACTGGGGTCATGTACAAATTTTGCGTTCAATCCGAAAGGTCGAAGTGTCAAAACCAGCATCCACTACAATCTCTATGCATTTGTGTGAGAGCGTTTGTGTAGTCTTGGAAGACTAAAATTGAAAGCCCGTCAGGGAAAGAATTCAGGCCATTAAACAAGATCCAGAAGAGACACCAGTATTGATGGTGGGTACTATTTTCATATATACCTGTTGGTTTTTGTGGCTCAAACCAAGTAATATTAGGCAGAGACTTGAGATCAAATACTGACAGTGTTTTGAAAAATATCTAGAGATTGCAAGTGGTCCCATCAGTTTTGGTGCTAATTATGACAACGGTTAGACATAAATGTTGAGACCAAATAGAGAACACAGCAGTGGTCAAAATATGCAATTTCTCCAATAAGCTTGAATTTGATATGCCAATTTCTTGTTTAATACACCATCTTCAGCATAACTATTTCAATTGTAGTATCTAGCTACGTGCAGATTCCTATTAGTATCTGAACTCATGTTTTATATATTCATAAGGTGCTTAATTTTCCAGTTGAGAGTATAGTCATGCCAGAAAGACAGAATGAACATCAGATAAGATTGTTCTCAGATGTTTTAAGGATTGTACTGTAATCCATAATATGTTAGCCATTGACATGTGACTGAATCCAGACTTCCATTTATAGCTTTGGTTCTCTGTGACTAGCGCTGCCGCCTAGCTTAACTTCCCTGTGTGTTTGTTTTGTTAGGGCCAGTGGTAGGAAGAATCCTGTTTTGAAGCCTTTTTAATGTGATCAACGACTGACCTCTGGTCTTACAAATTTGGCTTCTCGGTAATTTAGAGGTATTTTCTTTGCGTGTTTGGTTTATCCAGGTTCCATTTATCCAGGAATTAAAGCTACTTCAGTTGGTGTTGATGGTCTGCTCTATATCTGAACAGTGGGAAGGCTCATTTGATTGTGCACTGTGTGCTTGTGTTTTCATGTGGGCGACTCGAGCTTTGCCAGGGTTGTCAGTCAGCCTATAGGGCGTAGGTGTGTGTGTGTGCGCGTGTGTGCGTTTGCAGCATTGCAGTAAAAATCCTATGTGAAAGATGCATACAATAGTCGTCATGTGGTGAAAATCTTCACCGTGTTTCCTTGAAATGGAGTGCAATGGCCCAGTCTCCTATTACTTGATTGCAGTTTGCCATAATCGACTTTCGCTTAACTACATATTAATCCAGACATGCGCTGTGAGCTTGTGTGTGTGTGTGTGTGTGTGGCCGACCCTCCCTGTCTTTTGGGGTCCACTTTTTCTTTTCTTTTTTTCCTCTTCCCCAAAAATTGTTACTTTTTTCATAATCTCAAGCTCTCAAAATTAGTTTAGGGTTGCAAGGCATTCATAAAAATGAATAATATAAGGCTTGCACAAGATTTTGTACAATGTACAATGTCTCGTTACAATGGACCGTAACCCCTGAATTATCCGTTATGCACCTGAACTGATTCAGCACTGCCAAACAGGTGCGAGGGGAGTGTTTTTTTCGGCTGTTCCTAACTAACCCCTACTGGTTGACTGTGTACTGTGATGATCACTAAACAGAGCCCCTATTGCAACTATTTATACTGAGCTGAGTCAGAGATCCAGAGGGTTCTGGTAGTGTGTTTTTTCTAAGGCCTTGTTGCTGCAATTTTTTGTCACGCGTGGGAAAGCCCTCCTGTTTGTGTATTTGAAGCCTAGTGGCGCTCTGAAATATGCACAGTGCGAACTTGAATTAACCTTTGCCCGAGAATGAAGTGGTTGTTGTGCACGTTACAGTCTGAGAGCTGATTCACTTTTATCTTCGTTTTTGGCTTATCGTTGAATGTTTGCTTCTGTAAAGAGATATATGCATAAGATATGAGTGAAGTCGAAGCATTGGCGAAGGTGAAGTGGGTTCATACAGGTGAATTGCACAAAACCTGTTAAGAATGTGAGCGGGTCATACTTCATCGCAAAATCAAAAGATGGAAAAATAAGCCTATTTTAGTACCACTTTAATTCACATGATATATGATTTAAATTTGAAGTAGGATTGTCAAAATTACCGACTTGAAATTTAAAAAAAAGTGACGATACAAGCATTTTCCCCCATCATTGAGTGTATTCTTAAACACCTCTGATTGGCCATTGTGTTCACGTGTTCAACAGATGTCTGTGATTGGCTACAATGCTTACATATTATTACACATACATATTTTTGAAGCGTTGATCCATTGTAGCCAATCGCAGACATATCTGTTGAGCGCGTGAACACAATGACCAATCAGAGGTGTTTAAGAATGCACACAGGGGAAAATGCTTGTATCGTCACATTTTTGAAATTTCAGTACCGACTTGTCTCTACTTTATTGTGAAGTATTTTATGCTGACTTAAATCAAAATTATTGACTTACCGTAATTAATCACTCTTTACAATAATTGGAATAAACATGTCCGGATGCATTAGAGTAATGGAAATGTGTGGGGAATTTTTCCTTTTGATTTTGAGGTGAAATGTGACCTGGACATGTTTTTTTTTTTGTGAGATTCACCCATACAGGATCATGTTGAATGGATGTACAGCTGAAGGAGGGCTATATGATGATGATTTTGTATTTTTAAGTGGGTGGGCCGATGATATGGTGATTGTTTAATGGGAGTCTTTAAGAGATTTCAGGCTTGAGATGATATGAAAGAGCTTTTTTAATTTACTCCCACCAAAAGAAAAATACAGCAAAAAATATTGCTTCTCACTATGTTTTCTGACTGCTCTTTTCTTATGCTTTACATCTTTGTGTATCCTGATGTATTAGTGCAAAACTGTTTTGTTATTTGGGGTCTTTTTTCCCCCTCCACACCCTTCCCTCTTCATTTTTCTTGTCTAGTTTTTAATCTGTCTCCAGCAGTTGTGGAAATGATTGACTGTACTGAGTGTGGAGAAAGAAACGTCTCTTTCTTTTTGCTTTATTGTCATTAATTCAGAATCTGTTTTTGTTGGATGTACCATGTGTAAGTAAAGGTTTTAATACAGCACAGTTGTGTGAACTTTTTATCTTCTCTCAGCAATCTGCCTGCCTTTTCACAAACACTTCGAAGTATCTTTCACTTGCCAGATTACAATAGGTAATCAAGATTTATCAATTCTTTCTTTAAACATGTGACATTAAATTTCAAGCAGTATCGTAATATGTGACATGGGTGACTATAATAAATCTAAAACTCTTTTAAATTCTGTTCTAATTGCTATGAAGTTAGTGTATGGTTGATTGACATGTAAAAATACATTATTCATTGCAGGATCATTAAAATTAATTGCAAAAGCTAAAATGTTATCTTAAAATAATAAGTTAGAACATCTAAAATATACTTGCTAATAAATGTACATATATATATTAAATAATATATTATATAATCAATCTTGATGTTGGAAAAAGTAAGGTTAATGGACAAACTCAAATTCTGTTTTCCTCTCACAATGTTGATTTTTTTAAAAAATATTATTATTATTGGTCCTTCTCTTGTCTTTACTAAAAGAAACTCGTGATTTGTGAGGCAGTAGAGTCCTGTGTGTTTTGGGGGTCCCTCGGGCGCGCAGGTGAGTTGGTTTGGTCTTCAGTCCAGCAGGACCCCCGGGCCCTGAGCCGCTGCTGGCGCTGCAGTGTCGCGCTGTGGCCGCTAGAGGGAGGGCTTCTGCAACGTCACTCCTGTAATGTACCAATGACATTCTGGCTCAACTTTGCTCCTCCCTCACTTCCTCCTTACTTTTCTAAATTCTAGGCCACGCACGCAAAAAAAGCAGAATGGAATAAGTTGTAGTCAGGTTTAACTTTTTTTAATGAGTACTTTTTTTTATCTGTCAAAGAAATCTGGATCTCGTAATAAGCTATAAAATAGATCAATAATATGTCTCAACCTATCTTACATCTAGTGCGACAATGCAACAAGCGATTCATTTAAAGAGACATTATCATTAGTATCTGTCGCCTGAATTATATAACTACCCACTGCTTTAGCCAAATAATATATAAGAGAATAAAATATATTTAATGTTCAATAAGCGTCTTTCTGAAGCTGAACCTGCACTCTTATCAAAAGCGTCTTTCCTGTGTGAGATGCGCCTGCAGTTCCTCCGTCCGCCGTGAGGTGGCGCTCCTACAATGACTCCTCTGTACCTGAATGATGAGGGCAGCATATTTTCGCAGTTATATTTGCGCAGTAAACATTCTCCAGTTCTAAAAAACTGACGCCAAAACCTAATCCTTAATTTTGTTTGCAACAATAGCTATTTCTGGTACATTTCACGACTACAATAAGGGATAGCAAGTATTTTTACTCTTAATTCTACCGTTCATCCAGTCAGTTGATTGTTGTGGGGAAAGATGCTATTGCTGAGCTGATGATTTGGTCACATGACCTATTCAAGCAAAAATGTCTCATTTAAATAGGCTTTTTTTATTGTAATATTTTATTGTATAGCTTCATTGAGCGCAGCTTCACATTAGTAAAACGTGACAATGCATTTACAGCTCTAGTAAACTTAAAATAGCAACTCAGTTATCATTAAGTTTCAGGGCAGCTCCACCTATCAGCTGGAGCAGCAGCGGTGTGAGGTGAGTGCAGGACAGAATCCTCACTGCTCTCAATGACCATCACTGTTCTTTAAAATGGTATTTCCCTCCAGTGGAGACCTAATGCTGGCCATATAAATGTAATATATATATTAAATACATACTTAAAATTAAACTTTCTTCTTTGCCAGGGAATGTTTCAACTGTGGACAAAATGATGAGATCATTATATGACGGAGGAGTTTCACTAATGAGCATTTGGTAAATTAGAGCTGCAAAAATGAGGGTTCTTGCAAATTAGCAGTATGTATCAGCCATAAGAGGTTTGCAAATTAGCACTTTGGTTTGTGAGTTTAAACAGCAAAGAGAGGAAAGTAAGTTCTTCAGAGCCTAAATAGCTGCTCAAACTGCTGTGTATTGGCCACAAACACTTCAAGTCGTTGTTCAAGTGAAATGGGTATTAAAAATAAGGACACTGAATCTTTGAGAAAAGTCCTGGATGTTGATTTCCACTTCGTTCATCCCTTAAACAGTGGTGAAATATATAGAAATGTGAGTATGTTCCTTATGAGCTCCTCAAAATGGACATATTTGTTTCAGTGTTGGGTGTAATGCTTTACTAATTAATTACTGTAATTTAATCGTAACACTTTACAATAAGGTTCATTAGTTAATGTATTAACTAACACAAACTAATCATGAGCAATACATTTGTTACTATATTTACTAATCATAGTAAACATTAATGTAAATACAGTTGTTCATTGTTTGTTCACATTAGTTCACAGCGTATTAACTAATGTTAACAAGATTTTAATAATGTATTAGTAAATGTTGAAATTAACATTAACAAAGATCAATAAATGCCGTATAAGTGCAGTTCATTATTAGTTCATGTTAACTAATGTAGTTAACTAATGTTAACTAATGAACCTTATTGTAAAGTGTTTCCAATTTAATTAAGTAAGTTAAGTAAGGGATACTTACTGTAATTCAGTTAGTTCTGGTGTAATTGCATTAAAACAAATTTATATGAAACAATTGTGAATTTAACATCAAAATTTAACGTCTAATGTTAAAATGTGTTTTTTAACCTTCTCCCCTTTGGTCAGTTCAAGAATAATTTATGCAATTTTTATATTAAAATAGTAATTGGTAATAAGTAATGCAAATATATTTTAGAGCGAGTCATAATTACACTGTTGAAGATAATTAATAATAGCTAGTAGTTAATTACTTTTTTTGAGAAACCCAGCAGTGATTTGTTTAAAGTTGTGTATTATTCTGTCTGTCATTCAGATCTGAGCTGAAGAATTGGCTTTTTATAGTTGTTGGCGTTCTGTGATTGTTTAGCAAAGTAATACATGTTTGCTGTTGACTAAAATATAGATAAATTGCAGTCTGTGCTTCTTCTGTGTGGCAGTGTGGATGTCCAAAGCTCTTAAAAACATACTTCTACTTATAGTCCATTTCTTGAGAAATGTAAAGTTTTCTTGTGTAAGAACACGGGAGAGAAAAAGAAAACAAGTGCACATGAGAATCTACTATTATACTAACCAACACTGTAATTCGTTATTTAAAAAAAAACTCTTCAGAAAGGAGGGCAAAGTTTTTGTATTGAAATAAATTTTGGTCCTTGATTTAAAATATATAACTTGCTGACTGATTGTGTCATTTATTTTGTAATTTTGCAGAAAAGTATTTATTGGAAATAATTATTTTCCAAATTAAATCACAACTTAATTTTGCTTCCTGTTATCAAAAGTTTTGTGACATTTATAATCAACATCAATACTGATAATAATAAGAAATAAGCACCATATCAGCATATTAATATTATAGGTCACACTTTAGTTTAAGGTCCAATTCTCACTATTAACTACGACTTTTGCCTCAATAAACTCCTAATTGGATCATTAATGGTTATTAAGGTCGTTATTAAGTTTAGGTGTTGGGTAGTATTATGGGATGTAGAATATGATCATGCAGAATAAGGTATTAATATGTGTTTTATAAGTGTTAATAAACAGCAAATATTCTCTAATGTGGATGTTAATAAGCAACTAGTAATAGTGAGATTTGAACCCTAAAATAAAGTGTTATGATATATATATATATATATATACTCAAATAGAATTTTTTTTTAAATTGTAATAATATTTCACAATATAACTATATTTTTGATCAAATACATGCAGCTTTGGTGAACATAAGTGGAAGATTGTTTCTTCAAAACGAAAAATACAAATGGTAATTTTGACTTTTTAACTAACAATTCTGACTTTTTTCTCAGAATTCTGAGTTATAAACTCAGAATTGGGAAAAAAAAAGTCAATTGTGATTTTGTTATTTCATACATCTCAATTCTGACTTTTTTTCTCTCACAGTTCTGAGAAAAAAGTTGCAATTACACTTTTTTAATCTTTGGAGGAAGGTTTTTCAGACATTAAAAAAATCAGCAACCCCAAACTTTTGAACTGTATTGTCTGACTATAGAGTCAACTAAGACCATGAGACTCATTCAAAGGCAAAACTTGATCATATATCATAGTTATAACTCTTGTACATTAACATTTATACATATTGTACATTGACATATATTAAAGGGATGTCCCTAAATGACAGTTTGGTTTGGTTTGTTCAGTTTAACCATATTGTAGCACCAAATATTTTAAGTTAGGAGTCACTCTGGTTGTCTTATAAAGGCCACAGTCACGTCTCTCTGTACCTCTCAATCTCTGCTTCTCTCTCCTCTCCCATCAGGCCTCTACTGTACCTACCGCTCGCTGTGTGTCTCTCCCTTCCTGCCTCACAAAAGACCCCTCTGTTCTCTGTGCTTTACCCCGGCCACCCCACCCCCTTCCTCAACACCCAAGTGGTACATTCCCTTTCCTCCTCATCCTCCCCCTGGAGTGCGTGTCTCATTGACCGGTCCAATTGTGGAGCTCGTCTCCTCACCTTTAGCTTTAGTTTGGCTACAAAGGTGCATTATTACGGGACGGTGTGCAGATAGTCTGTGCTGCAGACACCTCAAGCTGATGTGTTAGCTCTGACTCGACAAACAGACCTGTTGTTTCACACATGCTGAGGAGAACAGCGTAAAACGATAAGACGTTTGTCTCTTACAGCTCTGCAGAAACAGAAACATTGAGGGTCCTACAACTTAATGACTAAGTGTATACACAACCTTTCAAAACTTTAGGGTTGGTAAAAATCTTATTAATGTTTGAAAGAAGTGTCTTGTGCTCACAAAGGCTGTATTTTTTATCTAAAATATAGTAAAAACTGTAATATTGTGAAATATTATTACATTGTAAAATAACACTTCTCTCTTAATGTGTTTTTGAATATATATATATATATATATATATATATATATATATATCAGCATCATTACTCCAGTCTTCAGTGTCACATGATCCTTCAGAAATCATTCTAATATGCTGATTTGCTGCTCAGGAAACATTTCATATTGTCAATATTGAAAACAATTGGTTTTGTGGAAACCTAATTCATATTTGTTCTGGTTTCTTTGTATTTACTGTAACTTTTGATAAATTTAATGGATTCTTGCTGAAAAAAAAACATACTGATCCCAAACTTTTGAACAACAGCACTGTTTTTGTAAAGTTGTGCTTAATGGTTGCTCAGCTAACTGCTAATGTTGCTGATACAGTTCATGCTTCTAGGCAGGGCTGGATAGGTTACTTTTAAAATGTATTTCACTACAGATTACAAAATACATGCTTAAAAAAGTCATTTGTAACGAATTTCGTTACATTACTCAAGTTTAGTAACTTAATCTAAAATATAAACTCGCAATATTGAGAGAAGTCAAAATTATGATAAACTCGCAATATTGTGAAAAGTCAGAATTGTGAGATATAAACTCACATATAAATTCACAATTGCAAGAAAAAAAGTCAGTATTACAAGTTTATATCTCCCAATTCTGACTTTATAACTTGCAATTGTGAGTTTAAATCTCGCAATTCTGAGAAAAAGAAGACAGAATTGTGAAATGCAAACTCACAATTGTGAGGGAAAAAAACAAATTGTGAGAAAAAGTGACCTTTTTTACAATTTTTTACAATTGACTCACAAACAACTATCACAAAACCTGAAAACAGTCGAAAACATGAAACTTTTTCAGACTGTCAGAGTCAGAGAATCACCAATTGCTGTTTAAATGACATTAAAATTCAAAGTAATCACTTTGGTAATCTAAAATACTTTTCAGATGTAACTGTAATCTGATTACCACCCATTTAAAATGTAACTGTAATGAAATACAGTTACTCAAATTTTGTATTTAAATACGTAACTAAGTTAATTGTATTTCGTTACTCCCCAACCCTGATTAGATCATCACATTGATGATTGTGTGCTGGACTGAAACATGCTGCGTTAGGTTGATCGGCAGGGTTTTTCCTGCAATTAGTGTTCTGGAAATTGCTGCTTGTTTTTGTAAAAAATTTCTGCTAAATGACATGTAAACTGTTCCAAAAGCCTGCCAGATGACTTGCTGTCTACTGCCTTCATCAGCAGCTGTCTAAGGTGGTATTCTAACTGCAACAGAAGCCCACATGGGATCTGCTCCCACAGAACTCCAAAAACTCCACTGATTCCCGCAGAAATTGAATGCTTATAATTCATAAATGTCTTAATATCTTATGAGATTATTTATGAGATTATTTAATATCTAATATGATGACACTTTCAGGTCCCTTTAACACATTTTACTGTGTTTAAATCTATTCCACAGATTTTCCTCCAAAAGCAGTGCAGGAAATGTGGGAAAAGTCTGCGGATTCACCAGAACCAGATTTCACCAAGTGCAAACATATTTGGTGTTTTCACACCTGTGGATCGTTTGTTTTGTTCCAAAACAAGGACTAAATGTGTTTCAGTGTTGCATTTTCTTCTTGGTTTGGTTCGCTTTCACACAGAAAAATTTCAAAGTGTACCAAAAATGTCACATGAGAGTACAACTGTCCTCTTATTGGTCAGAGTTTTATCTGCGTCACTCATTGAAATGATTGACAAGTTCGCTCCATGAGCTTATTGTGGCTTTATTTGTAACTATTAAGATACACGCAAACACTACGAATATAGCTGTCATTTCCGTTGTTAAATTATACACTACATTTGTATTAATGCTGAGGCAAATTCAAACACGATCTCTCTGGATCTCCCAGTGCTGTCTAGCTAAATCTGTCAGGACCATATATGAATGTTATTATGCAAGTACAATCAGGGCTGGGTAGGTTACTTTTAAAATGTATTTCACTACAGATTACAAAATACATGCTTTAAAAAGTAATTTGTAACGTATTTCATTACACTACTCAAGTTTAGTAACTTAATCTAAATACTTTAGAATACTTTGGAATACTAATAAGTGTGGAACAAACAGAAAAAAGGTAATTGCAAGTTTTTATCTCACAATTCTGACTTTTTCCCTCAGAATTGCGTGATATAAAGTTGCAATTGCGAGTTATAAAGTCCGAATTATGAGATATAAACTCACAATATTGAGAAGTCAGAATTATGAGATATAAACTGACAATATTGAGAAAAGTCAGAATTATGAGATATAAACTCACAATATTGAGAAAAGTCAGAATTATGAGATATAAACTCACATACTAAATTCACAAAATGTGTATTGTCAGTATTGCAAGTTTATATCTGCAAATTCTGACTTTATAACTTGCAATTGTGAGTTTAAATCTCGCAATTCTGAGAAAAAGACGTCAGAATTGTGAAATGCAAACTCACAATTGTGAGGGAAAAAAAACTAATTCTGAGAAAAAGTTGCAGTGACCTTTTTTACAATTATAAAATGACTCTCAAACAACTATCAAAAAACATTAAAACAGTCGTGGATCATCAGGTCATGACAGGACAGTTAAGTAAACTTGACAGTTGGGCAATTTTTTTTATAAATTCAGTCATTTTGTCTTGTTCAGGACAGAACTAAATAAAAATAACAACATTTTTATGATCCCTCTTAAAAGTATTAAAATGTAGATGAAACTTAACTCCACTTTTTCAGACTGTCAGAGTCAGAGAATCACCAATTGCTGTTTAAATGACATTAAAATTCAAAGTAATCACTTTGGTAATCTAAAATACTTTTCAGATGTAACTGTAATCTGATTACCACCCATTTAAAATGTAATTGTAATGAAATACAGTTACTCAAATTTTGTATTTTAAATACGCAACTAAGTTACTTGTATTTCGTTGCTCCCCAACCCTGAGTACAATTATAAAACATTTAAGATGAAGAGACACTCTTTGGTTTTCAACTTCCCGTTATGAATTATGATATCGTTTGATTCTTTGGCCCATTGGGTCGGATTGCTTTTACTTCTCAAGCGAATCGCTCCAGAGTTCGTTTGAAAGCGTATCGAGACCACTCTTCAAGGAGTTCTCGGTGCGCTTGTTTGGTACACTTTTGGTGCGCACCTGAGTGCAGTTGCTGCATTCACACCAGCCCAAACGAACCGCACCAAGGGGGACAACAAACCCCAGAGCGATTCAGCCGAACTAAATGAGGCAGGTGTGAAAGCATCCTGGAACAACATTCCAATCAACCAATCAGATTTGAGGGACAAGTTTACAATTTAAGTCTAGTTTAGTCTTACAACCAGGGTTAGGTGTTTCTACATCAGTGTTATTCACCTATAATTTCCCTCTGATTTTAGGAATAACTTATGGCTAGGTTTAGGGGTAGGCATATGGTTAAGATTCAATTTTTAGACAGGAATGTTGTTCCAGGATCAACAAAATATGCTGACCCAGGGACGTGTTTGGAGCTCTCTACATAGGTAGCATGCATGGCACATGATAAACCCATCATGACACCAAGAAAAAAAAGTAAATGTCTGCATTTACATTGGTTGATGTGGATAAGCATACTTTAAAAATCTGTGAAGCACTGTGAATGTAATGGAGTTGGTGCTCTCATAATACTTAAATATATGTATGCATATTTTGCAATTAACTTAAAATATATTGTTTTTATATCTAATCAACATTTGTAAATGAGTGGTTTTATATGATTATGCAGTTTGCAATGCTTCATGGGATTGTAGTTTTTTCTCTCATTTCTTGTTCTGTGCTCTTAACTCTCATTAAGTCAGATTTTTGAAAACATTTTTGCTTCAAAGTTTATAATGTTATGATTCACCTCGAAGCAGGTTGTCTTGGTTCGTTGCTTATAACGCTTTAACAGACTCCCAAAATCTTTATGGGAAAAATTAATGGAAAAAAATACTTCTGGAACAAGCACCGCTGAAATGCACTCTATAGTCAAAGAAGCTGGCATGGCATTAAAACACAAACCAACAACCCAACTTCTGGGTAAGGCCCTTTTCCCATAAATTATTAGGTGACTCACTTTTGATTTGTACTTTTCTTGACATATATAGTAAAATGACATATATTGCCTTTAAATTATAATTTTTTTTATCATACCCAATTAACCAATTAGCAATTTCCCCACAGCATTTGTATTTAAATTAGTGTTGTTATTATACAAATGTACTACATTAAATGTTTATCATTTTACAGTATACAAGACAATGGATGTTTCTCTTTTACTGCCCTGTTTCAAGTGAGATTTAGTAATGCAATTTGGTATTTCATCCTGGAAACTTTCATTACATCCTCTCTCCCTCTCTCTCTGTCCTCTCCATCACCGTCCCCTCCCTTGACTCATCAGTATGTCCCCAAATTTCCACTTCAGTCAGTGGGTCATATGAACCGTCCTCCGCCCTTTTGCTCATGACTCCCTCAATTCCACCTCTCCCTCCCTCTCCCTCCCTCTCCCTCCCTCTCTCTCTCTCTCTCTCTCTGGGTAAATACTGTTTGATCCCTCTCTCTCTCCCTCCATCAATAGGCCTCATTCATTCCCTCTCTCCCGCTGCATGCCATCGGACCCCCTCACCATCCCTATTCATTCCAATGATTTTTTTTCCCTCCGTGAAGTTTTCCGTGACTTCTCAAATAGTTAAGTACCTGTTCTCTCTCTTGTCACATCATCTTTTTCCATAGTTATTTTCAGTTTTCTCTTTTCCTTCTTTCTCCCACAATTGTTTGTTTCACCTGTTTGGAATAAATGTAGTTAGTTTTATGACACTGGTCATTGAGCTATGATAAACATATTATTATAATAAACTGCTAAACATTAATCTGTGCCAGCAAAAATGACCTTTTTATGAATGGCTTTCATAACAGCTATAAAAATTCATGTGGGAGTTATTTATATTTCAGTGAAATTTCAACTTTTTCCCAATGAAAAATAGAAAGAACAATAGACAAATGTTGAGAAAGAAAAAATGTAATGCTATTAAATGAATGTATGTACCGTAGTTCATATTACTTGGTCTTGGAAAAATGTAATGAAATGAGTTCATAATGAGATCTCTGACTTTTGGGTGCAGTATTTTGGGAAGTGTTTTTTCTCAAGAAGAAAATCCGAGGTGAACGAAATTAGGTAAAGTCTCCTTTTGCACTCTATTTTAGGAAAACCTATAGTATTTTTGTTCTGAAATGTCCATTACATGAGCTCTCAATGGATGTTCTATTCCTGTATACTTCTATAAGCAGCCTTTTAATATTGTTTAATAGTCACCATTACTGAGACGAGTGAAGAAGTTGAAGAAAATTTACTTAATGATGCATAATTGTGCTAAATGATCTGAAGCGCTTTCAGGCGGCTGACTTGAAAGTCAGAAAAAACGAGTCAAACCGAGAGCTTATGTGAGCGTTCACATGTTCGCACATACTATAATAATCTGTGCAACAAACAAACAAACATTTATTTGTTGATGCTTTAAACTCTTACTAGCATAACTGATGGTTTGATAGCTCTCATATACAAGCTGGCACAGCAACCATTAAGCTTGCAAACATTTGCTTCATTTGCAGTCTTCTAGCCAGCCTTCCCATTTCACAGGCTGATCTGGGCGTACATGAGGCCGGTATCCAAAATCACTGATCCATTCTCTTTAGCTCTCTCATTTTGTGCTCTTATATCTGAGTCTCTACTTACTGGGAGCTCTGTGTACCGTAATACAGAGGTACATACATAGCCAATTATTTTCAATGCTCCTGCTGTAACCCTGTACCAACCCAGTCCATTTCCTCGCAAACACACACACACACACAAATATACACATGCCAATCTATTTCCTTCCCCCCTTCTCCGATCTATTTTGGTGTGTTGTAGTGGGCTAGGGTGTGTGTGCGTGGTTTGCAGCCCTGCCCAGTAAAATACAGACTTTTTAAGGAAGTCTGCAATATAATCTGGTCGCTTTATTGTAATTACAAGGTCCCCATTTTGGAAATAACCAGGCTGTCCGCAGGCACTTGCCATGTCTGTCTCCAAGGAAAACTTGAGCTTTGCTTTCGTGTGCCCCCCCTTGAACTGGTTCGTGCCCGGCACGTAGCCCTATCGGCAGATAATTCATTTTCTCACACGCGCGGCGAATTTAATTTCCTCGCTCAGATGTTGTCATAAAATCTGTTAGCATGGGTGGCCAACCAAAACCTACACAACCGCATGGCCAGTGGCCTATCGTCAGACCCTGGAATTACTGTGGACAAATTAGTAGGCTGTATTAATCTGAACAGCTGAATTCACTCAAGGTGGGAAACATCTGTCTTGAGGATTTCTGTCAAAGTCTGAGTGGGTTTTATACCTTTTTCTTTCTAATAATAGGTTGTATCAGTTTTGCCTTGTACATGGTTTGTACACATGCCAAGACATTATGTCAGTCATCTATTTATGTGAATGTTCTCAAGGTACTTTGCAGTGTTTGAGTTGAAGTTGCGCTTCAGTGTTTTTCTGGATGTAAACTGGTCTCAGGCCATTTCAACCCCAGATGTATTTTTATATCTTCTCAAGGTCCGTGTTCACCTGTACATTCAACTTAATGTTCACATGCTCAACCATGCTTTCAGACAGACCAAGTGGGCGGCGTTTTAATGTATTTAGATGTTTATATCACTTTTTTAAAATGCTGTTCATGATAAAACTGTAATTATGCGTTTCTTTCCCCTCCCCAGCAGTTAGGTTTAGCATCAGTGCTAATTTGGAAAAAATACAATCATTTAGAAGATTAATCTGCATACCCACACAACCCTTTATAAAAGTGCTCTGATTTGCTATTTAAAGACTGTGACTGTGACTAAAGACTTTTCTATTTATTTGTTTTATTTTTTTACATTTATTCATTTATTATATATTCTGTATTCATAGATTATATATATATATATATATATATATAAATTTTCATCTGTAGTAATATAGTACACCTGATTCCCACTTCCCACCCACATCCCCATTTTCCATGATGTTTCTCACATTTTTAAAAATACCTTTATTCTTTCTCACATTCTCCTCTGACCTCTCTGTGTCAATGGGAACACCACAGATTTAAAGCGTATGATTATACTGTTTTATTATAGAAACACTAGAGTGAAGCAGCCAGAGACCCAACAAAAACACATGCCATGATTGTTTATGGATTGTCTCCCATAGACCATAATGGACAACAGGACATAAGAAGCACTGATTTGAATAACACTTTTTTTTTTTACTGCAAATTACAATATCCCTGCAGGGAAAAGCTCTCGTCAGCTCCTAATAGTGTTACTAGGAGTTTTAATATTCATAAAAGAACAAAGTGCAGGTCATATTATGATTAGTGGCTGATGACAGTATGGCATTTTATATTACCAGTCAATGGCAACCATTCAAAAAAAAATGTTTTTATGCACTTGTCTTGTAGAATTTTTTTCTATCCATTTGAGGAACCTCAGACTCATATATAAGGGTTGTTTCTTCAAAAGCAAGCCGCTTATAAAGATCCTTGGACAGAGCACAGGCGTAACCTAAATAAATGTCTGGGTTTCCTTTTTTATCCCTACTTTGAAGAACATTTACAGCGTCTATAGGAGGCATTGAGAAAGAAAACGAAGGAGAGACATCAAACTGAACTAGTTTCTTTGGTGTATCAGAGATCAAATGAGAGAGAGCACATGATTACACTCATTGCTTTCTGACTCATGTCACTAAAGTATAATCTTAAGGGTAAGACTAGCCTATATAGGCCTATTTTTATGAGCTAGGCTACTTAAAGCAAAAGCACTATAGCCTATAGCTATAAATTCTTGTAAATAGAGCCACTTTTGACATTGCTGTGAAAAGAGTAAAATGAATTAGAATAAAACAACTATTATAAGTAAGATTACCAGTCACTAAAAAAACTACTCGCGCGAATTTGCTTTCACTTGGTCGGTTACAAAATGCAGCTCGAGCGCTTCCTTCAGAATCAGAATAGGACGGTGTGTCGGTAAAACATAACATATCTTTCTGTCATATCACTTTATTATCGATTTTTACATCATATGTATTACTAAAATCTGTTTTGTTCTAACGTCTTTGAGACAAATGACGTTGCGCGAGACGAGACAATTTGCGCGCCATAAATTACTGACAGAAAAAGTAGACGGTCTAAAAGTCAGCCATAATTTACATACAATAAACATTTCTTCAATAACTGTCTATGACTGACTGAAATGAAGTTTTGCTGACAGGGCTGAACGTTTATTTCGTTTCGTACCTGCTGGCGTGGTCATTTGACGAACCGATTCGAAAAGGGCAGGAAAGCTGGTGTGTGACGTCATTAGCGGATAAGGATCTGATTGGCTGCCGAAATTCTTCATGCCTACGGACCCATCGGTCCTACATGGTTCAGCTGTCTAACAGAAATAAATAAACTGACTGATCTACGAGCCAATCGCAGGCACGTCAACATAAAACAGCTCATTTGATGAACGCAGATGTTTTGGGCCATATAGATCCTTGATGATTTCTTGAAATGCACATCTGTCGACACGTAACGAACGTGTAGAAAGCCGCAGAAGTCCGTATGCATGAGTTTCCCGCCCTCTTTTTTACTCTCTACCCTCTCATTCACTCTCTCTCTCTCTCTCTCTCCACACACACACACACACACACACGCTCCCTCGCATTTCGTGGGAGAAAGTAAGAAGAGGGAGAGAGATTGAGAGAGATTGAGAGAGAGTGATTTGAAGTCTCTCTCTGCTCTCTCCGCTTTTCTGTTCACTCAGACTCAATGGGGCTCTAGCATTAGGGGTTTCAAGCTGTAAAACTGCATATTTATTACCCGTTCCCTTCTTTCTATTTAAGTTTTGTACATAACACAGGTAACTTATTGAAGAACAAGGTGGGTGTGCGTCTCTTAAGGCGCACCAAGTTCCTTAAAGGCTCCCTAAAAGCCAGTTACTGTAAGAGAAAGAACGAAAAAGCTAATATTGAAATTGTCCTGCCTTGTAGTCCAACCAAACCGGTCAAAAAACTTGGGAACTATGGATATTCGGAAGAAGCGGAGGCCGTGGTGCATGGAGACCTCGCTCGTGCTCCTCCTGTGCCTTTCTCTGGCACAAGCAGGTGAGCATTTTGCTTTTTGGGGTGTTTGAGGGATTTGACAAGATTTATACACAGGTTATTATTCCTCAACATTTGGTGTTGATGCGATTCTACGCACTCCATAGGCTAAACGGAGATTACAGGTGACTAGCTGCGGTGTATTTGTGTTTTCAAGTTGCTTAAATAGGATTTTCTATATCAGTTCTCAGTTATGTTGTAGGCTACTTATGATTTTGTTGATAGCCTATATCCTTGTGGATGCTGTTCATTTTTTGTGAGCTTGATGGACGATGGTTCGTGTCCCTTTAGTTAGCATCCTTCGTTTATCTTGTCAGAATTTGTCAAGAGCTGAAATATACACAAGTGCAGGCCCGTGAGTTGAGCTCCAGGCCTCTGGCACACATGTAGTGTGGCATCCCCGGCGGGGGTATAGGGTAGGACGGTGCTTTCACCGACAGGGTTTCACATCCTGGTTCCAACTTCGTTTCAGCGCGCGGCACCTTGAGGCGTCGTTTGTTGTTGTTGTTAGCGCAAACAATGAATGTAAATCGTATAGCCTAATCGTAGCTATATTCTTACTACCGTAGCTACGTAGTAAGAATATAATTTACATTTTTATTTTTTTTAATCTTTTTTATTATTAAACACCTTATTATTAATTTTATTAATTACGTTCTCTGCTTCTCGGCATTCAGAATATTTCTGAATAATGACCGTTGCCCCTACAGCAATACTTTATAAATGACCACTCGTATAACCTATTCTCTCTCTTCGGGATCTCTTTAAAATAATTTCTTAAATCAATATTTCAATTTAATTTATTATCCTCTTCAGAGCTCTTCAAGTTGTTCCAAGACCTTTGCGACGGTGTCCTAAAAAGTAAGGCGTTTACTATGTGACACCTGTTCCGCACTTTGTAAAGTTAGCTTTATTAATACGATTGTCGCTGTTTTTCTCCATAAACCATATAGTTTTTTTATTATAAAAATATCCCAATTTTTATTTAGTTTAGTTATTTATTTTATTTACAACACCCGACAAGACGTACTGCACATTAATAGTCAATTTAATACAAAAATCGTTAGCTGGAAACAATAATGAAAAACTGCGATTCTAGTGTCCACCACTACTGGGTGAGTGGCGCTAGAGATTCGGCTGTTTTTTCAAAGAAGTTTCTTGTACTGTAAGTAGCCTAGCTGTTGACATAAAGCGATATTATTTATTTTCATATCTGAAATTAGTACAGATTTGATTCAGCTTTAATGTGCGTATAGTTGACTGAAAAAAGTGAATAACAAAACATTAGATGATCGCGCGCACCTAACGTCCCTCAGGCGTCGAGTTAATTCCAGATTGCTGATTTGATCGCACTTTTTCCTTCCCTTGAGTATTTGGAGGAAGTCTGAATATTTGTACCTCGCATGAGTAGGTTATTATTCTGCCCTGTGGTGAGAGATGGAGTGAATGAGTTAGTGTCTCAGTGTGTGAGCTCAGTGATATTTGTGTAAACGCACACGTCTGTTACACCTGAAGAATTTTCCACAGTATGCCAGTTTTAGGCCAGTGAAAGTTTTAATGTGAATATTCCTCAGCCTGCTGTTTCTAGTTGTTAACTCTTCTATGCCTTTTCACCAGCAAGAACCCAGGTTATGTTTTTCAAAAAAATAATATTATGGAAACCAAAGACACTATTTAGGATTTACTTTTTATGTCCAAGCCCATTTATTTCTGCTAGTGTCCTCAAGCACTCAACATTGTTCCATATTGTTGCATTTGGGACAGTAGACAGACTTTTGAGAGTGCAGTGATTTTTAGGTGGGGAATATTTATTTAACATGGATGTTCCTTCAACCTCATTTCAAAGGCAGCGCTCTCAAAGAACAGTCTGTCTCACTTCTGTTAACCAAAACACCCTCAACCAAATGCAGTGCTGAGGACTGAATGGAGCCACTGTGTGTGAGGGAAATGCTCGGAATATTCGTGTGTATATTCGTAGCACGTGCGAAAAGATTGTCCTCTCGGGTGTGTCAGTCATTCCTGACAATTTCGTGAAATGAAAGCAGCATGTCATTGTGCGTAATTTTCATTCCTAATCTCCCCCCTCTCTAACTTGAAGTAAATTTGCAATATGAAGGCCAAAGTTTAATGGGATTTGTTGAATTTGCGATTTATGCATGGAAATGGCACAGTAGGGTCACTATTACTATTGTGAATACTTGGTAGGCCTATTAAACTTGTGCGTAATGTTTGTACATGAATGAAACCTCAACTCAAATTAATTGTAGTGGTGAGCTGTGCTATTATTTTTCTAGGCGATCAGACTTATGCTTTTCACCCTGCACAATTATTTCTTTATTATTCTTCACCCATTTCTGACAACCCAAACTCTAGTCATCCAACACCAGGGTTTTGAGCTGAACCTTTCCACACTTTGACCACAACAGGGCCACCAGAAGCCTCACACTTCCACAAATGGCTTTGTTGACAACAATACAGTTCCTCTGGTTGAAGAAGTGCAGCTTTGTGGTATGTTTCAGAGAGACAGTTAGTCATCATGTCTTTAAGGTTCAGTTCACACAGTCTTTTTTGGAAAGGGCTGTTTTTTGGCGCATAGAATGTTGGCATAATGATTTGAGCCATTAATAGCATGGCATGTTTCAGTGTATTATGCAGATGTTTGGGGAAAATGGAAACAACCAAAGAAAATGACATTACTGGAATTGTTGTAGCAATTTTTATACCTCACAAAAGTTCTGTATTTCAAGGTCTGTTTAAAATAATTTTTCGGAATGCAGACGACTCACCACAAGAGGGCCCAACACATGCTCAAGCTTTTTAACTCAGTAGCACCACATCTAAAAGATTCACTGAGCACATAATAAGCACCCTCATCCTTTAGTCTGGCTTTGTACATTTTTTTGTACTTGTCTCATGATTGTAGCTCTTGATATATGGTTGCATCTTCACAGTCTGAAGCTGATGAAAGTTGTCTGTTTTCACACTTCTGTGCTTCAGATCACAACACATTATAAATGCGATCAAGCTGATTGTCAATAACCAAATTTAAGAGTGATTTAAAATGTTTGCTAACCATATTGTCTTAGGATATTTCCGGTAAAGTGTATTAATATTTCTCTGGGTAATATATGCTTTGGTTTACAGTGAAAGGTGTATACAGTAGCTGTGGGAAGCCTGTATAAACGCTCAATCTTTTTTAGTTTATGTGATGTTTGATATAGTGGCCTTGTGGTCAGTTAATCCGTCCTGGCAGTGCCATGCAGAGGCTCTCTGTGCACCCACACTGACTCATACTGAACCACACAGACTCTGACTTATAATGTATAACCAATTTATGGCCTTTGTTTAAGGCAGTTTATAGTCTAATGCAGTTTTTAGCCTACTTCCAAGAGACCCTCCATCTTGAGGGCATGAGAATTACATTTATCAAACGAAATAACAAAGAATTTTTTGTAAATATGGCCACATGCATTTTTTAACTTTCTGCGCTTCAATTGAATAGACACATTATATAGACAGATCAAATTAACTGGCCTATTGCTTAGATGTACTTGTTCTTTAATCGTCTTATATGGTTTATTTAATAAAAGCAGTACATTTATCAGGGAAAAACACCTTTATTTCAGTTCCTAACAAAGAAAGCATCAGTAGTCAGGCTAATGCACTTCAGCCAGGATTTGTTTTTTTAAACCTTTCATCAAGATCAAGAAAAATCAACCACACTAACACACTTGGCAACCTGTGAACATTAAATGCTCATTTGATATATATGTCTCTGTAACCCCAAATTATGCCACAAGTTGGTATGATGGCATAGCTGTCTGTGTATTATAAATAAATCATAAATATAGAGAGCCATGATTTAAATTATAACCTCTAGACAGGCCTGTACATGCACGCCTAACTATTGCGGTTGGCGGGAAGAGAGAACGAGACAGGAGAGACAGATCCAGTCGGCATGATGGATTTATCTTCATGTCTTTTGCATCTTTTGAAGTTGAATCTGTTTTTTGTCACAGTTGTTGCAGTTTTTTGAGACATTCAGGAATGTCTCCTTGAATATTTCAGAAGTGTTGAACCTTTTCTCCATCTTCAACTTCCACTTCTGTCTCTGCTGCTTCAAATTGTCCATCTCACTCAAAACAAGGGCATCTTTGTGAGACAGTAAAGGTGAGGGTTGAAAGGTCAAGGTGTCAGGTGGTACGGCTTGCTGGTATTTAGCACACTTATTTGAAGCTCACAAAAAGGACAGCCAGAAGACAGTAGAGGGTCAAAAAAAAGAAGATGGAGGATCCGATTCTTGGATGTTCTGGAATGTTCTCATCGCACGGTCATGACAGAGTTCTGATGGACGTTTGTTTAGAAATGTTTGGGGTCACCTTGACTGGCAATGACTTACTGTTTGGAATGTTTGTACTAGGTCTTGTTCATTGAAAGCCATTGTCTGCTCTTGTGTTTGCAGTATGTGTGAGCATACACTGTTTGTTTGTGTGAACTCTTGGTGAGAGCATCCAGTGACTCTTCGTTTCAGACATTCAAGGACATGTTTACAATGTAAAAACATAAGCTCTTTGGAGTGCGTACTCTTATCTCTATTCAGGATTTGGTAGATGCAATAGAAGAAATAATGTCTTTTGCAGTAAATAGATGGCTTAGTAGTAGTGATAGACCAATTAAGGTTGATTAATCAGCTGATATTTGGCTGTTTTGAGGTGATTTGGCCGCTCATTCCACTTAGTGTCAGTTTCGAGGAAGGTGTAAGATAAATAGCCATTCTGTTAAATTTAACATACACTCTTAAAAATAATGGTTCTTTATTGGCATCAATGGTTTCATAAAGAACCTTTAACTTCTATAGAACCTTTGCATTCCACAAAAGTTTAAAGTTGAAAAATGTTTTTTTTTTTAAAAATGGTTCACTGAAAAGTTCTTTGGGGAACTGTTAATTGTTGTTCTATGACATTGCAAAAATCTCTAATGGAACATTAATTTTTATTTGTAATATATCATTTTAATATACTTTTTTTTATCAATGTATATCCAAATGATTATTTTGGACCTAATTAAATGATACATAACATTTTTATTCTCTTTTATGTCTGTTTTTTCATGCTTGACCTTATTCCTAATCATGGTCTGTTTGGGAAATGCTTTTTGGGCCTCTCCCTCCTTATTTCATCTGACTTCGCCAAGAAGGCCCAGTGGACATATAGGTTTAGCTCTCAAACAGTGGCATACATTGTGTATGTTGTCTCTTCTGGAAAGGGATACAGTGACCAGAGACTTTCTCTTTCTTGTTCATCTCTTGCTCCCAGCATTTGAATAGATTGACCTTTTGAAAATCAAGGAAGCATTGCATTTTAGTTAGAAGTCCATTTTAGGGTGTCCCTGCACTCTTGAACCTCTTTCAGGCTGTTTCCACAGTATTGTACTGAATAGTGTACACTACTTTCCTCTAGTCTATTCACCTCTTATGAGCATCTGTCTTTGTATGGCTAACTGTTCACACATTCGAATTAGTTTACATAAGTAGAATTCCTTATTTTCGGTCTATAAAATGAATATGCTAGTTCCTAAATACAAAATGACTTAACTACCCATTGTGGTAACTACACAGACCAAATTTTGGTTAGTGTGGTTATAGGAACCAAAAATACTGGCAGAGCCTCAGAGGAAAGTACCAGCACTAAAATGGAAAGGAAATAAAGGATTTGTCAAGAGCTGAAAGAGTTTATAGAGACAGAGCCAAACATGCTTAACCTCAAATACGTATTGCAAATATATTAAGTCTTGTTAGAGAGTTTAACATAGTTTTAGACAGTTAATAATGTAGTACACATTGTGGGTTGAGCAGATGGGATCAGGATTCACATGAATCCCATAAAGAGCAACAGAGCTGCCAAGAGCAATAGGAAGATGGAAAACAGACATAAAATTTTAAAACCTGTCTGTGTGGGGCCTTTTGAAGGATTCAACATCTGTTTTGAACGTCACTTTCCAAATACATTATATGTGCAATATTTTGTGTAAAATGGTGTTTTCAGAAATAAGCTCATCTAAAATTAAGGTAGTATTTTTTTTGCAAAGCTTAGACTAAAAGAATGTATGCTGTTGGTATGCTCTTTGAATCTAGAATCTACAAAATGTGAATGTTAAAAGTATATTAATGCACTTATTGATTTTAACAATGGCCAACTCTTTCACTCCTGCAGATCCAGTAGATGTTTTGCGGGTGCTGCAGTTGCCTTCCCTTCCTGAAGGTGTGCAGAAGGTTCCGGGTTTCTGTACCTCCCGCCGGGCCGGCACTCCTGATCATGCCTACCGCATCAATAAGAAAGCCCAGATCTCTGCCCCCACGAAACAACTATTCTCAGGTGCATTTCTTTAATATCTGATATTTTAATAACATTTACCCCTGGTAAAGTTTTAACTGAAAGCATCTTGTACTGACATATCTTAAAATATGTCAGTGCCATTGTTTTGTTTCTAAAGTATGTTAATAAAAGCTACTTAAATGTCCCAATTGAAGTAAGTAATCCTGGTTTAGGCTAAGCCCAGTCTGTAAAACCGGGCCATAATCATATAAACCAAACCTGAAGACGTTCTATTGGGTTCATAGATACACAATTGTGTAAGGTAATGTTTAATCTATACAAACAACAACAGGATCTTACAGTGATATGTATCTGAAAGTGGTATTTCAGTATGTGTCTGGAATATGAAGGAATTCAAAAAAGACAAGGCTATAATTTGAGCAAAAGATGGCTCATAATTGCAAGGCATGAAAGGTTAGGAAAGTGCTGACTGCATATTTTTTTAGGTGTTTGTATGTATAATTAGGAATTTTATATTTTGATTATTTGGAAAGAGTATATTTATATATTATGTGGGAAATTATTTATCAGCTAGATATTTGGATTGTAGTTTATTTGTTATTATTTTGTGACAGATTTTTTCTCAGACTGCTTTCGAGGGGTTTTAGTTGGATGTTGTTTTGTTATGCTTAGAAAGATTATTGGGTTTGGGTGAAAATCATTTGGGTCGCTAACATGCAATTACTCCTCTAAAACAGGATGAGAGCTTTTCAGTAGCTAATGAGATGGTTGCAAACTTAACACTAAATCTGAATGTTAGTGTCAATGAAATGAGTACAATTTATGCAAGTTGAGTCATGAAGTTTCCCTCAGACTGCAAATGTGTTTATGCTTGAAATAAGCGACTTTATTGTCTCAAATCTTCATGTTCCTTTTCTGTAGGACGTTTCCCGGAGAACTTCTCAATTATGACTTTGGTAAAGGCTAAGGCTGGTCTTCAGGCCTTCCTGCTGTCCATCTACAATGAGCAGGGTGTACAGCAGCTCGGTCTGGAGTTGGGACGCTCACCCATCTTCCTGTATGAGGACCAGAATCGCAAACCTGCCCCAGAGGACTACCCACTGTTCAAAGGGGTCAACCTGGCTGACGGCAAGTCAGTAACCAACCCCTGCTGAGCCCCATCAGCCCATATGTGTCTAAAACAGATATGTTGTTACTGTTAGTTTTCACACAGTGTGATTTGTAACTGTTGGTTGAATAGTAAATATCACTTTTTAGACTAATGAATTTTGTACGCAGGGACGAAGGTTCCTTGCAGTCTATATTTTTGCTCTTGGCAAACCCACAAACTATATACAGAAACTATATGCAGACTGTCTGCCCAGTTCATGCTCATTAAAACCTTCTCATCTTATCCTATAGGTGGCACCGCATAGCCATTTCAGTGCAGAAGAAGAACATCACTCTGATCCTTGACTGCAAGAATCGGATAACCAAAGCTCTGCCACGTAGCAACAACCCAGTCTTGGACACAAAGGGCATCACTGTCTTTGGAGCCCGTCTCCTGGACGAGGAGGTCTTCCAGGTCTGGTATACCTGTGCAATGAGTTATCAAGGAATTCTGTGATTCTTTGTGATTGATAGATGACAATTAAGACAATTTGGAGTTTTTGTACTCCTACGAAATGAACTATAATTTATGGTGATGTTATAGGCAACTCAAGAATGGTTTAAAGTCGGCATGAAATCAAATCTGACCTCATTAACCATTTTAATGCACATTCCTGGGGCCAGTAACACAAACACAACCGCTATGTTAAGACTGTGTCTTAAAAAGTACCAACTTACCAACTATGAATTAGTTAGGGCTGATCAGTATTACTTTTCAGATTCAAATTAGACTACCTTTTGATGTAACTGACTTAAAGAGAAGAAAAAAATTAGATGATTAACATCTAGACTAAGCAGTTCCGGTCTTTTTTCTTTATTTTTCTCTAAAATATGTCACATTATGGGCGTTAAATGGGTTTCAAATGTCATTTTATGTTGACTTTAATCTTATATGACATATTCAGTGAATCACATAACCAAAACACACTTGAAGCGGTTGACCAATCACAACGTACTTGTCCAGCCGACCAATCAGAGCACATTGCGCGTTTTTTTAGAGGGAGGGGCTTCATAGAGACTAGAGTGTTAATGGCAGACTGGAAAGAGAGGTTCTGCAATAATGTAAAATATGTGTTTCCTGAACATTCAAGCATGAAAACCTATTCTAGTAGACCCCAAAACCAAAATCAAGATTTTGAAAAAGAGCATAATAGGTCTCCTTTAATTTCATACTATTCATTTCACAATAAATGAATCTTGCATATACTAAATACTGTACTATCCCAGTTGGCCTGATTTTGACCTCAGGTTCCAGAGCGCAAACTGACATCCCTGCTTTTTCTTTGCTTCTCTCCAGGGTGAGATCCAGCAACTGCTGATCGCATCCAACCCTCAGGCCGCCTTTGACTTCTGCGAGCACTACAGCCCTGACTGTGACTCCCCTCTGCCCAAAGTTCAGTCCCAGGACCCGAACACCTACGTGAGTACCACAGCACATTTTTAAAATACAGAAAAGCGTCCTGATGTGAGATATATAGATGGAGTTTCACTAGTAGCAATTGTTTGATGGTTAGTTTACAGTATGTTAATGCAACTCTGCATCTTACTTGCTTAAGGCACCAAATGTATGCTAAATGTTTTTGCTTTTTTTAAAAAGTGAGCAAATATTTGCTGTAGAATCTGCGTTGATCAAATCATTTATCAAAAGCTGCATCTGCATTTGACATGGATTGGACATGTGCTAAATGCTTGGATAAATATGGGCCAAAAATTACATTGTAAATGATACTCACTGTAAAATCTCACATCAGAATGACAGCTAATTATTCATGTTTTGAAAATTAACCACACAAATAAAACACATTACCGTAGTATTATATTTCACCTACACTATATAGAGCCCCTGATTTGAGTCAGATACCCACATCACTGTCCTACAATACATTTTCATACATCCACAGCTCTTCCACGTCATCAAAGGTGTGCTATTCTAATGCAGCCTCAGTTTCTCATCAGTGCATCTGTTTTATAACAACCATTTCACTCTAAATGCTGAAACTGCATATATTTCTTCTTACAGTATGTTAGCTTTTCAGATGTTTTTTCGTTCATTGAAGTTCTCAATGTGTTTTGCAGTAATGCAGTAACATCTAAAAGTGTTACTCAAACCCATGAGTCTGATGAACAAATGATAAAACCATCATGCTTTCATCCTGCCTTGCTAAGACCCTTATTTCTAGTTCCTACATCTTACTTTACTCATCCATAACTTTTCTCTCCTCTCTCCATATTATTATTCTCTCATTTGTTTTCTCTATCCAAAGTCTTCTTTTTTCACTCTTGCCATTTGCTACATTCTCTTACTGTCACTCACATGCCCTCTCTCTGCTTCCCTGCATTCCTCTGGCTTCACTCCTCCTCTCTCTCCCCCCATGTCTCTCAGTACTTTGATGAAGAGCGGGATGATTATGAATACCCCTATTATTATGAAGGAACTACGAGTGTCCCTTCCTCGCAATCCGTCCCTCCCTCCGTCCCAGCGGGGACCCTCACCGAACAGGTAAAGAGGGAGCGCGAAAATGGAGTGAATCAGAAAAGAGAGGAGGAGAAAGAGATGGCATGAGTTATGAAGAAAAACTATATTTGCATTTTCTAAAGGAAGAATGAGTAGTTTTATGTACACTGCAAAAAAAAATGTTTCTTAATATTTTTGCCTTATTTTACATTAAAAATATTTAAACATCTAAACAGGTTAAGAAGACATAGGGGTCAAAAAATACACTTCGTAATTGTTTAGATGTTTGTTTTAACAAGAAAGAAAAGACAAATTAGAATTTTAGTATGCAAATACATGCAAGGAAAAACACCAAGCAGAAGTCAGTGTGCAAATATAACAACATATATACAAATATTTTCATATTTACATCTTAAATTTCTATAAAAGTAAAAAATTTACAAAAACAAATCAATGTGATGACACAACTGAACACAGAAAGTGTGTGTTAAACTTACCCGTCTCTTTCAACTGAATAAATTCATCCTCTCCTTTCTGTTCACTCCTATTTTGCATCGTCATGTGTGATGTCCCTCCTCTTTCCGTTCGCCACCTCGTTTCACCTCACCCGTCACCTGTAACACTATATTGATGTTGCTTGTGTCATCTACATGTTGTCCTTTGTCATATATTTGTACCTGTATAGTGTCAAAATATTTGTGTTGGTCAGTATGTGATTGTGTGTATGTGGATTTTAAAGGGGCACTGGAGGCACAAACACACACACACACACACACACACACACACACACACGCACATTATATCATGCACAGATCATGGCCCCACTGTGTTGAAACAACAGCCATAGAGAAAGAGGTAGAAATACCGAATTACTACACAGAGAGGGAAGTGTTCATACATCCAAGTATATAATATTTTATAGTTATTTTATATTTACATTTAAAAATGATATTTTATCATTTCTTTTTTTAATTTATATTTACATTTTATATTTACATTAGCTAGTTTAATTCTGATTTGCCTTACTTTTTTTCAGTAAAAATTGTTTCATGTTAATTCTTTTACGATTAAAGCCCATATTCAGGTTAATTACTACAATTCAGTAATTCTTCATAGTCATTAAACCAAATTTATTTTCAGTATATGACCAAATAACAATATCATTCTGAATTTTCATATGCATGTCAACCAGGTTATTGTAACTTATTGGTTTCATGACAACAGAATAGCTCCGGTACACAGAGGTTTTTTAATGTAACCACTTTTTATCCTTCACAGTTGCATGGCATTACTCTTCCTAAAATCTGGTTTTATTTTACATGTATTTGCATGTTTTCACATTTCACCTGTTGTGTGAGTAACAAAACTTGTGAGTTCTCTTGTGTCTTGTGTCACGCTGATTTGTTATTATGTACGATGAGCGTCTGTGTCTATGTGTTTATTCATATCCATCTCTTCACTTCTTAGGTTTACTTTCACTTTGGCCAACATTGTACCCTCACTTATTTGTAGTGCTGTTTTTCTTGCCCTGTGGACAGTTATGTCTGTATCTAGTGTGCTCACTGCAATGTTTAAATAGCTTGAAGTGTGTATTTCACTGCGAGTTAAGATAACTTCTACTAGCTCAGTGTGTGTAGATAAGTCTTCAATTAATATGCCTGTTTTATCCTCTGCAGTTTGTGCTTCTGCTTATCATCTGATTCTGGGTAGTCTGCGCCATTCATTCCTTTCACATTGATTAATGTAACTAATAATATTTGAATTAGTATTACGATGTTTATGTTATTCGTCTAAAACACTTTTCTTTAATGATTCGATACATGCTGGCAATGGGATTATGAATGGTGCAATATGACTATCTCACTTCCTGTCCAAATTTTCTCTTTCTGTGCAGTTGAGCAGCACAGTGTACCAGCCATGCATCAGTTTTATCAACAGATGCTATTTGAGCATACTTTTCCCCCAGTGCCTCACAGCGTTACATCCCCATGCGCACAACATGCTGCTTTTTTAATGTGGAGATTGGCATTATTGGAGAAAACAGTATCACATTATTTATCTTTCATTAGGTACAATTGAAATTCACTAAATCTAAACTCATTATGAACAATTAAATCTGGCTGACCATTATACTGTATCCAGTAATGCCATTGAAATCTCAGTCAGTCATTCAAGCGCCAGCGATCTTAAATTCATTGTGTTGTCTCTCTCTTTTTCTGTCCATCCCCACTACTTTCAATCCCACCCATCCCTGATGTCTTCCACTCTCTATCTCTTTCTCATTCCCTCCCTTTTCATGAACGCTGACCCAACACTTATACTTTTTAATACAATAAATAAAATCAAATAGGAGGGCAAGGCGAACAACGGCAAAGCCGATAAGAATAAAAATGCCCCAGCCAAAGCCGCTACTGGTGCAAAATCAGAAAAACCTGCTCCAGCTAAACCAGCTAAAGCCAAGCCGACTCCATCAGTTAAAACCGCAAAGACCAAACCTACTGCAGCGCAATTATTGATTTCAAAGATAAAACCTACTTTGGCTTCTAAACTGGCACCCAAACCAAAAGCAACTCCAGCCCCAAAGAATGACAACAAAAAGAAGGCTAATGTCAATGGAAAGGTGGTTGAGGAGAAAAAAAATAATGGTCAGGCTAAAGTAAATGGTAATGGCAACGGCAAAAGCAACGGGAATGGGAAAGACGCTAATGGTAAGGCTAAGGCTGGCAGCAATGGTAAAGTCAATAACAATGGCAATGGGAAGGCAGCTGTGGAGAAAAAAACAAACGGAGAAGTTAAAATTAATGGCAATGGTGCAAAAACAGTGAAGACTGAAAAGGCAGCAGTGACCAAAGTAATAACGAAATCAACGAAAATTGAGACGGGAAAAGCTAAACCGCAGGCCAAATCACCAACCAAAGACAAGACAGACAAAACGAAAGCCAATGCAGCACCCGCAAAGTCTAAAGCGACCAAAACTGTGGTAGAGAAGGTTCAAACCAAAGTTGCTAAAACTGTTAAAGTAGCAACCATCACTCAAAAACCTGTTGTTTTCAAACCTACCCCTGCGCCTTTGCCTCTCCCTTCAAAACCTAAGGTCTTGGATGTCAATAACGTCAAATCAATGTCCAAAAGTTTCCCACCCTTCAACAAGGCTGCTGTGAGTGGCACGATCGTCTCTTCTCCAGAAATACCCAAGAAGAAACCCACCAATGGTTATCAACAGGTACAAAATCAAGAGCCCGTGTTGGCTGTCCAGAGCTGTATTTCCAACCTCATCACCTTGGTCCAGGACTGTATTCATATCTCAAAGTAAAGGTTGATCTGGTATTTGTCTCATAACAGATACAACACATACTCTGAGGTGTTTTTTGAATAAGATCCTATATCGTACCTTTCAGGTTTTGCATACATTTTCCTTACATTTCAGGATTAATGTCAAACCAGAGTGAAGGAGGCTCAAAAGACAAAATAAAGATCTGTAAAGCCCACGTTGGCCATTTTTGATCTTCAGTTCCATTTTACCTTCCATTGAGTTTTGCATAAAAATTCAGAAAACTGTGTGTAAAACCATAAAGGTATCATGACATTGACCAGCTGTGAGGTTGGAGACATACAGACTCTCCTCAACCCTTTCATATATCAAATGATCTGACTGATCATTAGAAGGATATGATAAGCGGTATAGACTTTGTCATCACCGCATGGCTATTTGTACAATCTTTTGTTTCTCTTCCATTTATTTCCTGTCACTCCAAATCTATACTCTCTAACTGGTTAGTTTGTAGAAAGTAGTTTACCAGGTAATTCCGATTAAAGCATGTGATCAGTTGAGAAACGTAGTCATAAGATCCCACAGTTTAATGAGTCATTGGTAGAACTCAATGTTACACATGACACAACGAGTCTCTTTCTCCATCTCACTTTCTGATTTCAGCCTGTTCCTCTTTTACGTGTTGTTTATTAAATGCTGTCCTGCCAGTAATATGTGAATAAAACATGAGAGAAGCAGTTTCACAGAAATATATATTCTACTTAAAATATTGACTCTGTGATGCTGCACTCAATTCTCAAGTCTTTCTGTCCCATGGATTGTGGACACATGTCCAAAAGTTTTGTTTTTTATTGTGTCTGTTGTGTTTCAATGGTCCAATGACCATTGGCACTAATGTCAACACCTGTGAAGTCAAGTTTTGACTCAACTTGACTAAATTTTTTTCCTTGACATGGCAATGTGGCTTATTAAATCAAATCAGGTTAAAGGGAAAATCTGTCTGGGACAGCAAATCTTGGTGATTAAAATAAGTCTTTCATGATGTAAAGGTTTATTCCAAGATTTTTGATTCCAGCTGCAAAAGTTTCCTGTTCTGATTTTACTATGACACGAGAACAATGGCTTTTTGCCAGAAGGCATGTCGTCTTCTATCGGCAAAGGCGCATTGATCTCTTCTTTCTGCATGTAACAAGGTCATCAGACCTGAGCTTGTTTTTATACTAATCAATCTCTCCCCTTCAAATCTGCTTACCTCCTCCCCCAACCCCGCCCATCTCTTGGCCTCCTCCAATCAGGACGTAGATCCTGCTTACTCAGAGGCTGACCACACCCCCACAGAGACCGATTATTATTACACAGTAGAAGAAGAGGCATCCCCACAGCCAGAGAGTGATCTGACTGGATATGAAGAAACCTTTAACCAGGTAACCCACACCCATAGATAGCTGAGAGACATGGAGATGTCAAAAATCTCTATAAGAGTCTCTCAATTACTTTAAATCATTACTCTGGAGGTGAGACCAGCCTGTGTTTATTTTACCTCAACAATTAACCACACTGCAGCCACGTGTGCCATGATAAGTGCTGTACTTAATGCAAAATGAATGCATTGCATCCATTTTATCAGATATTCTTTTGTGATTCTTATTTCCCTTGCCTTAAGATTTTATCCTTGTTCTTATATCAAAACCAGATGTGACACTGTCTTGACATAAGAATGAAAATCTTGAGAGATCACAAAAGAAATGGTGCAAATATGGAATGAATCCCATGCATTCGTTATTGGACAGCTTTTTTTTAAATGTGAGAGATTTTTGGGGTCAAACCCTACCAATCAGTAAGGTCAGAAAAACTGATAAACAGCCATTTTACTTTGAGAGAACAATGGATTAGTTATGGGTAGACCTAACTAAATCATTTTTCGTCTAGAGTGGGACTTTTTGGTCAGGTTTGTATTTAAGATTAAACAATATGTTTAGTAATAGTTTGGAAATGGACAATCTACATGGCCAGAAGGTTAAACGAAATAGTCAACTATATAATGGTAAGAGACTAATAGGATGTAGTGCTTTAGTTTTTGCCTCAAAGTTAGTGTGTTGCCATAGACCCGAGTGATTCTGTGGTCTTGTGATTCAATAAATTAATTTGAAAACAACAATACTGGACAATACACCACCAAAAAGACTTTAATTTCATCTTGAGGCACAACACTCATAATTATTGTCACACATTTTGCTTAGTAATGTCGTTCACATCAAGATGGATAACTATAACGCTAACTGTAACAATAACGTTTTAATAATCATTCTAATTCTGTAAGAATAGGGAAGTCCACACAGCTATAAGTAATCACTTTTAGAATGACTTTTTTCCCAGTCAACAACTTAGCCAATCAAAATCCATCCAGCTTTTAAAGAGTTTGAGCATTTAAAGTGGCAGTGCGTGATTTTAATAAGTAATTATAAGTCTGTTAGTATGGATGTTAGTATGTTATGAATATAGTTATCACTATAGTTGTCTTTATAGTTATCATTCTTGGTGTGAATGGGCCTTTGGACTTAACAATAAGAGGTAAAAGAGAATAATTCTTTGTAAAATTAGACATGAAGAAGACTGTTTTGGTGAGATCAGTCTGTGTACTATGAGTGTGTGTATGTGTGTGTCTAAACCTGTGCCCATATCTATGTGTTCCTCTCTCATGATCTGTTTTACAACAGGTAAGATCTATTATTCTGATTATTCTGTCTCTTTGCCCTCTCATTTCCATTTTTCCTCTCTATATCTTCTATCCATTTCTACCCCATCACACCATAAAATCTTCCATCCTCCAAACCATCCACTCCACCCCTACCTCTGCTCCCAATGGTACGGTCCAGGTCGACGAGACTGTCGGTGTCGAGGAATTAGATACGACCAAGACAGGTGGTGAAGGGGTGTCTCAAATGCCAGACGAGCCCTTCACTGAGGAGTACATAACAAGCGACTTTGGAATGAAGGAGTATGACTATTCCTACAAGGACTACAATGAACCCATCTCCGAGAGCAAGACGGAAGATACCCTAGGCCCTGCCCTGTCCGCTGTGACAGATGAGGGAGGTGTAAGTTACCTTGTGCTTTCCAGCAAATTTCTATTTAAAGCTTTGATAAAAGCTTAAATTGAATTTGCAATGGCTTTAAGTCTTGCAGAGGCATCAAGCTAAGCACTGGTGCTAGTCTAAGTTCTGTTGGTTTGACCAACTAGCGGTTAGACAAGAGGTAATCAGTCTTACTTTTCTGATTCAACTCAGATCTATCAATCTTTATATGTAACTTACTTTAAAAAGTTAAAACCAATCTTGTAGAAAACACTTAAGACTAATCTAAGTAGTTTATGCACCCCGGGTCTAAGACTTATGCTCTGTTCCAAAACCCATACCTAGGCAGAAATTTAAGGTATCTTTTATTTTTTTATCTAAGATGTTAATGTGTTAAGATATTGACAAATATGGATTTTTAAATATATTTATATTTTATTAAATACTGGTAATGGTAAAATTAGTTTGTAATAATCTACTTAAATATCTTTATTAACAATATAATTAATATTGACAATAATTGTATGAGTTATGTCTTATGATTATTAAAGTATCACATTGTTTGCTTAGCAACATGTTAAAGTCAAACTCTGTTGGAGTCAATTGTGAGTTAAAGTTTAAGGTTATGTGCGTAGTATCAATTTATTATGTTAAGATGCTGCCTTTGTAGGCAGTGTTATTTTAGTATTGTTTATATACTGTTATAGTATTTATTAATATTTTTATATTTTTATTTCATATATTCATATTTCCTTTTTGTTTAGGTTTTAGTAATTTTATATGCTTTTGTAATTTTATTATTATTATTATTATTATTATTATTAAATATTTCTGTAAATTTTCATTTTTTGAATTTAAATTTTTTATCTTTTTTTTTTTGTATTTCAATTAACCTGCTTTTCAATTAACAGAAATTATTTTTATTTTAGTTAACAAAAACAACATTGATAGGCAGTAGACAGCAAAGCAGTTCACTAGGTTTTGGAAGGGAACCTTTTCAAAAAAGAGTTGAATAATTTGCAGTCAGTGTTTACTTTAGTCTAAATCAAATTTGCTTAGAGTAATGGGTTAGCAAGTTATGTCATCAACAGGAAATGGTTCCCCTGTCAGCAAACCTTGTTTATCACAAGACTCAAACACTGCCCTCTTTGCAAAAGATTCCTCTGCAAGTCTGCATAGAGTGCTTAGTTGAGTATAGCGCCATTAATAGTGGTTGACTCAGCTGCTCTCATGCTGATCTGAGACCAGCCTTAATCTCGATCAGCATAGAACAGTCTCCTTGGAAAGGGACGACGAATGTTTGAACTTGACTGCAGCTCCAGAGTTATTCAGTATGTATTGTTGTGCTGTAGACTTGTAGATCCTTACCTGCATATTCAAAAATGTATAGTGGTTACTTCAGTCTCTAATGTGCAACATTTACATGGATGGCCTCACAACAGCAGATGAGTGGCATTATAAGCCTGCTTGGTCAGCTAAGTATTTACTTGATTTCCTTTTAAAATAAATTGTCAGTCAAGGCCAATCATGAGTTTCAGTGGTTCATGGGAAGTTATGATCCACATTCTTAACCATTCAAGAGTTATAATGTAGGTGGGTGAACAATGCTCAGCTACTACCTGAACATCTTGGACTTTTGGTTTCTTCTTTTTGTATATTGACTGGGCTCTGTTTTGGGTTACATATCTGTTTTCCTCAGGCCTCCGTGCGAGCCCTGAAGGGAGAGAAGGGAGAGCCTGCTGTCCTTGAACCTGTAAGCATCATAATTCCATAATCAAAACATTAGCAAAAACCATTATGATAAAGGTTACCATTTGGAAATTGTGAATACAACTACTAAACCTGTTTAAACATATAATTCACCCAGGCCACCAGAGGGTGCTACACAATACCATTTTGATGTATTTCATGTTTTCTAATTGTATTATTTCTGTCTTCATTTTATCACTCTCTTTCTCTCATAGGGAATGCTGATTGAAGGGCCACCTGGACCAGAAGGACCAGCAGTATGTTCACTTTCAATGTTTTGAGTGAATTTATGATCAGCATCCCCTTCTTTAGCTGAAGTGCAGAATTTCCTTTCTTACAGCCATATTGGCCATTGCAATTTATTTTTCCTCCTCCTCATATAGTATATATTTACTACATTCTAGTAAAATGTTACGTTAAAAATTAAGTTTAATATTTGTAGTTTATAAACTCTTATTAATGCCATTTTCTCTCTGCATTAGGGTCTCCCTGGCCCCTCTGGCCCTCAAGGGCCCCCTGGTTCTGTTGGTGATCCTGGTGAGAGGGTGAGTGGACATTTTTTGTGTAAATTATGCAAATTAAGCTTCAGTTTTTTTTTTGAGTAGGCTAATTTGAAACATTATACAAACATTGTGGTGCTCAAGTTTTTCCATGTTCATGTCAACTCTTCAGAGTTTAGAAAGTTTGTAGTTATAATTGATAGCATTTTAATTAATCAGAGTGATTGTTTCTGTAGGGTCCTACTGGTAAGGCTGGTTTACCTGGAGCGGACGGTGTCCCAGGACCTCCAGGAACTTCTGTCATGCTTCCTGTACGTCTACTTTCCTCTTTCTTTCTCTCAATGTTCATGAAGTCATCTCACCACTAGATGTCAGCATTATAACATTATGGTTAAGGATGTAATATATATGAATTTATTCCTAACCAGTTCCCCCTCATCTCAAACATACAAGTAAGTCCAAGTTGGTCTTTGATTTGCAAACCTCTTTCCTGTTCTTGCAGTTCCGTTTTGGACAGAGTGGTGGCGAAAAAGGGCCCGTTGCCTCAGCACAGGAGGCCCAAGCTCAAGCCATTCTGTCTCAGGCTCGGGTTCGTTGCAGCTGTCATATAACAATTTATCTATTTCACATTGAGGTCTAACTTTATACATCTTAATTTAGAATTAATGGAGTTTTCTTCTGTCTAGATGGCTCTGAAAGGTCCACCAGGGCCAATGGGTTACACCGGTCGTCCTGGACCTTTGGTAAAAGAACTAAACAAAAATAAATAAATAAAATATATATAATGTCTGTTACAGATTTATATGTTTTTGTCAAGTGCTTACATTTTGATATTGTAATCAGTGTGTTATTTTGTGGTTTTTGTTGTCTGGTTCTTAAATAGGGAACACCTGGAAGTCCTGGCTTAAAGGGAGAAGGTGGAGACCCTGGTCCTCAGGTAAGGCCCTGCATTTGTGTTTCTGCGTTATTATAATTGTTAGTCTTGCCTTTAAGAACATTTGCCAGACATTGAGCCATCCTGAAATACTCTGAAACTAAAGAGACAGGCATCCCTATTGTGTTTTTGCAGGGCCCCAGAGGTCCTCAAGGATTATCTGGTCCTCCTGGTAAAGCCGGCCGGAGGGTGAGTCCACTACAGTGTTCTTGACTAATAAAAAACCAAATATCTAGGGATGAGAACATCATAATAACTTAACAGTGTTTTTTTTTACTCAAGGCAGTAAACGACCACCTATATAATAACCTAAAACACCTTAGAAACCACATAGTAACGTCCTGGCAACTACCCAGGGCTTCCTAACATCATGATAGCACCATCTGCGTTTTCCTCAGGAAATGTACTAATCAATTTGTTTATATATGATGCAGGGTCGTGCTGGTGCTGATGGAGCCAGAGGAATGCCAGGAGAGTCCGGAATTAAGGTTGGATATTTTAGCCATTTTTGTTTGAGTTCTATTCAGTGTGTTGATTCATTGTGTTGTGAGCTTGGTTTCAGCTGTATGTGTCTTCCAACCTTAAAATGCAATCCTGTTGACCTTGACTGAATATTTTAGACAAGCAGTTCATGTATGTGTATGTGTTTTTCTATGTTAGGGTGACCGTGGCTTTGATGGCCTTCCTGGTTTGCCTGGTGACAAGGGTTATCGGGTAAGGGCTTAAATTCATTGAAGTTCATTGTTAATGTTAATCATAGCCCTGTTCCAAAATGTAGTGAGCTTTTATGGCAGCATAAATTATAATTTCTATGATACATACAAAGTTCTGTCATGAAACTCTACATTGCACCGACTAATAGTCCTTAACTCAACCTGCTTGCAATCACATCATTCTCTATAGGGCACAGCTGATTGGTTCCTGCTGTATCAGTAGCCAATGAGTGCTCAACCTTCAAATACTTGGTTGCATTTGCCGTAGCAGTGCAGCATGCTTTCAGAAACCCTCCACCTTCCCCAGCTCCACCTGTTTAGATTTACCATGGGTAATTCATGTATGCTATATTGTACAGCAGGAGCATGTCTTACTTACTTAGTTACAGCGTGTCGTGTATTGGCAGTAGCAGCCGCAAATAACCAACAGCAGCAGCGTAGCAGATCTGTTCCGCCAAGACCAAATATATCAACATGTCAGACCCATTACCAATGCCAAACACTCTGAGAGTTGTCATGACAGATTTTATTTTGGCCAAAATTGAATACAGCATCCTATGTGTACTCAATAGACATCAAGGGTTTCACTCACTGGAATTTGGAACATAGCTATAGGATGTATGCTATTAACATGTTTTAACTTTTAATGTTTTCTACAGGGTCAAACTGGAGGAATGGGACCCCCAGGACCCCCTGGAGAGGACGGAGAGAGGGTAAGATTTTTTTTTTTTTACATTTGTGCTGTTACAGTACATTAACAATAGTGAATTATTATGTTATGTATATCATTATTATATTATTATGACAAAATATTATGTCTGTTGTCTAAACATCCTTTTGATCTTTGTTGATTGTATTTGCCTTACATCTGTCAGCATTTTCATAAAGCATAAAAAATTAGTTTTGATTTTTTTTTTTTTTTTATTGTCCTTTCGTCAATTTTCAGGGAGATGATGGAGACGTTGGACCCAGGGGTCTTCCTGGCGAACCAGTGAGTGTTTCTGTTTCTCATACACTGTACACAGATACGTCAGTGTATATGACAGTACTGGCCTGGATAACTTGAATTTTCTGTGTTTTACTTAGATTTTGTTGTATTTTGTTTGATGGACCTTTTTTATTTTGTAGGGGCCCCGTGGTTTGCTGGGGCCTAAAGGGCCTTCCGGACTTCCAGGTCCTCCTGTGAGTATTAATCAAAAGCTACAAATACCACATAGTAAAGTGTTAAATCTGGTCTTTTAAGGCAATTTTATAATTACTGTGGTTGTACAGAAACTTCAACATACCATTTTGAAAATTGGAAGATTTGAAAATTAAATATTTGTACAAGAATATCCAGATTGATCTTTTTTTCATTTCTCCATATTATCTGTCTTTGCCAGGGTGTTCGTGGAAATGATGGTCCACATGGTCCAAAAGGAAACTTGGTCAGTAAATCTGAGTTCTCTGACATTACTCTAGATGCAAATTCTTGGACAGTTTAAAATTATGTAAATTATGTCATATAATGTAATATAATTATGTAACATAATGTGACATATATATATATAAATATTCACAATAACAGCAATCATAGAATGTAATAGAAAAAATTAACAGTGTAAGAAAAAAACATCAACATTAAATATTTGTCCATTGTCCTCTTCCCACTTTTAAGGGACCCCAAGGTGAGCCTGGTCCTCCAGGACAGCAGGGGGGTCCAGGAACACAGGTGAACGATGAAGTTTATGACAGATTTAATGACAAATGTACAAAATCATAGTGAAGTGTATTTATTATTAATGCTTTTCTGTGCAATAGGGAACGCCAGGGCCACAGGGTCCTAATGGACCACCAGGAGAGAAAGTGAGTGTTTTTTATGATTGCAGAACACAATGCAATCATTTTTAATAATTATAGAATGTGTTTTACAGAATGTGTTTTTTGTCTGCATTTGATAAAAGGATACACCACACTTCACATCCAGTCTTATGCTGAGATCATCAATTATGTTTAAAGGAATTTTAATGCAATTATACTGACATTTTGTTTGTCTTCTAACAGGGACCCACAGGAAAGCCAGGTCTTCCAGGAATGCCCGGAGCTGATGGTCCTCCCGTAAGTGCTAGTTATGATATTATTTGACCTCTTTGCTGTGTTAATGACTTTCAGTTTATCTGAATTAATAATTTTAGTCCAATTTAAACCAATTTAAACCAAATTTCATGCAAAAATGATTACGGAAGACATACATGTGTTGAAAACGTATGTGTTATTACCTGTGGTAATAAATGTGCCGTTCGTGTTTGTCCCACAGGGTCATCCCGGAAAGGAAGGCCCTGGTGGAACCAAAGGAAATCAGGTGAGACCATATAATAATACTAAATAGATTCTCTATTTACCTTCATAATTTAAATGTCATTTGTTCCACAACTATTTGCATAATTTTTGTATTTGTCCACTTTTTCCTGATTGTGATCAGCAATGACATTAGCCATTTGTACAAAGAGATAATATATTAAGCTGTCTTAGCTATATCATATATCTAGGATTTACACAGCCAGCACTCCTTCCCACAAATCCCAGTGTGTTCATATTTTAACCTTTATTTTCTTTGTTTATATATATTTAGGGTCCTAATGGTCCTCAGGGGTCTATTGGCTATCCTGGCCCTCGGGGAATTAAGGTAAAATATATATCTTCTTTATTTTGTTCAATGTAGGTAACTTTTGTTGTTTTATTTTAATCATTTTCCAATCCACATTAAATCTGTGCAAATAATATGGAGACTAATCATTAAAATGATCCTTTTGTCATCATCTTACTGTTATTTTTTTATTACCATTATTCTGTGTATAGACATTTTTGTGTATTGGAACTTTGGTAACTGCTGTTGATAGTTTATGTCTAATCTCACCTGTAAGATAACAGTCTGAATATTTTGTGACATTCACAGGGAGCTCAAGGTATCCGTGGACTGAAGGGCCATAAAGGAGAGAAGGTGAGCGATTTGGTCAAAAACATTAACATAAGTCAAAGATATCATCAATATGATGATACGTTTCAGTAAATTGTGACCAGTTTGTGGTGCAGGTGCAATGGTCTATGTTAAATAACTTTTTTTTTAACTTACTTTCAGGGAGAGGATGGATTCCCTGGAATCAAAGGAGACTTTGGTGTGAAGGGAGAGAGGGTATGTCTTACATATAAAACATCAGTGGATAGAACCTCATTAATTAGCATGTGATTTAGCACAAATGTAAAATGATGCGGTCCAGAGATGCTTCAGCTGACAGATCAACAGTAGTAGCACTCGTCCTGACTGACACATTTCAACTGCCCACTAAAATTTGTAATGCACCAACAGGGAGAGGTGGGAGTGCCCGGCCCAAGAGGAGAGGATGGTCCTGAGGGGCCAAAGGGTCGTGTCGGACCCCCTGGTGAAATTGGTCCTCTTGGCCTGGTGGGAGAGAAGGTTAGTTTGATTATATAAATTGAGAGGTAATTGCTGATTTTGTTCTGTTATATATAATTTTAGCTATGTTTTGTATTGGCATTGGTACTGACAGTAAGGTATAATGAATACAAATGTTATATTAAATTTATAATGTTATATTGTTGGTCTAAAGATGAATTAAATCTTATTAAATTATGTCATTCTAGGGTAAACTTGGTGTGCCTGGACTTCCTGGCTATCCCGGAAGACAAGGAATTAAGGTAAACAGAAATACTATTGTTTAAAGATGCATCATGTGTGATATACAACATATTTCATCAAATATAATGCTTTTTTTTCAGTTAATGTAATGCTTGTATTTTTAGGGCTCCCTTGGCTTCCCAGGATTCCCTGGTTCAAATGGCGAGAAGGGCGCAAGAGTAAGATTTTCTTTTTTAGACTAAATTAGACTAAAACTCCAGACAAGCAGCATTAGTCACAGGGATGTCAATGCGATATCTGCATTTGAGGTCAAAGTTGAGTAATTTACCATTAATAATTTATATAGTCCCACATAGGCTATCTTTCTTTATTTTTGAAAATAACTGAGGATGCTGAAAAATTCTTAATGATTTTTCTCTTTCTAGGGTTTGATCGGAAAACCTGGACCAAGAGGGCTAAGAGGGCCGACAGTAAGGGCCTGTTTTAATTCATCATCATCTCATCTCTTATCTTATTCTGTTCCTCTTTATTAAACACATTTGTGCTTTCATTTGATTTGAGATGTTTGCTGTAGATTAAACTTGCTGTTGTTAGATTTGTTCAAGCAAATGACTGATTTCATATCAGTTCACTTATAAAGCAATTCTTAATGTTTTTTTATTTTATTTATTTAGGGTCCCAGAGGGCAGAGGGGACCCCGTGGGTCAACAGGAAAACCAGGTGCTAAGGTATAAATGTCATTTAAGAGAAATTATTCTCAAAAAATGAACTAAATATTGTCATTGCCAACAATTATAGATTATGTGAACATTCTGATGTTATAGGGCGGATCAGGCAGTGATGGGCCTCCTGGACCACCTGGAGAGAGGGTATGTTTATTTTAAATTTTATTGTATTTATTTCAACCCTTTAAACTAGCCTAGATTTTTTGGTTCATCTTTATTTTATTTGTAATTTTTCCACATTTTTCAGGGACTAACTGGACCTCAAGGTGCAAATGGATTCCCTGGGCCAAAGGGACCTCCTGTAAGTTTATTAGTTGGATCTGATGCTTAGAAACTTTAGCTTTTGTCTATAACTTATTCATGTGTCGATTGATTTTTGAAGGGACCTCCAGGGAAAGATGGACTGCCTGGACACCCTGGACAGAGAGGCGAAGTTGTACGTATTTTTTGTTTTTGTGCATCTAATTTTCAACATTCACTGAGATCAAGGTGAGATTAAATGTGCAGCAACATTTATTTTTCTGTTTTCGTTGCATTTGTAGGGTTTCCAAGGCAAAATTGGACCACCTGGGCCACCAGGAGTGGTCGGACCACAGGTGAGTTTTGTAATTCCATCAGGGGTAGAAGCTTTATGGTAGAAGCTTCCATATTCGAAGGTAGAGGAAATATGAATTTCTTCTCAGACAAATTAATACAATTCCTTAAAGATTAATAAATCTTTAAAATCAATTCAGAAATGTATTGAACTATGCAAGCTTTACTCAAATCTAGTTTTCGTTTAGGGTCCCTCTGGTGAGACTGGTCAGATGGGTGAGCGTGGCCACCCAGGTCCCCCAGGACCACCCGGTGAGCAAGGCCTTCCTGGACCCTCTGGTAAAGAGGGAACCAAAGGAGATCCCGGTCCCCCTGGCGGCCCCGGTAAAGACGGACCCCCTGGACTGAGAGGATTCCCAGGAGAGAGAGGACTGCCAGGAACTCCGGTAACAAGACCTGCTCATTCTTACTAATGAATTTTAGATTGTAAAAACCTTTTCTATATGTGTTTGGTCACCTTAAAACTGCACATAAATGTTTTATATTTAATAACTGAGCTCTACCTGTGTGTTTTCATAGGGCACTGGAGGACTGAAAGGAAATGAAGGCCCTGCTGGACCACCTGGACCTGCTGTATGTTGCTCATATTAAGCAAATCATCAAAATATCATGAAGCTCTCATACATTCTCATCTCAAGTTCTATGAATATTTCACATATTTCTCACATTTCAACAATCAACTTAAATCAGCTTAAAAGTAGCGCAACAAATACAAATACTATGTATGTTTATGATTGTACTTCACAAATATTTACAATTTAAATATATTTTTTAACGTTACAGTAATGAAAAAGTCTTTTTTTGCATTACTTAAGAAAAGCAATTAAGTGCTTAAATGTTATGAAAATGTCACAATGAAGAAAATATTATTTTGAGGAGTTGTGAAATCACATATTGGTTGAATTTCTATGCAGGGATCATCTGGGGAGAGAGGAGGTGCTGGCACTGCAGGTCCTGTCGGCCCACCTGGGCGACCTGGACCTCAGGGACCCCCTGGTGCTGCAGGAGAAAAAGGAGTGCCAGTAAGTGTCTACTGTAAGTTTGCACCGAATCTCTAATACAGTTTTATTTATAGGCCCGTCACACAAGATCATCCTGTTTCACAGGGAGAGAAAGGTCCAATTGGTCCAGCTGGTCGCGATGGCATCCAAGGCCCAGTTGGTCTCCCCGGCCCTGCTGGACCTCCAGGTACTGCTGGAGAGGACGGAGACAAGGTCAGTGACTTCTTCATATCTTCATCTCTAATCATCACTTTCAAATGGATGTTCTTGTCAAATATGAATTCTGCATTGTTCTTTGTATAGGGTGAGGTTGGAGAACCAGGACAAAAAGGAGGTAAAGGATCCAAAGGAGAACATGTAAGTAAATTAGCTTTCACTTAAAGCAACAAATCCTTATTTTGGTGTGCATAATATCAATCTATAATCAATTATTTGCATATTTACAGGGTCCTCCTGGTCCACCTGGGACAATGGGTCCTGTCGGACAGCCTGGTGCAGCTGTAAGTGTGAAAGGAATTTCATATTCACACATATTACATATTAAAGAAATGCTGACATTGCAGTTTGATGCAAACAAATCGGATAACAATTTCATGGTTCCATTCATAGGTAGTCAAAAATTTTGTACAGGCTTTATAACAAGTGTTTGTGATCAACCCCATTTCACATCTTCTCATCTCTACTCAGGGTGCTGATGGTGAGACAGGTGCGAGAGGTCAACAGGGACCATTTGGCGCTAAGGGAGATGAAGGAACAAGAGGATTCCCTGGACCTCCAGGCCCCATTGGATTGCAGGTACAGATTGTGTTTTATTCACTCTTGTCAATTAAATTCTATATACAGCATGCTTTAGTTATAATTTATCTTTAATTCGTGTTCATTAGGGTTTGCCAGGCCCATCTGGAGAAAAGGGAGAGACAGGAGATGTTGGACCATTGGTGAGTCTTAATATTTTGATTTGAAGAGAGTAATGGAAATCAAAAGGTGCAATTGTTGATCTTCTAGTGTTTTGAATTATGATTAGAATGAATGTATATGATACCTGTATTTCCTAATCTTTTCTGTTTGTATTACTGTAGGGTCCTCCTGGTCCCCCAGGACCACGTGGTCCAGCTGGTCCGAATGGTGCTGACGTAAGTAACTTAATTTGCACTATAAATAATAAAACAAATTATAGCAATTCGTTATTATATGTTTTATAATCACTATGCAGTGACTCTCTGGAATACTTTTTTCAGATTGGTCAATCATGGCATTCTGTGATCAGTTAATTTTGTATAATGGCATTATATTGTTTCATGCATATTGTTCATTTTGCAGGGTCCACAAGGTCCTCCAGGAGGCTTGGGTAATCCAGGTCCCATAGGAGAGAAGGCAAGTATAGGAGTTTTCAACTTTTTGCATGGATGACGACTATGTGATTGTTCTGATTGATGACTTTACTTATTTTTATTTGTATTGACAGGGTGAGCCTGGTGAATCTGGACCACCTGGTGTTGGTGGAGAGCCAGGAAAAATGGTGATCATTTTTTTTGATCCTCTCATCCTCTGAGCCTGTCAAAAATACTAATTTATTTAGTAGATATAATCACAGCTAACATTTTATTGGTGCACTTATTCAATGACAGGGCCCGAGAGGAGAGCGTGGTGAGAAGGGAGAGGCTGGGCAGCCCGGCACCCCTGGTCCTGGTGGTGGAAAGGGACCCACTGGAGATGATGGACCCAAAGGAAACCCTGTATGTATTAAACACGATAAACGAGAGATACTCCTATCTGTGACTCTTCAGCAGCTGATATTTGTATCTTTAAGGGTCCTGTTGGTTTCCCTGGTGATCCTGGCCCCCCTGGTGAAGTTGGACCACGAGTAAGTAGAGCTGTTGTCATTTATATACTAATACACGACAGTCAACATGAATTAGATTCATTGTGTATTCTTTGTACATGTTCCTGGTCTTATTATACTATATGATTCATCATTGCTCAGTGTACTAAAGAAAAATGTTTGACTTTCTTTCTGACCTCTCTCACAGGGCCAAGATGGTGCAAAGGGTGACAGAGGAGAGGACGGAGAACAAGGAGAAGCTGTGAGGGATCATTTTCCTGTTTATGAACTGCACATCTTCCTTATGCATACTCAGCCTTATGAGGTGATATAATATGTTGTGTTTTCTTTAGGGTTCACCTGGACCAACTGGTGAGAACGGACCACCTGGACCTCCAGGAAAGAGAGTAAGAGCACCTTGATCTTCACCTAGATTTTTGTAATATTACATTTACATGTTTGATATACAATATATATTATACAGGATCCTTTAAAAAGTATTTTTCTGGACTCTAAATTGTGTGTTAATGATCATATTTCAGGGTCCTGCAGGTACAAGGGGACCAGAGGGTCGTCAAGGAGAGAAAGGAAGCAAGGTAAGGCTATATAATTAAGAGAGAATACAACTACAACAAGTAAACAGGCTTTCTGTAGTTCTTTTCCTTCTGTAATCTTTTTTGTTTTTCTTAGGGAGATTCAGGTGCCCTTGGCCCTCCAGGAAAGACCGGCCCTGTGGGGGCACAGGGTCCACCAGGAAAACCAGGAACTGAAGGTCTTAGAGGGTTGCCTGGATCAGTGGTATGAGATGACAGTTATCTAATCAGAATTGTTTCTAATGTTTCTAATCTAAAAATCTAATGTAGTATTTACTGATACTGATAACACTGATAAGCGATCATTTCATTCAGGGCGAGCAAGGTTCCCCAGGTGCTGCTGGCCAGAAAGGACCCCCTGGACCGATGGTAAGACCTTCTATAAACAAAAATACAGTAATGGATGTAGTGTTGAATATACAAATATTGATTCCTTAAAGATGTGACAGTTGACGTGCGCTCAACACTGGACAGGAGAAAGCGACCATTGCAAATCCATTTGTCCTTCATATAAGAAGTATTACGAGTGCTTGGAGTATGTCATAAATAGAGAGACAACATCACTGATTAAAATGGGTTCTTTTGTCGCATCACACTGCTCGCGTCCGGTGTAGAGACAGTATAAGAAGTTAACTACTATTATAATTTCATTTATTATATGCATATATATTCAATACTAAAATGCTTTCCCCTCCTCCCACAGGGTCCTCCAGGTTTACTTGGTCTTCGTGGTGACCCTGGTGCTAAAGGTGAGAAGGGACATCCAGGTATGCTCGGTCTGATTGGGCCTCCAGGAGAACAAGGAGAGAAGGGAGACAGAGGCATGCCAGGACCCCAGGGATCATCAGGACCCAAGGGAGAAACGGTATGTGAAGTCTGGTCAAGTTCGCATATCAAAATCAGACCACAGGAAAATATACGTGACTATTTAAAAGTTTGGGGTTGGTGCAATTTTTAATATAGAAATGAACACTTTTATTCAGCCAAGATCCATTAAATTGATCGAAAAGTGACTAAAATCATTCATAATGTTACAAAAGATCTCAAACAATTCTGTTTTTAGCTTTTATCAAAGAATCCTGTAGAAAATGTATCACAAAAATATTAAGCTGCGCATGTTTTCAACACTGATAATAAGAAATGTCTCTTGAACACATTAATCATATTAGAAGGATTTCTGAAGGATCATGTGACACTGAAGACTGGAGGTCACCTACCGTAGTTGTGAAAATTCAGCTTTGCCATCACAGGAATCAATTACAATTATATTAATATATATAATAAAAACATTAAAATAGAAAACAGTTATTTTAAATTGTGATAGCATTTCACAATATTACTTTTACTGTCTTTTTTAATTCAAATAAATGCAGGCTTGGTGAGTACAAGAGACTTCTTCCCAAAACATTAAAACATCTTACCAACTTTTTTTACATACATGCAAAACTTTCCTTGTTCATACCCTCTTTCATACAATCAAATATCATAGTCTTTTTTCATTTCTTGATGTGTTTTATTTTAGGGTATGCCTGGAGGAACTGGCCCGCTTGGCCCTGCAGGTCCTGCTGGTATGCCTGTGAGTAAACTTTCATTATTATGTCTCAGTTTTGTAGAGCAGTTTATCGTACCAAATTCTAATTTTTATGGAAATATTCTTGAAACTATGAGTACCTAACATGAGCTCTAAAGCACCAAAATATAGCCTCAAGACATTGGTCTCTTTGATTGAAACTGAATGGATGTGATGTTTCTCACAGGGTCTGAGGGGTGTCAAAGGAGCTAAAGGTTCTACTGTGAGTAACCCATGTCAAATCCTTCCTTAAATATTTGTACTTTATAAATAAAAAGTCTGTTAATGAGTTGGAGAATTATATCATGAGCCATATTATATGAGGTTATGTTTAAATAAAGCATTATACATAGTTCACATTTCTGTTTTACATCTTACTTTACAGTAAAATGACACTAGTTTTGTATGTCTTGTCTCTGTGGTACAGGGTGGAGCAGGTCCTAAAGGAGAAAAAGGTGTACAAGGACCACCAGGACCACCGGTGAGTATAGTCTGTTATCTACAGTATAAAACGCAGGATGTTGCACTTTTGGCAGGGAAAGATTTTTCTTGAGAATAACTTCAAAAAACATACAATCATTTAAGATAAAAATTAAAGGAGATCCCAGAACTCCTTGAAATGCAGCTGAATTCTTCTTTTGCTTTAGGGTCCCCCTGGTGATGTCATCCAGCCGCTGCCCATTCAGATCCCTAAGAAGTCCAAGCGCTCCATCGACGCCAGTAAGATGCTCTTCGAGACTGACACTGAGGCTGCCGACGCCACGGGCACAGAGTTCCTGACTGGAAATGAAGGTATGGAGGAGATCTTCGGCTCGCTCAATTCCCTACGCCAGGAGATCGAGAGCATGCGCTTCCCGCTGGGAACACAGGAGAGCCCAGCCCGCACCTGCCAGGACCTCCACCTCAGCCAACCAGATCTGAAAGATGGTACGATCGTCATGGTTATTACATGATTGACACATTCCATGACCAATGGTGAGGCATTTTGCATTCTAATCATTATTATTGCTTTATTCAGGCGAGTATTGGATTGATCCAAATCAAGGCTGCGCTCGGGACTCTTTCAGAGTTTACTGTAACTTCACTGCCGGTGGAGAGACGTGCTTGTATCCCAGCAAAGCAGTAGAGAATGTAAGAATTTTCATAACATAATATTCATAAGACATTAACTTCTGAAATCTGGATTGATCTGAACTTACGAATCCTGTTTAATTCATCAAAAATTCTCCCATAGGTAAAGATGAACTCTTGGCCAAAGGAGAAACCTGGGTCCTGGTACAGTCAGTTTGCAAAGGGCAACAAGGTGAGTTTATGGTGTCAACTTTTCAAAGTTAGATCCATATTTTTAATTTAACCAACTAATATCCATAAATAAACCAAAAGCTCTTGTTTCAATTAAAGGGCACTCACATTGAGAGCGATTTGGTCTGAATTTTCGTTTTTAATTAATTCATCGTGAACACCCTCCTTTTAGACAACAAAATCTTAGAATGTGTTGCTCAAAAGATTGACATCAAGCGTACTATATTTGAATCATGAATTAATACTTTCCTTTGTGTTGTAGTTTTCATATGTTGACTCAAGTGGAGAACCTATAGGTGTAGTCCAGCTGGGATTCTTGCGGTTGCTCAGCGTCCAGGCCCGTCAAAACCTAACCTACCACTGCCACCGATCAGTGGCCTGGGCTGACCTCACTACCGACAACGGTTACCAGAGGGCGCTACACTTCCAGGGAGCCAACGATGAAGAGCTGAGCTACGAGACCAGCCCCTACATCAAAGCCCTCGTCGACGGCTGCTCTGTAAGTGACCTCATGCTATTTCAAAACATAAATATGTTTTTACATTAAATTATAGGCCAGATTTACTATACAGGGCAAATTAGCATGAGAGAGAAATTCCAAAAAAGGGCTGATGGGAGTGGACAGTTCTGACGACATGCAAATTAAAGTATACAGACGCAGCTGGTGTTCTGACGAATAATGTTACCTATCATTTCCATAATGATCAACACAATCTTCAAAGAGCAACGCAAATTAGCATCTGGTTTAAGACATGCTTTTTTGGGGCGGTAATTAATATCAGTGCAAATACCAGTAAATAGACTAACACAAACCTTAGTAAATCACCTTGCAAGCTTCATTTAAATACTCTCCTCCCATAAATTTTGCATCTGTAAAAAAAAAATAAAAATACAGTAATTACGTTCGCCGCAAAAATAATTGTTCATGGCTTTTCAGTGATAATTTTCAGTGCGTGTATAAATCCTGACAGTAGTTTTTTAACGCCAAATGAGAGTTTGTGTTGGTGCAAGCGGTTAGTTTTGAAAGTTCATTCAAAAAGATTATAAAAATGTGTAGTTTGGTTTGATTTTATTTTCATTGTGAGAATACATTATAATGCTGTTATTAAATCGACTGGGTATTTTCTAAAAATGTTTTATATTGATTGTATAAAATCAATTGGAAATATAAAAACAAAAATATTTGTCAAAGTTGCAGTTGATTTTGATGTAGATTTTTTTTTTCATTTTAGGTGTGTTTTTAGAATGTTTAAATTTCAGCCAAAATGAAATATTAAAAATGTTTGTGCTAGTCTATAGTTTTATCTCTTTTATAGTTTTACCTCTTTTACCTTTTTTTTTTTTTTTTTTTTTTTTACATTATCTTAAGGCAGTGCTTCCCAAACTGTGGGCCGCTGCCCCCCGGTGGGCCGTAACGGTATTCCAAATCAATATATTAAAATAATTAAAATATTCCAATTGTTCTAAAATTTGATTTTTTTGAAAGTATGTAAGGTTAGTGTTATGGATTTAAAAATATTTGTAAAGAATGTTTACATCAACATAGTTCTCACAATTCACATGAAATTCTTATAAACTTGTTAATAAATGTATTTGTGGGAAAATGTCTGTATATATTTTTTAACAGCGGGGTCGTGGAGCTTTTGCAATGTTTTTGGGGGGCCTTACCCCTCTTAAGTTTGGGAAGCTCTGTCTTAAAGTATTCTGTCTCTCCTCTTAAATATTACTTTCTCTTTTTCTCCCCTGCAGTATCGTAAAGGTTTGGACAGGACAGTGCTGGAGGTGAACACACCTCAGGTGGAGCAGCTCCCTCTGCTGGACATCAGGATCTCAGACTTTGGGGAGGACAATCAGAAATTTGGTTTTGAAGTGGGACCTGTCTGTTTCCTGGGATAAACACACACATGCTGAGGGCAAAGGGGAATACAATCACCGATACAAACATTCACACACAAACATACTCACTTAATCATGCACTTAAAACCTAGACATAATGCCAACACTATAAAGACATTTGAAATTACGTGTAAGAAGTGGGACACATAGATTCACACACACACACACAAACACACACACACACACATTGTTGTGAAACAAAGTTGCACACAAAGTACACGCCCAGGGAAAAACACTCCCAGCAATGGATGGACATCAAGAGGAGAAGAGAGCCATTCTCGCAGGAGAGAAGATATTGACAAATATTCTGTCAAGTAACAGAAGTGTGTTCGAGCAGATACTGCTGGCCTAAAGCGGAAGACCCTCCCGTTTCGGCCCCCTCTCTCCTACAGCTCCCCTCCCCACTGTTTCTCTTCCGAGACGTTCCACTCTTCCTACCTCCATGCCTGAGCGTTCCTTTTTTAGAGTCCTGTGCAGAGCCCTTCCTGGTTTCCTTCCTTACCTTATAGAATAGAATGCAGATGCAAATTTTAAACTGAGGAACGGAAGCTGAGCGTGAAAATTCCATTAGAAGGTGAAATTAGAAAGCGTTTCTGTGCTGTAATAAAATCACACCGGCATTGTAACCGTACTGAATGACTTGGGCCATATAAATATGCAATGAAATCAAAGCCATTAACAGTGTAAAATTGTATTGAATTTGATAATGTTGTACATTAATTACAGAGTAATAAAATCTGTAAGAATTTTAGATTTTTTTTTAGACATGCTGCCAACTTACCAGTCCAGTATTTGTGTTTCTCTACAGGCGCCTTTTACAAATTTGCATTTTATCTGACAATCTGACACACAGTTGACCCACAGCATTCAGTATCGATGACAAACCAATCTGTTTGTCACCTTTGACCTTTCGTGTGAACAGTGTTCAGGCTGGAATTGTGCATTAGAACCATTTGTACAGAAATATTTTATTGTATTTATTTTGTGAAACAAACAGGTGCTCACAAGAAAATGACCAACACTTGCAGTACAAAATAATGTGGTATTCATCTGTAATTATTTCCTGTAGTTCTTCATCAATCTATTAAATATGTAAATTAAACCCCAGAAAGCAAATCTGCCTTCTCTGTATGATATATATTCTTGCTTGTGATAATTTTGCATTATTTCAATGCATGTCAGTCGCAAATAGAGGTTTAGGAGAGTTTAGCGCAGATGGAGACGACGAAAAAAAACACACAGAAATGTCTCGAGATTCAGACAGCAGTGGAGAAGGGACAGGAAGAGGAAGGAGAGGGAAGGAAACTGATGGTGGTTTGTTTTTTATGTATATTTTTTGTTTCTTTTTTAAAACATGGAGAGGGGAATGAAAAGCTATAAAAATGATTTGTGAATTAAAAGTTGTTTGTGTGGTTTTCTCACAAGGACAATACTGCTAGGATTGTTTTTGTCAGTGAAAGACAAACATCTGCCTTTAAAAAAAAATATGGTGCTAAAACTTGTTTTATGTAAGTACTTCAAAATCTGTTTGTGTAATATATAATCTATTTAAAGAGCTGTTGGACTCCTTTGTTGTTCTTTTCCCCGTTTGTTTCCTGTTGTCATGGTCACATGGTGCTTTTGCTCAAATTTGATCTGCCTCATTCTTCTGAGCCAAACTCCCACCTTTCGACAACTTCCCAGCACAAGTCTTCTCATGTCTTGGTGAAACCGTATGTAATTTGGCCACTTTCCTTCAAACGCCTATATTAAAAAAAAAAAAACTTGATCTAAATGATCAATTTTGTTTGCGCTCTGGGTTTTGAACTGTTAACTGTTTTAATTCTTTGACTTGATGTTTTGGTCCAAACATTCCCATTAAACCACACATCAACACATTTCTTCTTGTGTCAACTCAATTGTTTTTTAAAAGTGGGTTCTTTATAAAACATTCACATTTTAATTGTATAAATATAGAATTTTAATTTTCATTTGTTGCATTGTATACAATATCTTTACAGTAATTAAATTAAATCTATACAAGCACAATTTCTCAGAGATTAAGGCAGTGTGTTGGTGAACAACTCAACGTTACATTTAACATTGTTTTCAGCCAATGAAGAGTCCACCTGTTTTGAATAAAAAGAAAATCCATGTTAATTGAAAACAAACAGAATATTTCTAAATAAAATCATCTCTGTAGTTTTTCTGCTGAAGATGCTGTTCAGCAAGAGATCAAGCTTCTTACCAGCAACTTCAATGCTGACTCCAGTAATATATCGACTGTCATCAGACGCCAGAAAGGCACAAGCATCAGCTACTTCTGCAGAAACAAGCAAGAGCGGGAGAGAAATATATCTAATTACATATTTATATACATATACATAGTGATCTAAACCAATTAGATACAAGTGCATTCATGAAAATGTTTTTATATAATGACAAAATAAGTTACCAGCAGGCTCTCCCATCCTTCCCATTGGAATGATGGATGTTAACTGCACAAAATAACCAAAATAGTACTTAAAGTTACAATAAAAGGGGCTTTAATGTGGTAAGATACCTTGCAATGGTCTGAAAATGCAGTAAATTAATATAATAAAAAGCTTAAAGAGATAGTTCGCCGAAAAATTAAAATTCTGTCATCATTTACTCACCCTCAAGTTCTTCCAAACCTGTGTGAGTTTCTTTCTTCTGCTGAAAACAAAAGAAGTTAGTTTGAAGAATGAGTAACCAAACAGTTGATGGACCCCATTGACTCCCACTGTCGTAAAAAAAAAAAAATACTATGGGAGTCAATGGGGTCCATCAACTGTTTGGTTACTCATTCTTCAAACTATCTTCTTTTGTTTTCAGCAGAAGAAAGAAGAACTGTCTCTTTAAGATCCCTCAGTAAAGTTCAAAGCTGTTTTAAATCAATAAAAACAATCAAGTCACATCTAAGAAATAAGTCTAAATGATTTGTTCATGTGAACAAACAATCAGCTTGTTTTATCAATCTGAAGACCGAAATATTCTTCCTTACTTTGTTGATGACTTTCTCCGGTACTTTATCAGTCATGGGTGTAGCGATGAACCCTGGCAGGACACAGTTGCAGCGAATACCAAATCTAAAAGTCACAAAACAGGACATAAAGAGACATTAGCTGCGTAGAAAGCTTAAAAATGCTGCCTTCGAAGTACACATTCCAAGTTAGGAAGGCATCAAGACACTTCCTGTCTCATGAGATACCGTCATCTGATTGATTTTTGAAGGCAACATAGATGTATCCTTCACTGCCTTTGATATCCCACAATCCTGTGCTTTCCATTCCATTCCATTTCCAATCAGTTGAGCTAAATAAAGATGGCGTCTGAAAGTTGCGGTTTGTGTCAGTTTGTATGTTTTTGACTTCTGTTTTCCACTTCTGATGTCATTTCTAGCGAGACATTAGTATTGTAGCAAATATTTGCTTAGTTTTCACCAAAGCTCTCTGTATTTTGCTGTAGATCATTAAACCGTTACGCTGCCTCAGACGTCTGTCTGAAATCAGTTTTGTGAGGTGCCTTCATGTGCAAACGCTCCCTATAAAGTCACGGGCAACAAGTCAGCTGCCTAAGTTTTCAGACAAAGACATCTGTCTTCATAAAAAGCTCAACCAGAGTTTACAGACCATTACTAACACATAAGCAGCACCACAAACCCTAAAGCAAAACATAAAATGATTACAACAATATCACAATTTGTTTAAAAATGGCAGGTTTGGAAATATGTTCCAGTCGTAGTAAAACGCTCACACACCTGCTGAGCTCTTTGGCTGCGGTTCGAGTGAGTCCCTCCACTCCTGCTTTAGAAGCAGAGTAGTTCACCTGCCCGATATTCCCAACCTACAGCCAAAGAAAGAGAGACTTAAAGAACCCTATAGTTAGAAAATGTTAATGACTTCAATTAAAGCATCGAATCTATGCGCTACAGCATGATATTACTGTAAATGCTTGACCTTGCCCACTATACTGCCCACAGTGATGATGGAGCCCTTCACAGCCCCGGCAGAAACTAAAGCCTTAGAGACGGCCTGAGTCAGAAGAAAAGTTCCCTGAAAGAGATCATGAACACAGACTTACACACTGTTCAGATTATGTTCAAAATGATCAGAAACACTCTGGAGAAGAGGACAACTTTAATGGAAAATAAACTATATACATTACCATTTAACAGTTTGAGGTCAGAAAGATTTTTATTTATATAAAAGAAATTCATACTTTTATTAAAAAGTGACAGTAAAAACATAATGTTATAAAAGATTTCGACTTCAAATAAATGTTGCTCTTTTGCACTTTCTATTCATCAAAGAATAATGAAAAACAAAATGTATATCAGTTTCCACAAAAATATTAAGCAGCACAACTGTTTTCAACATTGATAATAATAAGAAATGTTTTTGAGCAGGAAATCAGCATATTAGAGTAATTTCTGAAGGATCACGTGACTGAAGACTGGAGTAATGATGCTGAAAATTCAGCTTTTCCTTTACTGGAGTAAATTACATTTTAACATATAAAAATAGTCATAAAAATCAAATAGTAAACAGGTATTTTAAATGGTCACAATATTGCTGTTTTTACTGAACTTTTGAATAAATAAATGCAGCCTTGGTGAGTATAATGGCTACATTTCTTTAGAAGAAACTTGTGTTTCTTGACAAGACTTGTAAGTAAGAAAGATTTAAGATTGAAGCACCTTGAGATTGACTTCAATGACTTTGTCAAAGTCATCTTCATCCATCTTGAGAAGGAACTCATCTTGAGTGATCCCGGCTGCGTTCACACACACGGAGGGCGGCTGGAAGTAACGGCACTGGAAGAAAACAACATTGACCTACATGAACTTCTGGTTTATTATTCAACCCCTCAGAGCTCCAGAAGAATCCGTGACCGGCACACACACACACATCTGTCATACCTGTATACTAGTCACTAGTTTCTCCACACTGTCCTTTGATGACACGTCCACTCCAAGGGCCATGTGCTCCTGACCTTTGTGGTCACGTGACAGGAGACCCAAGGTCTGATTGGCTGATTCCTCATTGCGGTCAGCCACTACAACAGAAGCACCTTCAGTGGCGAATCTCTGACACACGGCCCTGCCGATCCCACTGCCACCTCCTGAAAGAAGGACACTGATCAATAAATCTCTGATACATACAAAACTCAAAAAATTCAAATAATTAAACTTTACTACAAACAAAATGGTATATTCCCTAAATTTTGCATAATGTAATAATGCAACATTAAGACTGATTTCTTTAATGGTTAAAAAAGCCCTAAAAGCATTTAATGTATTCTGTTAGATATACAAATACTCGAAACAATATTGTAGCCTTAGCTTTCAATGTTTTGTTAATCATTTGATGTAATGTTAACCATTTTTGCAGACTAAATAGTTGTAAACATGATCTAAACAAGCGTGTTTCACGAGCACTGAAAGTGAACAGCAGCTGACTAGTACAACAAATGTGTTCAACTTTAAAATGGTATTATTACTTAAATGATATAAAGTATATATGGCCGTTAAGACAAAGTAAATGTTTTTAAATCTCACCCGTCACTAATGTCAGCCTGGATATGAGTCGAGACGCCGCCATTATGGTCAACTGTGTGTTGTAGTACCTAATTATGTCCACTAGAGGGACCACTAATATTTTTTTCCCCATGGCTCACTGTCACGACCTCTTGACTTTCAAAGTCATGAGTGGGACAAAGCAATTTGCACAGATAGTCTTCTTAAAGGACTAATGAATAAATTGAAATGAATTAGCTCACATTTTCTTGAGTTTAGGAGAATGTTGAAGAAAATGTTGTAGGCAAACCTGGTCACCCTAGTCAAGGTGGAGGAGCATATGAGTATAAATGATCTGGATGCGAACACTGGGAAATCATTAGATAACTAAAATAATTTTACACTTCTGTCGTCATAAGTTCCGCAATTTTATAAACTCAATATATATATATATATATATATATATATATATATATATATATATATATATATATATATATATATATATATACAATAACAGGAACTTTTACTGTTGATTGAAGCCCTACTGATAAATCGTCCAACACATTTCACGAGATGTTTGTTGTTATTCATAGAGTCCCTAAAATTAACTGGAAAATTTTAATTTGACTGATTTAAGATAGCTGAAAGATGATGAGAGGCTTGGTAATTAAAGACAATTATTTTACTAAACATAAAACAAATGAAGAAACGAGGTTATTCCAGCTAGGAGCGCTGTGAGAAACTGGAACAGCACTTACAAATGCTCAATACCGTAGCTGGCCACAAGAGGGCAGAAGTGTACGATTGGAGAAAAAAATAATGACCTGCTGCCCTGTTGAAAAAACAAGCCGCCCTTGGGTTTATCGTGAAAAGAATGCACGAGCATTTTTATTAACTTTATTTCAAGAGCAGTTGTGGTCAACAACTGGCTTCAATAAAATTATATATAATTATAGTCATAATTTTATAATTTGATTGTTATAAATCAGAATAATAATGATAAAAAATAAGGGAATAAAAAGAGTGAAAAGAGTTATATTTATTATCCTATTTATTAATTTATATTATGCTATGAGATGTACTACAAATTTAAAAAATAAATAATACTTAAGTAACACTTTACAATAAGGTTCATTAGTTATCTACATTACTTAACATGAACTAATAATGAATTGTCATTTATTAATCTTTGTTATAAACATTTACTAATACATTATTAAAATCTTGTCAACATTGGTTAATGCACTGTGAACTAACATGAACAACTGTATTTTCATTAACTAACGTTAATGAAGATTAGAAAATACAATAACAAATGTATTGCTCACGGTTAGTTCATGTTAGTTAATACATTAATGAACTTATTATAGAGTGTTACCAATATTTATTTTGAACATATTCCATCTAATTTTCTACATATTTTGCTTTCTATATAAAATGCGCAAACTACAAAAAGCTTTAGTTTTTGTTGACGGAAAATGTTTGTTCTTCGGTCAAATACTAAAAGGAAACATAAAGAGCTTTAACACAAAAGGGCTTCTGAGTTCAGGAGTGATAATAACAGTGTTTAAGGTCCGCTCCGCACCTGCTCTGAAATCTAAACCTCTGCTGCGCTCTGGGGAAATGAGCTGAACAATTAAGCACGGTCTCCTGTGGCTGTTAGAGTAAATGCAGTCAGAGTGTTTTCCTTCTGCAGCTTTTCTGCCCTAAATGAAATCATTCAACACCAGATGATTAAAAATAAAACTACATCAATGAATCCCTATGGATATGCATGTTTATATTTCTACAGACACAATTTTATAAACATATTTCATATACTGTTGCAGTTTTGATTTTTTTTTTGTGTCCCTATATGCATTGTTTGAGGACTGATCTTTGATATGCGAGTCAGAGGCAATCATGCACAGGTAAGTAAAAAAAATCAGTCTATATTAAAATGAGCAATAATATACAGGGAATCAAGCATTTACACACATCCATGTAAAAGTTGATTTTCACGAATTGTTCAATTGTTCAACCCTTACATCACAAAATCATTTCAATGAAAAAGGTGCTCAATTGAGGGGAAAATAAGAAAAGTGTTCCTTCCTGGATTTATTACTCCATTATTTCAGGATCAGTGGTAGATTTTGACCTCTGTGCTTTCTTTTGTAATAATAACAATAATAAATTTATTTTATATAGCACTTTTATAAGTTCCTTTCTCAAAGCACGTTTCCAAGCAAACATAACAGAGAAAACAACACACTTTAACCCTTATGTGCTGTTTGGGATGTTTTCATCCACTATGGGGAATTTTTGAGTCTTAATTTGGCCATAACTTTCTCCGTGTTTCAGCAAATGGAATGATTTTTGGTGACAAATCTTATTTTGACACATATTTTGTGAAAATGCTTTGAAAATTTTCAAAAACTCAACAGTACTCTGTGGGCAAATTCACTACCCTTTTGTTATGTTCGTGGCTGAAAACAGCCACTACTTTTAACTGCTTTAAAAATGTATCAGATAAATATTTTTTTCACATTTTTTTGCTTAAATCTATTAATCAACCTCAGTCCTGATCAAAACTACTAAATTTAAAAAAAAAAAAATCAGGATTTTAACTCTTTAATAGCCAAATTCATAAATGATGTCACTGATTTGGGGAAAAATGTGTCAAAGATTAGAAACAACATTGGCTTTGATGCGTTGTTAGTTTTTGTGCAGCATCAGATTTTAACATTTTAAAGAGTTAAAATCCTGATTTTTTTTTTTTTTTTAAATTTAGTAGTTTTGATCAGGACTGAGCTTGATTAATAGATTTAAGCAAAAAAATTTGAAAAAAATATTTATCTGATACATTTTTAAAGCAGTTAAAATCATAACGAAAGGCTAGTGAATTTGAACAATGCACAAGGGTTAAATACAATGATATACATCAAAGAATGCCAAAATAAGAGGAATAATCAAGTAAAAGCAATCCTAAAGTAGAATGTTTTGAGAAGAGATTTAAAAGACACTAATGTATTTGCTTCCCTGATGTCCGCCGGGAAAGAAGAACATGCTCTATCACCCCTGGAACGAAGCCGCGTCTTGTCTTGGGGAAAACTAAGAGACCACTCTGAGAGGAACGCAGGTTACGACATTATGTGGAAGGCATTAATAGATCAGTCAAATGCTGAGGAGCCAGTTCATGCAAAGCCTTATATGTTAACATAAGGATGTTAAAATCAATCCGGTACATGACAGGGAGCCAGTGCAGAGACTCCAACACAGGGGTAATATGATCACCAGTCCTGGGCCCAAGCAGAACTCTAGCAGCCGAATTTTGTAAATACTGAAGTTTGTCAATGGAGGATTTAGATACCCCAGACCATTACAACAATGAACATGAGAAAAGACAAAAGCGTTTATCAACCTCTCAGCAACTGAGAAGGACAGCATAGGACATAAACGTGCTATATTTCTGAGATGAAAAAAGGATGTCTTCCCCATAACCAAAGGCTCAAATGACAGCGTGGCGTCAAAGATGACACCAAGAATTTATTGTTTGCTTTGAAACACCAAGGCAACACCATCAACAGACAAAGAGAACCAGCGTTTTGCAGTTGATGAGGAGCATAACTTCCGTTTTAGAGCTATTTGAAGACAGAGAATTATTAGACATCCCAATCTTGATCTCAGTGATACAGTGCACGACATTCACATGTTGACTTGGTCTTGAATGGATATAAATCTGCATATCATCAGCATTAAAGTGATAGTTAAGGTCAAGAGATCTTGGTTGACCAAGGGGGTAAATATACATACTAAAAAGTAAGGGACCCAATACTGACCCCTGTGGGACACAAATATGAACAGACCCAACCTTGGATCTATAGCCACCCATAAAAGCAAATTGACTGCGGTCAGTAAGATAAGACCTAAACCAGCCAAGAACTGTCTCTAAACCAAATACAGTTTCAAGACAATTAAGTAACAACACATGGTCAATAGTATCGAAGGCTGAACTAAGATCCAAGAGAATACAAAGAGACAGGGAGCCGGAGTCGGAAGCTATTAGCAAGTCATTAGTGACTTTAACCATCGCAGTCTCAGTGCTGTGCAATTTACAGAACCCAGATTGATTTAATTATTTTCAATTAAGTGTTTGTTCAGTTGTGCAGAAACCACTCCCTCTAAGATTTCAGTCAGGAATGGAAGATTTGACATCAGGCGATAATTTGAAAGAATGTTCACACCAGAGTTTTGCTTTTTTTTTTAAAACAGGAGAGACAGCAGCAGTTTTAAGTACTGCTGGCACCACACCAGTTGACAAAGAGTCATTTATTACAGCAAGAACAGAGGGACATAAAAGACCAAAGCAAGATTTAAATAGGCTACAAGGCATAGGATCAAGTGTGCAAGTGGAAACTTTCATACGAGAAACCTGCTCGCAGAGTAGCTCAGATTGTAATGAAGTGCCATAAAACATAATGCATAAACTGTTAGAACAGCAGGTTTAGAGGAACTACGAATATTTGTGTGAACATTGTCAATTATTTCACTGAAAAATTTGAGAAACTTGATGCAAAACCAATCCGATGAAGTCAAAGAACTGACCCCATCTACATTAAGTATACTGTTAATTGTGTGAAAAAGCTGTCTAGGATTGCTTTGATTATTTTCTATAATATACGAAAAATATGTAGATCTTGCAGTAGCTACTCTAGTGTACCAAGCAGTTTTTCCTAAGCTTGGTGAAACACATTTAAACCAGAACGCCACCTTTAGTACAATTTCCGACATGCAGCATTCTGTGAACGCGAGGCCGACTGTACAAATGAGACATTATGTGTTTTTATGGGAGCAAAGATGTCCAAGTTGGCTGTAAGGGCATTGATAAATATTAAGATTGTATTCTCAAGAGGAGCAGAGGACATGAGGATGAGACCATCGAATTTGCAAAAATAGCATGATCAATTGCCATTTGCAGAATGAAACAGTTCTAGAATATGATATCTCAATATTAAAGAAAATATCTAAATGGTCAGAAAAACCAACATCTACAACAGAAAAACTAGAGAGAAAAGAATAATTTGCAATGACTAAATCCAATGCATGACCTTCACAGTGAGTGGGAACATTTACAAACTGGGAGAGATTAAAACAGTCCACGAGAGATAGAAAATCCTTGGCCATGACAGGCTTACTGAGTCAGCTGGTTACATTTGACGAGTAGGGAGTGAGACTGTGTTGGTTAAAGAGGAAGACCATAGGAGTAGATGTATGCAGCAGAAAAAGCCACATTAAGGCCGACGAGGAAAAAATAGCAACCCACCGCTAATTTTGCTATTCTGGTATGGAGAGAGGTCGAGTCTGAGCATGAGAAAACACCAGAGAAAGAGAATGAGCAGGTGACAGACAGAAATAACCTATTTTAAGAGTTTACATGCAAATCAATAAACCAGAAAATCATCTGAACATCACAACGACTAAATGCATGTGTATTGTGGATTTTACTTGTGGGAAATTTCGACAGTAATTCCAATGTGACATCAGTGTGACAGAAGAACAAGTACTTCAACACAAACATGTATTTGCAGAGGTAAAAAGTGGAAGTATCGGAAAATTTGGACCAGACCACATTTGGTGGGTTATAGACAAAATGCCTAACAAAGCGTTATTTTAACATTATTTATATACTATTATAGTTTTTTATCAATAATGCTAATTTTAGTTTCATTTTTAGTAATTTTATGTGCTTTTCTCATTTTTATCCTTTCCTGTTTTTGATATGTATATTACCATATAGGTTTAATTTATTTTTATTTATATTTCAGTTTTAGTTTTTTGTTTATTCCAGTGTGCAATTTTAGTGTTTTAACTTATAAATATTAAATGGAAAAATGGAAAATTTTATTTTATGTAATTTCAGCTTTATTTCAATAAAAAAGTTTTTTTTAATAGTTTTAGTTAAAGGGTTAGTTCACCCAAAAATGAAAATTGTGTCATTAATTCCTCACCCTCATGTTGTTCCACACCCGTAAGACCTTCGTTCATCTTTAGACGACTTTTTGATGAAATCTGAAAGGTATGTCATCCATGACTCAATTTAACCACCACATTCAAGGTCCAGAAAGGTAGTAAAGATATTGTTAAAATAGTTCACATGACTGCAGTGGTTCAACCGTCATATTATGAAGAGACGAGAATACTTTTTGTGCGCAAAAACAAAACAAAAATAACAACTTTATTCAACAGTATCTTCACTTCTGTGTCATTCTCGTACGCTGTTTATGTTAGGATCATAAATATCTTAATGTGTTCTAAAGATGAATGAAAGTCTTACGGGTGTGGAATGACATGAGTGTGAGTAATTAATGACAGAATTTTCATTCTTGGGTGAACTAACCTTTTAACATTAATAACCCATGGTCAGTTCTGCTGCGTGTAGTTGATTGATTGTGGCAGTGTGCTGTCCTTTTGCTCATAGATCAGCGGGTGATCAGCACCAACTACCACTGGTAAATTCCAAACAAGTACCTAAACAATTATTAATACAGCTCACTATCTTCACTCACCCTTCTGAACGACGAGAGGTTTCTCCAGGTCGCTGTGCTCCACTCGGCAGCTCACTGTGACTCCTCTGTGGAGCACCAGATCCAGGTATGAATGCATCAGGTAGATCCAGTCACTATTATCCATGAATTCGGCAGAGATCATGTTGCCAGTGACCTCCAGTCCATCCATTAGCCAGGTCATATTAATGGCCTTTGGGTAAAAATTGCATGGCACACCAAGGTGGTCAGCTGACTGTAATGAACCTTCTCTGTGGAGCGTACGGTTAACAATGGGTTGCACTGTTGCAACAAGATTCATCCACTAAATATAACCTTTTGGATTACTTCAGACTATCTCAACTCATTGCTTTCATTTTCATCTGCTTAAAATGTCATAATTGTGTTCAAAAGAAAATGCAGAAGATAAAATACATTGTTTAACCTTTCTCGTTGTGTTGTTGACATTAAATTTTGCATCAACTCTACACAGCTCTTCCTTGCGCTTTCATTTTCCAGCTCTAATTGTTGTAATGATCAGCATTCCTGATGCAATACTCATCATAACCGACATATTTCCCCAGCCTTGAGTCATAACGGCACAGAAGCTTCTAGTTGAAGACCAGCTTCGCTGTGTGAACCGTGTCAGAAAATTCCTTTTGCTGTACTCACATTCCTCGATGTCCTGGAACACGTAAACATCTGAAGGGAACAAAGTATTCAAATAAAAGTAAGTATATGGCAGTTACATTCTTGAGGGTTCAATAAATTCAGAAATCTGTGCATATTCAACAATGAGGTATTTTATTTTTCTGCATTAAGGTTTACAAAAAGGAACTTAAAAAGTATTCTCGTTGCTTCATAACATTCAGGTTGAACCACTTTAGTCACATGGACTATTTTAACGATGTCTTTACTACTTTTCTGGGCCTAGAAAATGGTTGCAGTCTATGGAGTGACAGGATTTCATCAAAAATATCTTAATTTGTGTGCTGAAGATGAACGAAGGTCTTATAGGTTTGGAATGACATTAGAGTGAATAATTAATGACAGAATTTTAATTTTTGGGTGAACAAACCCTTTAGATTTACACAAATCATATGAAGAACCTAAAATGGTTCTGAGCATGTGATTAATTAATGGCAAAATTTATAAAATGTATATTTGTAAAATGGCAAGATTGGCCTACAAGTCATATACCAGTTATTTCAGGGAATTAAATTCACCTTTAGATTAGACACAACAAAACACAAAGCCCAGCAGTTTGAGTCTTGATATCCTCTTCTCAGTGTAGAAGCAGCGCTGTTCGAGGAGAGAGTTTGAAAATCAGTCTGAGTAATGAAACCGTTTATACACTTCACTGTTCATGGATACTTCCTCATAATTTCGTATTAATCACCCATGGGACCAGGAACAAGAAGTACAAGGCCTGTGAAACACTACTTCAACATCCAAAAACATTTCAGTGTAAAGGAAAGCTAAATATCTCTTCTCAAATATTATGTTCACCTACACAAAATGTTAAGGAGCATTCAGGGTGAATCAAGTACATTACAAAATAATATTTCTGTTTGACAACCCAATGAGCTGTCAAATCCCATTCATACACTCATGTTACCCAAACATGACTATCCCTAAACTTACCTCAGAACACCAGAGGCACGTGACACCGCCACATTCAGGCTCGTGCTAACTGAGCGTCTGCCATACATGAATAGGAATGCTAACAGATGTTAATGCTAACAGTTGTTATTAAGCCAGGAGATATACAAAAACATACAAAAATAACTACTGCCACCTTCTGAAGTAGTTCAGAATAGTATCCTGATGCTTTGTTTTTACAGATTAATGTAAAAAATAATATTCATTAATTTATATAATGATATAAATGGCACTTAGGTCATATATAAATAAAGCTATTTTAGTATCATTAAGAAACTACTATCATTTGTTGATGTTTTCAATTAGTTTTTATTATAATAGCCATTTTAATTGTTCAAGCTTTAGTAATTTTGTTTTTGTAATTTCATTTTGAATAGTTTTAGTTATTTTCTTACATCAAGTCAGGCAAAAATTAGTAAAAAATAAGTTTAAGTTTCTTTATTATTTTTTTTTGTTAACTATAACTCTAACTGTATTGCATGCAATACATATTCCATTGAACTTCATATATAAATATGCTAATGAAACAGTACGGTCCAGAAGAAAACACACTCAGCCACAAGATTTTGTTTTAAGAACATCTCACCCTCTTTATTAATGTGACATTTTTCAGATGAGAACTACGGTCGCATGAAGCATCTGTGGAGATGATGCTTGTAGCGTGAGGTTTCAATTTGTTATGTTTTGTTGTTTTCTTAAAAAAAAACAAAAATAAAAACAGAATGAGCTGTGGAAAAAACCAGCCACAATACTAAACAGAAGAGTTGAAGACAGGAGTAAACAAAGGGGAAAAAAAAGAAAAAAATAACTCAGGAAACAGAAATCAGGTCATATTGACAGATGCAAGCTGCAAGGTCACGAAACTTACATATGTACAAATTTTGAAGAAAAAAAAAAAACACATTTCAAACTGTTTTGTTGTTGTGTAACTGCATGTGCTACGATACTGAAACTATATTTCCAAGCATTTAATTTCTGAATGAGGGTCATTTTTGTTAAAAACCATAAATTGTGCATCAATTCTCTGGGCAAATAATAATAAACACACTAAAACAGAAACAAAACCAGACTAAAACTCAAAAACCAAAATTTACAAAACAGTATTCATATCAACACCTTATTAAGCAGCTGTGTACTTCTGATAGTGCATCTAAGACTCTGTTCTGCTCTAGAAATCCTGACCGAAACCACATGAACGGAAAAATAATTTAAGCATCCAGAAAAACGAATGCTCATGTAGCCCAGCTGAATTCCAAGAGCACGATTCTGTATGTTTAATGCAGATTTGAACCCATTCATTTGACAATAAAGCAGGCTGGATGGAGAGGTGATCAGATTCAAGTTTTAAGACGCCACTAAAGGCAACAGGCCGCCCATTGAACAGAGACGGATGGTGTCATTTCACGTTCTTCTAACGTCAGGGTGTACAGACGCCATTTGAATAGGTGGAGCTTTGTTTTTTCATTCAAATGCACAACCAAGCAGCCACATATCCACGTATGTGCAAAGTGTGTAAATTACTTGGAGTGGGCGGGAAAACCACTGGATTCAATGGCACGTACACATCACACACTCGCTCATGCAAACAAAAGTGACAGTAGTTTCCACTCCAAGCCTTTTGTTTTCTTTAGGACAAACAACTAACAGGTCAAACGAAAAGAGGGAGAGAAAATTAAAAAAAAAAAAGCAACAAAAGATTCACAAAAGAAAAAGTCAGATTTTTGTTTTCTTCCCTACCAGGGAATTGCTTAAAATTCTTCTTTATAAAAGAAAAATAGATATTTATATATCTTTTTACATATATTTACACAAGGTAAAGAAGGATGGACTAACGGAAATGAGTCCCAAATTAGACAAGGATGCCCCGGTCTGCTTTTCCATCAGTTCCTTCTCCGTCCAACATTTTCCAGAATTCTCTTTGACCTCACAAGGCTTCTATACATCTGAAGAGAAAGCCTGCTTTTCCTTATTCATATTTCTCTCAATTTCACTAGTTATTGTTATTTAGAGCAGGAGCTCTATTCTATACTAGGATGGAGTGCGTGCTTTAATTATCGTCTTTTCCTTTTGATTGAGTCAGCCTGAGTCTGAGTCACTGGTGTCAGAGGATGAGGAAGAGGATGAAGATGAGGAAGAGTCTGAGCTGGAACTACTGGCGCTGAGACGAGACGCCATGGCATGGGGTTCCACCGCAGTGGGCTTCTCCACTGAAAGAGCAAGAGAGAGAGATGTTAATTTAATTTGTCTCGATTAACCCGATTCTGATCGATCGTCTGAGAGCACCTCGGTCCCTACCTTTGGTTTTCTGTGGTTTCTTGCCGGAGTTGAGCTGGCCGCTGACGTCCTGCAGTCTCCTCTCCAGCTCTCTCTTCTTCTCCAGAGCCAACTCCTCGCGTGATTTACCTGCAGCACCTTTGACTGCCACTGGAAAACACAGAACGCACATTTGGTTAAATTTCCCATGCAACTTCTGAAGTCTTTTAGTCAAGTCATCTTTATTTATAGATCACTCATACAATAGAGATTGCTTCAAAGCAGCTTTACAGTGATAAACAGGTAAATAATGATGCAAAGAGTTCAATTCTGCAGTGAAACAGCTTGCGAAAGACAATAGTGTCATTGTTCAGCTGAAATCAGTTCAGTGTTGAGTCAGTTCAATTCAATAACTGTGTAAAGTTAATCAATTATAGAATGAGTTCAATTTATCTAAAGCATTTCTGGAGAAAACGGTGATGTCATCATCATCCAGCTCAGTTCTCAGTTCTCTTCCGACAGTATCAGTGTAGTCAAATCAATAATATTGCAAAATATCAAGTAATTTAGAATTGAATCTAAAAAAGCTGCGTTACATGAAATAATCAGTCAAGAGAGTCTCTATCTGGCTTAAATGTGAAATCGAAGACACAAATGTAAATGAGAGTAGGGAAATAGCATTAAAAAAAAATCTAATACTTCCTCAAACAGTAAAGCAAAATGCTAACTACAGTAAGGTCATGGGTTTGATTCCCAGGGAATGCATTAACTGATCAAAAGTATAGCTTGGATACAATGTAAGTCACTTTGAATAAAAGGAAACTGCCAAACTTCCCCAATTCTGTCTCATTTGCTACCATTAAGTTATATAAAATATAAATTTAAAAAAATAAAACATAAAAAGGCTTCATATACCCCTATCTAGAGAGCAGAGCCAATTTAATATATACACAACAGATTAGACTCAAAAAGACTTTTTTTTTGGACAGTCCAATAATTAATATTTCACAAGGGCACATTAAATTGATCAAAAGTAAAGACATTTATGATAGTCTTAATTTGAGACGTATATAAGATTTCTCTTTCAAATAAATGCTATTCTTTTGAATTTTCTATTCAAAGCATATTGAAGAAAAAGAATCTCAGTTTCCACAAAAAAATAATCAAATAAAAGCAGCCTTGGTGAGCAGACAAGACTTCTTTCAAAAATGTTTAAACGGTACTGTATTTTTCTTTTCTTCCACTTGCCATGTAATTATTCAACATTGTACCTATATTGACAAGTCACATGGGAGATGACTCTACATTAGTGGAGGAATGAAAGCACAGCATTGTGTTTGTTCACAGAAGGCTAAAGAGCAGATGACTCTCGACCTGAGGAGTGTGCTGAATAAAACCAGGGAAGGTGGGGCTGCACAAAGCATTATGGGTTAAAGTCTAGCTTCAGATTCCCATTAGCTGCCCGAGAACAAACATTCCTTTGTCAGGGGAAGCTCATATCTTTTTTTTTTTTCTTTTTTACACCATATGAATCTTATTTAAATGAAATTTGCTCTTACCATAAGGTTTGCGTGGTTTCTTTCGTAAACACATCATGACATAGCGCTCTAGTTCCCGCAGCGTGGACGGTTTGAGCGTCTCGAAGTCGATTTCGATCTCCTCTGGGTTGGTGTCGCGCAGCGATGGCTCTCGTGATTGGATGATGTGGACCACGCGGCCCAGTTTCTCGCCCGGCAACCTGTTGATGTCCAGGCTGAGCTGCCGCTTCTCGTCGTAGCTCATGGGGCTGGTCTCCTCCTCTTCCTCTGAGTCATAGTGTGGCGTAAGACCACCGTGGCTCACGGGAAGGGAGTTAAACGATGCGGCTTGAGATTTCTTTGAGGATCTAAGAGAAACATGAGAAGGAATAAGATAAGTTTGTTTTTGTTGATGATTTATGAATTAGCTACTGTGTAAATCAATAAGTGGGGACGTACTTGCTCTTGTTGCTCTTCTTACTGGAGCCTTTCTTGCCCTGAGTGGAGGTCGCTGCTTTGCTGTTGCTCCTGCTCTTTGGTGTCTTGGGGAGTTTTGGCGTTTTCGGCGGCCGAATGACTACCTCATCCTCGATCACACTCCTGGACCGCTTGTGTTTTTCTGGCTTCTTCTTTTTCTTCTTGTCTTTCTTTTCTTTCTTCTTCTTGGGCTTGACGATGGGCGTAGAGGACAGCGCAGCCAGCTGCTCGTGCACCGCCCTCAACTGCAGACAAGCGAGTGAATGAGTGTCACTGTGTTTCTAAACCCTCGGCCACTGCAGCTCTCAGTAAACGTACAAATACGTCAAATCTGTCAGTGCCGGTTTAGCGAACTTTGTTGGAAAAGTTCAGTCGCTACCTGTGTACACACCTGTTCCTGAAGCTGGGCCAGGCGATGCGCTCTCTCCTCCTCACTGTCGGAGCTCGGGCTGCTCTCGCTCTCACTCTCGCTGCTCACGTCACTCTCTGACGACGAGGAGGAAGAGGAGGAGGAAGAGGAGGAGTGACCGCCCAGGCCACCGCCCAGGGACGCAGGTGGGAGGGACTCCAGGGGCTCGTCAGGCATCTTGGCGAAGCGGAACTCAAAGACATCCTGAAATAGAGAGATAATTTTAATAGCCAACTTTTGACATGCTTACTTTTGGTGTAAAAGAAAAGTAAGAAAAGTAGGGCTGGATGATTAATCGTACTTAAATCATCATCACAATTTTGGCTTTGCTCGAAGCAAGCATAATGAGCCAGTATAATCATCTGCAAGATTGGCCCACTGGTTATAGATCTTAAAAACTTAATAAACCGTTACTGAATAAATGCACTTATGTAACTTCTGTGCTACAATTTTTTTTCAATTAAAACAAAAAACACGCTAGCATAATTTGGAATAATAATAGGAGTTTCACTGTTTTAGCTTTTGACAGCAGTTCCTTAAAAGGCATAGTTCACCCAAAAATTTAAATTGTCCCATGATTTACTCACCCTCAATCCATCCTAAGAATATATAACCAACTTCTTTCAGACAAAAACAATCGGAGATATATTTAAAAATATCCTGGCTTTTGCGAGCTTTATAATGGTAGTAAATGAGGGGGCGAGATTTTAAAGCCTAAAAAAATCTATCATCTATCAATCATGGGATAATTTTCATTTTTGGGTGAACTATCCCTTTATGGTTTTAGGTCTTAATCTATAGGGCGTGTAAATGTATATAATAAATATAATGAATCAGGAAACTAGATGAGTCGACGATCTCTTGATTTTCATTTGCATTAAAGTGCAAAAATTCAGATTAAATGTGAAAAGAAATTTCTGAAATTAGAACAATACTGATAAATAATCACAACCAAGTGTCCATACCTGTAATTTTCGGGCCATGGACACCACATCGTGATCTGGAGGATTGTACTTGTAACAGTTTGAAAACATTAGCCTGATGTCAGCTGCAAACTGCAATGCATCCCGGTACTCCCGATGATCCATTTTTCTCTGCAAGATCGAGAAATACATGAAGATCTGTTTTTGCACATGGTGGCATTTTTAAATGGTTTTGCATCTAAAACTCTTCAAAGCGCACCTTTATAGTGCTTAGATCCATGGGACACTTGATAATATCATGATAGTCGTGCAGTCCCAGTAAGGAAACATCCACCGGCTTGTAGAAGGGCCAGGCGTAGGCTGTGTGCTTCTTCGACAGCAGCTCCTTGAGAATCGTGCTGCAGTATCGTAGCTGCTGGCTCAGCCTCCCACGCCGCACTGGCTGATGTTGGTTCTGGGAGTCGGGCAAGTCTTTCCGTGGTGGCTTGATGGGCCTGCCACTGCCACCTCGTCTCGCCGGAACTTTGTCTCCAACCAGACCTCCGCCAAGTCCTAGGTTCAGGCCAAGGGACAGGCTCTGTTTGGGGTCTGCACTAAAAGCAGAGAGGGTGAGCGGGGAGTCTCCACCGCCCAAGCTGAGACCCATGCCACCTACACCCATTGAGAGGGGCATGCCTGTGGTGGTTGGGGTGGTCGTGTCTGCCTTGCGCTTGACGCCCTTTTTCTATTGAAAATATGGAGAAAGAAAAATGAGCTAAATTGCATCTAATATCCAAACAAGCACATTGACATTCCAACTAGCTTATGCTACATATGAAATCTGTATAAATTATTTTTTTTAATAAATAAGAGGTGGTTTTACCTTTGCAGTAGGTTGGGTAGGTGGCAGGCCCAGCAGTGCAGAGGTGCTATGTGAAGTGGGAGGCAACGTCTTGGTTATAAGCATCTGCGGTGGGGTGGACAGGACCGAGTCTGGGGTGTCTGGAGTGGGAGGAGAGTAGGCAGACTGGGATACAGAAGATATAGCAGGGACCTGATGAGCTGTCGTGATTCCACCTGAAACTAAAAGTGAGCCGGGAAAAAAGAAATGCATAAGCAACAAGGCAAACACACACCCATATATAAAATGTATTGTATATTTAATAATAACAATCTCTCTCTCTCTCTCTTATATATATTTAGATATATATTAAAAATATATATATAAAAAAATTATATATATATATATATATATATATATATATATATATATATATATTATATATTTATATATAATTTTTTTTCATACTTTTAATACTAATAAACATCCATCTCTAAATACATTAAATATTATAATATAATGTGTGTGTACTGTGAACACATATATTATAATATTTAATGTATTTACAGATGCATGTTTATTAGCATTAAAATTATGAAAAAATATAATTATAAAAAATATAATAATTATAAAATGATAAAAGTGTAATGTTTTTTAGTAATATATAGTTTTAGATCTTATATATTTATATTTATATGGTCATCTATTTTTCCCCCACTCTGTTCTTACTTGATTTGTGGCCTTTTTTAATTTTGCCCGGTTTGCCCCTAGGGATAGGTGCGGGAATTTCTTCTTCCTCTTGGGGCATCTGTGCAACCTTCTGCAGGAAAGCCTTCTCCAGAGACTGAGCCATCAGGACAATGTCATCTGTTGGCTGTAATAAACGGACGGCTTTTAGATCACATGGCAGTCTCTAGACGATACCACTGATGCATGTAATTGCACCATAACAGGCTGGGTTGAAGATCTGAGCCATTTAATGGAACATAACTTCAAGCTCTGAAAAAAACAAGGCTGAGCACTAATAGAAAGTTTTAACTAACGGTAAATTAACTGACTGACCTTGTTGTAGATGTAGCAGTTGGTGAACATGGTGTTGAAATCCTGCATGCACTCGCTGGCACTGCGGTAATAATTGTTCTCCAGTCTTTTCTTGATGGTCCCCATATCCATGGGCTGCTTAATGATGTTATAATAATCCTGCGTGAGAGAAGAGATGAGCGAATGCTTGTGTTTGGTACTTGTGGTACAACATGCCATCTTGTTAAATATTTAAACCCAGAGCTTAATAACAAATCTTATGATTTGAGAAACATCCCCCAATCAGTCCAAACTGGAACAAGAACAAGCTTACAGGGAGGTTGAGCTTGGCAGCGTCCACTGGCTCATGGAAAGGCCAGGCGAAGTGATGCCTCCACAGCGTCTTCTGTAAAGCCTTCTGGAGGAACTGCAGTTGGTTGGTCATGCGGCCCTGCCGAGCGGGGTCCCGTACAGGGGGTTGAGGGGGTCCAGATTGGTGTATCTGGGGCAGAGCAGGTCCCTCAAAACCTTCATACAGCAGCGACGGCTTGCGGATGCGCTTGCCGGGTCCGGAGATGGACTGCTCCATCATTGTGAGCCCCTGCATGCCGTCGCCCCCGCCCAAAGAGCTGTGGAGAACAGGGAGATGAGGGGGTCATGTAGAGAAGATTTTGGCCTTGGTTCACAGACAGGGCTGAGATTAAGGCAACAGTAGGCCTTCGTTAAATTAGGACATTTAAGTAGCTTTTATAAACATACCTTAGAAAAAAAAAAACATTACTGGCGTGCACCTTGAGGCAAAACAATGCAAGTTGCTTTCAGTTAATACATGAGTTTCAGTCTGATACTAGACAATCAATTATTATATAACATCAAATATTGGATACGTTTTATACCCAGACAAACAGAGACAAAACGATGAGCAACTTTTTTGATTTAATAATGAAATATGACGAGTCAACATAAGCACAGTACACTCGTCATGACTCAAACTCTGACTAATTGTCCGTTTTGCTTATGTTCACCGAGCATGAAAACACAACTGCCCCTCCAGCAGTTTATCTGCCCGGTCATGTGAGAGTTACGCGGTGACTCATTCCGAAACGACAAGCCAGAGTCCAACGGGAAACTGGGGGCGTGACCTTAGACAGACTTAATCCAGATCGGGTCATGTTTGTGTTCATCTGAGAAATTAGCCAATGAGTTTGCAGCTTTCAAAACTAATTTTGAAGCACAAATCAAGTCCCGTTGGCCTATTATCACTAATGATTCACCCCAAAAAAACGTTTTATTATTAAATCGCAAGTAAATATAACAATTTCCTGCTTCTTCAAAGCGAGGAAAATTTTCCCACGACTGTAATATTAACATTTAAACTTAATTTTATGTACATTTAATACCTCAAACATCATTATAGACTTGATTCTAAAACTGTTTCTATAAACTTATGCTATCATTACAAGTGCTTTAAAAATAAAACCCAAACAAGTACGGTTTACCATGAGCTCATGTACACGGGAAATGTACTCCTTGAGGGCTTTGAAATGCCTTTGATTTGCCCACAAATTGCTCATGTAAAACTTACCTTCCGAGGCCTGTTAAACATGATCGAGTTGACAGCACCCAATACTTGCATTACAAGTTTTTACATGTGCGCCTCCTTGGAAATCATTTACTGGGACTGCTCAGATAACACATGATGCAATATTTGTAAAAACATTGCACAAGTTACGTGATTTAAATATGAAACAAAACTATAGACTAGACAACAGTTAGGGTGGGTGATCACTCTTTCTGCAGTTGCTCTCAATGCCTTCCAGTCAGGTTCTGTGAGTGAAGGTTTGCATACTTGCCCCAGTTTGGACTTTGAGTGCAATTTAACAAACTGATGCTGATAGGCTGTTTCTAAAGAAGTCATTTTTGATAAATCCAATCACACAATATACATTTTTCAAATTTAGCCATGCTTGAAGATGATAAATTCTTCAACTTAAGAGATGTTTAATAAGTTTTAAGGTTTGAATGTACAATATAAAACATTGCTGAATGATACAAAAATCACAAACAGTTCACATTGAAAACGTTTTATTTTCAGTCCAAGTAAAAAGTTGGATTACAAACAATGTTTGGAAAAAACAATAAAAATAAATAATATTTCTAATTATTACTATTATTATCTGTCCCATATAATGCATGCTGATAGGGAGGGGGGCAGGCGGCGGGATTCGTGCGGCTCGTTTAAATACTCGCGTTGCTAAGCAACCAAAAGCGAAACAACTCCACAAATTATTCAGTGCTGTGCCATTAGACTTCAGAAATCAATGACACTAGTCAACAAAAGAGCCGTGAGGTGATCAAACAGGCTCGCGCACTGAGCTGCGGCCCTCGCGCGTGTTACATGTTGACAAAAGTCCATGTGGTGCGAGGCGGAAGCTCAACTTAACGAATGACTGAAACGAAAGAAATACATATAATAAAAAGCTAAAGTTTAACATTCAGGTCTCAAGACAAGGCAAACACGTTCAAATTAAAATAAGAGGCAAAACATCATACAAACACCCGATATATAGTTTTCCGAGTCAAAACGCCGTCTCATGACCTACATCTACACATGCAGAAATATAAATATCTCCGATAAACACATTATCGACCATAACAAGACCTCCCGTTACCACAGACAGTATTGCATGTAATCGGTTACCGATCAAACTCACTAGCACATGGTCACTGCAACACTCGCGGACGATAGAAACGATAATCGATGCAACATACACGTATTCAGTGAATCTAAAAAATCTGCACACACTTCCGAGTCGTAATAACCATCCAAAACAAATTCGTAACATTTTAAATAACGCGTCCACAACCTGTATGAGCAATAAAAAGATACAGTGGTAAGTTAGCTGATAGCATTAGCTTACCCTGCTAATTTTACGTTCGCATCCTGGAACTGCATATTTAACGACACACAGTTACACAATTCAAACAATCTCAAACATAAAAAGCGGTTGTATCGCCTAATCTTTACAGTCTTGAACACCGACAAATTCGACAATAAACAAACTGCCAGTCCGAGGGAACGAAAACGCGCATGCGCACTACAGGCGGGCAGTTGCTCGTTAAAAATCAGACTTTAAAACTTAAGACTAGTGGCGAACTGACGAGGTAAAAAACAGTCGTTTCAACACCACTGCTATTAGAAAGTCAATGCGGTTTTTTCCCGGTATTTCACTTGGAAGTTATCGCGACAGGACGCAAGTGAATAAAATACAATAATTCCGAAAGATGCCGAATTATGACAATATTCCAAACAACATTTTCGTTCACAGATCAAGTGCAATGCCATTTACTCCAACCGGTACCTGTCAAAGGGCGGGCTAATGGCCGTCTCCATCGGGATGGATCCGGATTCTGTTTTTAAACCGGTTTCGTTCGAGTATCCGAGTTTCGCGGCCTTGTTTTTCTGACTTCCTCTATCCTCCAGCTCAGCGCTACAATGAAATGGCGAAGTTGAGGCTCCGCCCGACTTTTTATAAACCCATCGACGGCTCCATTGGCTGATGTAACGCCATTGGTACACACCTACGCGTATTCTATAGGCCATTCGATCTGTCCGTCAAGTAGACCACGCCCCCACATCCTCCAGAGCACGGTTTGTGAATTTAAACCATATTATTTCGCAAAAAAACATATCTAGGCAACTGCGCCACTATAACCAACATACAGCGAAACATTTTCGCGAATAGTTTACAACACTTAAGGCTGCGCTAACATTTCCAGAAATACTGCGTTTCTCAAGAGTTGAGTGTTACGTCAAAAGACTTCGCTGATTGGTTCCCCAAAACTAAGGCGCGTTCACCCAGGGCAGGTTGGAAACACGCCATTGGCTCACCAGATTAGTCACGCGTAACAGACAAATGCGGCACACACACGTAAAGATCACCTCGCCTTACAGACTGTTCCTCATCTACTGCCTAGAAAAAAAAATTAAAAATAAAAAACACTACATAACTCAAACGTCTAAAGGCGACCACGTGTTAGTGATACATCCCTAAAATTTAACGGGAGAAAAAAGCAAACAGAGGCCTAAAAGCCAAGCACAATATTGTATAACACGGTTTTTTAAAATCATCCCATTTACGCGATGCAATTCAAACTAAAGCTGACAAAAGGCGAAGTCCTATGTCGATTCAACATGGCCTACAAGGAGTGTCCTCCATGAAATGACGCAGCAACTTTAGTCCTTCGAACGACGACCCGCTGTAATAAAACACGATTAAACGACCAAAAGCCCAATATAAAACACAAAAATAGACAGAAATAACTTAAATATTCGAATTACGTCGAAAATTTAACCAATTAGCACATAAAAAGAAGTACAGCGTTTAGGCCGACGTCGAGCTCTACACCACCACAGCCAAAATCATCTATTAACCTAAAATACGTTTGATTCTCCTGTGATTTTCTAGCCTTTTTGATAAAAGGTCGTCATTATTTAACAATATTATCGATGTTTTTAAATCAGCCGAGTTACATTTTAGAGGACACTTTTAACTACACTGATTGAAAGGGACTGTTTCCAGAAGCCATTAACAATTGATAGACGCCTAAAAGTAAACACCTGTATTTTAAAAAGATCTTCAAGTTAAAACGGTTTAGTACAACAGATTTTTTGGAAAAAGATATACTGCCGCCCATCCCCCACTACCAAGGTTACACATTTGAAACAATGTCATAGATAGTGGGAAACAAAAGTAAAACACTAATCCGGTCAAATTATTAGTGATCTATGAATTATTTAAATCAAAACACTTAATTTGAATTATTAATGTTTAACAACAGAATTGTCTAAATAAATCTAAATTTCTTTAACATATACCTCTATCCAGATTAAGTGAATTGAAAATAAAAAAGGAAATCAAAATATGTCGAATTCCTCATTGTTGGTCAAAAATCCTGATTTTCTTCTTGTCTTCAGCCACGTTTCTTTATTCAACACATTTCCCTCAAACATGTCCGACTTCTTCTTCCCCATTCATTGGATCGAAGTGGGGGCAGGGAGAGTCATGTGATCACCCACACAACTGATCGCGTGGCTTAAAACTGGTTTTAAGCCGGAATTCCATAAAAGAAGTCTTCTTTTTTAAATACACTGCATACAGTGAGCATTCCCTAGCGATTAAATACTCGACCTTCAAAAATCCATTAAATGTAATCGCGTAATTAGTCAGCAACGTTGATAAATCCAGAACAAAGAAGATACTGCTATCGTTGCAGCGCCATGATTGGATGGAACAGATCACGTGCCTCGCAAACCATCGCGCCATAGCAAATATTAAACCTGCTTATTTTTCACCGAGATTATCTTCTTGGAAAATGTAATCCGATTCCTTTAGATTCCTTCTAAATGCTCTGAATACTAGAGTTCATTTGAATAAACGCAGAGCAAAAAGTTTATTAGGAGCACGAGAAATCCATGTAATCAATAGCTTTCATCTCCCTTGAATGTAATCCTCTCTGCGCATGTGCAGTTTCATCTGCCTCCCTTCCCCCCCGAAACCTCACAGTATGAGCTAAAATGGAAACTTGTTCTTACTGACTAATTATTTTGACTGATTACAAAATATATCTACATTCAATTTAAAATAAGTTTGGGAAAATATATCCAGTGCATCCTTGAAAGGTTCTAAACAGTGACTTTTATTTTTAATCTAATAAGCAAGAGATAGCCTTATGTATGATTACCCTATATACTGGATTGTGATCACACTGCTCCTTTTATTTTTCAAAAAAATGGTTGACTGTACATTATCCTGCATACACAGCTACATGCCATGTTTTTTTATATATAATTTTTCCACCAGGAAACGTATTTGGAAAGATGCAGATAATTATCCCTTTATTCAATAGATTTTTAACTTTACTAGCCTATATACACATCCACCATGTTTAAATATATCCAACATCCTAAAGGCAGCCTAATATAATTATTAGTTAACAACATATCACTTTCAGAGGCTTGCTTTTAAAATAATATGCCTATATTTCAATATTTGTCAGGTAGTTATTTGACTATGTTGTGCTACATACAACAACATCTGTTAAAACAGCATGACAAATGGGAAAGCACAAGCCTGGCCTGTCACTCATGTCCCACAAAAGTGAGCACAGACAACACTAACCCAGTCTGACTCAGCGTCACAAGGCAACTTGGCCAGCAGGGGAAACGGTTGCTATGGAGGCTCTTGCTCGCACACTCTTTCCTTTTCCTAATAGCTGGCTGTTCTTGGCAATAGTGCTGAAGGAAAGCACTCACTTTTACAGTCATGGCTGGGTTTACATGGGGAGGATGTTTCATTGGATTAGATGTTTTTTCAAATATACTTTTATTGCATGTTTTAGCATGCGTGTGCATTGTTTAGTAATAAAATATTTTTATATTATTTTATATAAAATATATTAAGTAATGAAAATTAAATTACATTTTTGAAAATATATATAATCCTACTCCCTGTTCTATATTAAAGGGTTAGTTCACCCAAAAATGAAATTTCTGTCATTAATTACTCACCCTGCTATCATTACACACCATTGTAAGACCTTCTGAAAACAACTTAAGAAAGGTTTTTTGTCATTGCAGATTTTGAGGTCCAGAAAGGTGGTAAAGACATCATTAAAATAGTCAACGTGACTGCAGTGGTTCAACCTTAATGCTATGAAGTGACGAGAAATCTTTTTGTGTGCAAAAACAAAACAAAATTAATGACTTTATTCAACAATATCTTTGCTTTCTTTCCCTGTCTCTCTGCTACGCTGTTTACGTCCAGCTCCTCCAGGTTCTACGTCAGAACGCTGTATTATATTGGCCAACATTGTAACAAGTGAGCAGCACGACACATGCGTGTGATGCTGAAGCAGGCCAATAATGAGCCGGCGTTCGTAAACAGCACTCAATTCATATGGATTAGTTTTCCGATCTCTTTGTGAAGTTTTTGAAGCATCAAAATGGTAGTTGCAAATGCAGTCTATGAAGGAAATCTTACAGCATTCGGTCATCAAAAAGATCTTCATTTGTGTTCTGAAGGTGAATGAAAGTCTTCAGGTTCAGAACGACATGAGGGTGAATAATTAATGACATCATTTTAATTTTGGGGTGAACTATCCCTTTAATATAACCCAGATTGTGTTCATCAGAAAGAAGAAAGGCAGCTAGGATGGCTTGAGGGTGAGTAAATCTAGGGGTAATTTTCAACTTTAAAGTGAACTAATCCTTCAATTTCCATTCATTTGGATTATAGAGTTTTAACATAAACAAACTATTAAACATAATGTGATGCATATTTGTCAGTCATACATAAACAAAACAGGTAAGAAGAAACAAATAAGATTTCTGTAATAATAAATGAAATGTGTTTTAAATGCACAATAACAAGGTTTATTTATCATCAAAAAATCCAGTCTCTTACATTTTAATATCGCTTGATCAACAGCCACATTTTAACTACTTTTATACTTTTTAACAGAGTAAAAGTCCCCCTGTAGTCAATAATTTTATCTTTGATTACCAAAGTGACATATTTAAATGTTTTTTTCCTGTGAAAAAAGGTCCTCATGCCTTTGAATAGCTTGAATGTAACTACACCACACTTCATTTAGTATGCGGACCTATGAATATGCTAATTATGTTATTCACTCGAAGGAGCTCAGAGATCCACTTGGTCAACTTCCTGAGGTAAACACTGCACAATGGTACCGCTTTTTATAACGTCACAACAGTAGTATGTGATTAATTATGATTGATATGATTACCCTTTTGCTTGACTATGTTATCAAACAGCTAATAATGTGATGCTAATGTTACACAACTTCCCCCGCCGGGACCATGAAATGAGTGGTTACTGTTTGTGGCTTAAAATACACCAGCGATTTCAAACAAACATTTTTGAAACTGTCTTTAGATCACTACAGTTTTAAAGACAAAATGCTCAGCAATGGTGTTGACATGAATTTACACATGGTTTGTCATATTAAAAACACCACATAGACATTGTGTAATCAAAATGGATGGACATATTATACATTTTCAAATACACAAGACTTAAATTTAAGCCTAAATATTTTTGAGTGTATCCGATGCTGTTTTAAGCAGAACAATTAAATGGTCAGATGAAGCATAGTAGATGAAATTTAAAATAGCTAATTTTCTTTATATAATCTTTCCCCCTTAGAATCAGTTTCAGTCCCCCTTTTTAGCAGACACTGCAACGACTGCTATAGAAACCCATTCTTTGAGGTCTTATCTGTGAAAACCTCACTCGTCTTATAATTGTGGAGCTATTAACAGTGATTCTCACAGTCATTTGCACTTCTATTCTGAACCCAGACACAATGAATGCCAATGGCTGTGCTCTGCACAGGTGTGAAGTGTCGGTATGCAGCAGCATTGTTGCATTATCAGTGTTTTACCCCTGCAATAAAGACTCCACCAATCCCTTTGCAATCATTCGTGGAAATAAAGCGGAAATTCAAGAAGAACAAGAGCAGTTGGTATATTGCTTTACGTTAAAGCTTTTGTAATGTATTTTAAGCACTGTATGATCACAGCCATCTTTCTTCACTAAGATAGTTACATGTAGATAGTTTCAATCTACTTGTTTTTGATTTCTCAGATGTGTTGAGTGTATAAGAGGCAGTATCACTCATTCAGTGTGGTTGCAGGCATTTACATATTTCAATATGCCTTCAGATTTGCTGCTGAAAGGGAAGCACAGCAACAATTCAAGCTGTTTACAATGCATCAGCCTTGAGCCAAACAGAGTTAACAGAGTTATCAGATTCCATCAGGCATTTTATACAATCCTTCTGTTATTAGCCTATTCAATTTTCCATCAGGAGCTACAGTGGTGGGGAATGAAAAAGAAAATAATTCTTTCTTTCTGACTGCATGAAACTAGTGAGATATTATTGTTGCTAAGAATAGTTCCAACGAACAAATAAATAAATAAATAAAACTGAAGTAGAGAAAACAAAATAAAATTCCATAAAATAAAAAAAAATGAATCGCATAATGAATCGCTACAGTCTCGAATCTCGATGAGAATTTTATTTGGTGTACAACAGTGACATCTAGTGTTTATGATGGTGAAAAATTGAAAAATTGTAGCCTCTGTGTGCTACCGCCCCCCAGTGGACGAACCTCCAGTGCTCCAGTTTGCAACAGTTAAAATAAACTTTAAACGCCAATAAATCATAAAAAATTGCATATTTATATTCTGTAGTGTGGAAAAAATTTGTGCACTGTTAAAAGTTACTTAAAATGCATATTTAAATCGAGTTTGAGAAATTTCAAGTGTCAAAATTTGTATGTTCCCGCCATCGGGGGAGACCGGAGATGGTAGTAACATCAGTAACTCAGTGGTTGTTTGGGCTTTCTAGATTTATCAAACTTTGATACACAGTAGCCACGTTTGTCTACTACAAATAAAACTAATTTGGACGTGTACTACACAATCACAGATTATGTGAGTTAATGTCAAATTCAAAGAGTTCTGTTGTTACAACCCCTACTTGGCTACTCGCTGAGTTGTGACGCTAGCTGAGGTTAGATGCATGATTTGCTGAGATCACACTATATCATTTGTAAGAACAAAGAATAATCACTTTAGTAAAGTGAACAATTTAAAGTGACAAAAACATTGTAGGCTACTACTTCTTTCAGGACAGGATTTTAGCACAAAATCAACTACTGTGAGGGTTTGAATGTTTGTGTCTGTGTTACTGTATTCCTGTCACATTGGGTTCAGTCACTAGCTATGTTGCCCCAACTAATTTTACTATTCCTACTAATTTCACATAAAAATCGTTGGATAGAAACACCAAGGTGCTCGTAATTTCTAAAAACGTGCATAAAAAACTTGTCATTTGTGCTCATTTGAGGTGGAATGTTTTTATCTTAAGAAGACGATGCAAAATCCCAAGTATAAATCCCTTGTTGGACAACAAAAAACGTAAGTGACTTTGCATCAACAGAGTATGTGATTGATAACTGGACTCATTGGAATCATCATAGGGTTAGTTGTAATATTTTTAATGAACTATCCCCACCCCAAACAGCCAGCGAATTGTTTTAACATGTGGGTTTGAAGGTGACATGAATACAAAGTATGAAAATAAACTAGAGAAACAGCTTAAGGTTGTGTAAGTCAAATAACTGTATCTATAACACTATAATTGCTAGGCAAAATAATAATAAGAAGAAGAAGAAGAAGAAGAATCATCTTGATAAAAACTTTTACCTTCCTTCCTGAAAATAATTTTTTTGGTCATAAATTCTACAATGTTGCCGACAAGCCACTTCTCCTGTGAGCTCAGAAAGGGGATGACATCATCATCACAGATCTTTTCTGACTTGTTGTGTTACATCTAACCCTGTGTTACACCACTGCAAAAATCTGCATCTGCAAAAATATAAGATTTTAAAACAAATAAAATGGTTGTATTGTTATTTAGATTAGATTCAAATACAATTGAATTAAATTGTTTAAAAAAATATTTTGTTATTTATTTTGTTATATTTTAAGAAAATGTTCGTAACACAGATACTGATCCTTCATTAATGAATAACTACAGGAACAAATGAGTAACACATTATTAACACTCCAACTAACAAGAAACTCTGATTAATGAATTAGTAAGTAATAGTTGAAGGTGGTAGATGAAAATAACTGATGATAAAAGACATTAAATCTCCCAAGATCTGATTAAACAACTCCACAAACAGCATTTTGTTGGGCTCTTGACCCTTGACTTTGTGTGTGTGATCCCTGTGATGGGCCGGTCATCTGTCCAGGCTGTTTTCCAGCTTTGAGATCCGAGACATTGGGAAAGACTCCAGCTTCTGTTTATCTGAATATTTTTTTGATTATCGGCATTGTTGAGATTCATATGCCGATTCTTCTTGTCTGTATGTGTCTAAGTAATGCTGTAGGTGAAAACACTTTAAATTTTACATATTAATCAATAGCCACAATTCTGCTGGATTTCATGCTGTAGAATCATGTGGCTACTTTTAAGAATAAAACAAGATTACTAACACATTAGCAATTACCTACATAACCGGAGCAATAAACTCTGGATAAGCTCAGTCGATGATTCACTACTCACTACTCGATGATTACATCAACAATAAATAGCCAACATCAACTGATCCCATTTTCTCTTTTTTTCTGTTCTTCAAGTGATTCTGTTTCTTAACAGCAGGTCTTTGTCACTAATGTTCAATAGTCACACGATTAATTAATTGTCTTGATTGAATGATCTTGTTTGGGTCTTTGAAGGTCTGGTCTCGACCACACCTCTCGTCTTGAATGGTCTGGTCTTCACCTCTGAAATTAACTCAAAGATGTGTAAATGTGTCATATTAACACATTTCAGGTGTGCTCAGCCTCACAGATTGTGTTGATGCTGTGAACAAATATGTGATGTTGTGTTCATTTTAAAACTACACATAATATGTGTAAAACAATTGAATTCTTCCAACACATTTTTATGCAATGTTGACACAAAATGTGTAAACTAGAGTCCTACACATAACGTGTAATTTTTCCACTCATTTCTTCTTGGAGTGGATTATCAAAAGCACTTTGTATGTTTTCAATTGGCCCAAAATGATAATTGCTTGGTTAATAATACACACAACACAGGAAATTCAGTTGTTTACACATTTAACACAACTGCATAATGTAACAGGGAAAGTATACATGTAGAGCACGAAAGCAATAAGAATATGCAAGAGAATGGGAAAATAAAGAGGTTTTAGTGTAAAGGTGGTGGTGTAGGTAGAGGAAGGGGTGCTTTATTTATAAGAAATTCAAAATAAAATACTCTGGCATAATTTCATGTTTGAATATACATATAAATAAATTTTATAAATATCAGTAATTTTAAAGCAGTGTGGTATTCCAGAAAGCAGGTTATGTGACATAACCAGGTATGTTTAAGAGTAAGTAAGCCGATAACCTCAACTTTTGGTTCCAAAAATGGAGGTAACTTTCAGAGTATGTAAGTAGCCATAGCAACTTCTGAACATAACCTTATTTTGTTTAGTTTGCTTAAGATGTATTCAGATGCGTATTGTTTAATTAATATAGTTATATTAATGTAACTAAATTTGTTATTTGTTGTTCTCAGTCGGAAAAGGGTGGCTTGCCCTCTTCAGGTTGGTGGAGAGCTCCTGCCTCAAGTGGAGGAGTTCAAGTATCTTGGGGTTTTGTTCACGAGTGAGGGAAGGAAGGAGCGTGAGGTTGACAGACGGATCGGTGCAGCTTCTGCAGTAATGCGGTCGATGTACCGGTCTGTCGTGGTGAAGAAGGAGCTGAGCTGCAAGGCGATGCTCTCGAGTCAATCTACGTTCCTACTCTCACCTATGGTCATGAGCTTTGGGTCATGACCGAAAGAATGAGATCCCGGATACAGGCGGCCGAAATGAGCTTTCTCCGCAGGGTGGCAGGGCGCTCCCTTAGAGATAGGGTGAGGAGCTCGGTCACTCGGGAGGAGCTCAAAGTAGATCCGTTGCTCCTTCACATCGAGAGGAGTCAGCTGAGGTGGCTCGGGCATCTGTTTCGGATGCCTCCTGGACGCCTCCCTAGGGAGGTGTTCCGGGCATGTCCCGCCAGGAGAAGGCCCTGGGGAAGACCTAGGACACGCTGGAGAGACTATGTCTCGGTGTCCCCCCGGAAGAGCTGGAGGAAGTGTCTGGGGAGAGGGAAGTCTGGTAATCTCTGCATAGACTGCTGCCCACGTGACCCGGCCCCGGATAAGCGGTAGAAAATGAATGAATGAATGAATGAATTTGTTATGTAGTCACATTAAGTTAATAAATAGTTAGTTATATATATACAATATTATATTATACAATACATACATACATATAATAGTGCTATATATATATATATATATATATATATATATATATATATATATAGTTATAATGTTTAAATGTTGATTGATTTCTAATATATGTATTTATTTTATTGTAACCTCACACATGGATCTTCTTTTTTCCTTTTTTTAACAGGACGTTTTCTATACTATAATTTCTATAATAAAATACATATGTGATATCGTATTAAATATTTAGCATCAAACAAACAATATAATTCTTATTCTCAGTGAATAAAGATTACTTATGCAATAAAAAGATTATTATGATTATTACACAACCACCAAATAGGTGGCGATGTGCGCTTAGTAGGTTATGTAACTCGCCATTAAAGAAGAAGGAAGAATGGCGCTCTTTTTCTCAGCGTCTGTTTCCATGGTGAATCATCGATTCGTCGCTCGGTTGAGAATGTCTTGTGTGTTAACCGGGTTGGCTCAACTTACTCCCTGATGCGTTTTTGAAGGAACATACCTCGAGTATGCAAGGTTTGGGTTAATCAACCGAGAGTTCAGGGTATATGTGACGGTAAGTTAACCTTGCTTTCTGGAATCCCCCCCAGATGAGATAATTGTCAAATGTCTCATTCTGCAAATTTGCAACATTAAGCCTGATAATGCAACATCCAGAGGAAATCAATACATCATTGTGGCAGAGTGAAAAGATTTTATAGATCTCTCTCAAATACTGATAAAACTGCTAATTTCAAGTATAGGACGGTTGGTACACTATGTCAGGTGGTACAATGATATACTGTATATTAACAAATATTTGGTTGTGCCACCTCACAAAAAAGTCAAAAATTAATTTAAGCACCTTGAAATGTTATGTAACGACTGAAACTTGTTTAAACACATTGTTCATGACTCAAAAATATGCATTTCATCAGATTTGAATGGATTTTTTTAAAAATACCTTTTTTGAAGACATTTTTTGTTTGTCTTATATAACAAAATATAACAAAACCTGTAGGTAAAACATTACAATGAACGTGTATTTTCATTAGTGTATTTGTACATCCACAGCTGAAAATGTTCTAAAATCAATAGACAATACGCCTGTAGTTTTGATTTTAGAATTTATTTTTAATAAATGATTTACTAGAAAAAATGCAGTGCTTTATTTTACAGTAAAGTTGAACTGTTTGGCGAAGGTAAGAGTGTGTTTAGATAACTGTGCCAACTGTTTTGAGAGCAGTTACTTTACTTTGAAGAAATGTGTCAAATCGATTGAGAAAAACTGTAATAATTGATGTTGATCCAGTACCATATGAATTTATCTTCATGAATGAGGCTGGGTTTAACCTGACAAAAGTAAGACGAGAGAGAAACATCACTGGCCACAGAGCTATTTTGAATGTCCTGGGCCCATGTGGAGGTAACATCACAATGTGCGCTGCAATCACACAGAATGGGATCCTCTACCGGCATGCCGACTTAGACAGACTACACATCGTCATGACAGAATACCAAATGGATGGAGGACAGATGAGATGCATTGTTATCTGTGACAATATATCTTTTCACCCATCTGGGGGGGGGATTCCAGAAAGCAAGGTTAACTTACCGTCACATATACCCTGAACTCTCGGTTGATTAACCCAAACCTTGCTTACTCGACGTATGTTGGTTCCAAAAGCGCATCAGGGAGTAAGTTCAGCCAACCCGGAGTATGTTCCTGTTAACACACAAGACATTCTCAACAGAGCGACGAATCGATGATTCACCATGGAAACAGACGCTAAGAAAGAGAGCGCCATTCTACTTCCTTCTTCTTTTGTTTAATGGTAATTTACTTAACCTACTTTACTCACTCAGAATAAGAATGATATTGTTTGTTTGATGTTAAATATTTAATACGATATCACATATGTATTTTATTATAGAAATTATAGAATAGAAAACGTCCTGTTAAAAAAAGGAAAAAAGCAGATGCATGTGTGAGCTTACAATGAAATAAATACATATATTAGAATCAAATAAACGTTTAAACATTATAATAGTGCTTTATACTATATATAAGCACTATTATAAATATATATATATATATTGTATAATATTGTACATATATACATATATGTACAGTACTGTGCAAAAGTTTTAGGCAGGTGTGAAAAAATGCTGTAAAGTAAGAATGCTTTCAAAAATAGACATGTTAATAGTTTATATTTATCAATTAACAAAATGCAAAGTGAGTGAACAGAAGAAAAATCTACATCAAATCAATATTTGGTGTGACCACCCTTTGCCTTCAAAACAGCATCAATTCTTCTAGGTACACTTGCACACAGTTTTTGAAGGAACTCGGCAGGTAGGTTGGCCCAAACATCTTGGAGAACTAACCACAGTTCCTCTGTGGATTTAGGCAGCCTCAGTTGCTTCTCTCTCTTCATGTAATCCCAGACAGACTCGATGATGTTGAGATCAGGGCTCTGTGGGGGCCATACCATCACTTCCAGGACTCCTTGTTCTTCTTTACACTGAAGATAGTTCTTAATGACTTTCGCTGTATGTTTGGGGTCGTTGTCATGCTGCAGAATAAATTTGGGGCCAATCAGATGCCTCCCTGATGGTATTGCATGATGGATAAGTATCTGCCTGTACTTCTCAGCATTGAGGATACCATTAATTCTGACCAAATCCCCAACTCCATTTGCAGAAATGCAGCCCCAAACTTGCAAGGAACCTCCACCATGCTTCACTGTTGCGTGCAGACACTCATTCGTGTACCGCTCTCCAGCCCTTCGGCGAACAAACTGCCTTCTGCTACAGCCAAATATTTCAAATTTTGACTCATCAGTCCAGAGCACCTGCTGCCATTTTTCTGCACCCCAGTTCCTGTGTTTTCGTGCATAGTTGAGTCGCTTGGCCTTGTTTCCACGTCGGAGGTATGGCTTTTTGGCCGCAAGTCTTCCATGAAGGCCACTTCTGACCAGACTTCTCCGGACAGTAGATGGGTGTACCAGGGTCCCACTGTTTTCTGCCAATTCTGAGCTAATGGCACTGCTCGACATCTTCCGATTGCGAAGGGAAGTAAGCATGATGTGTCTTTCATCTGCTGCAGTAAGTTTCCTTGGCCGACCACTGCGTCTACGGTCCTCAACGTTGCCTGTTTCTTTGTGCTTCTTCAAAAGAGCTTGGACAGCACATCTGGAAACCCCTGTCTGCCTTGAAATTTCTGCCTGGGAGAGACCTTGCTGATGCAGTATAACTACCTTGTGTCTTGTTGCTGTGCTCAGTCTTGCCATGGTGTATGACTTTTGACAGTAAACTGTCTTCAGCAACCTCACCTTGTTAGCTGAGTTTGGCTGTTCCTCACCCAGTTTTATTCCTCCTACACAGCTGTTTCTGTTTCAGTTAATGATTGTGTTTCAACCTACATATTGAATTGATGATCATTAGCACCTGTTTGGTATAATTGTTTAATCATACACCTAACTATATGCCTACAAAATCCCTGACTTTGTGCAAGTTTACCTTGAAGAATTGATGCTGTTTTGAAGGTAAAGGGTGGTCACACCAAATATGGATTTGATTTAGATTTTTCTTCTGTTCACTCACTTTGCATTTAATTGATAAATATAATCTATTACCAAGTTTATTTTTGAAAGCATTCTTACTTTACAGCATTTTTTCACACCTGCCTAAAACTTTTGCACAGTACTGTATATATATATATATATATATATATATATATATATATATATATATATATATATATATATAAAATAGTAACTATGTAACAAATTTAGAAATTTAGTTACATCATTAATATAACTATATTAATTAAATAACATGAATCTGAATACTAACCCTGGAATATAACCTGCTCCAGAGAAGGTTTTGTTCAGAGAATAAGTTGCTATGGCTACTTACATACTCTGAAAGTTACCCCCGTTTTTGGAACCGAAAGTTGAGGTTATCGGCTTACTTACTCTTAAACATACCTGGGTATGTCACATAACCTGCGTTCTGGAATAATCCCCGGGCGGTATTCCAGAAAGCAAGGTTAATTTACCGTCACATATACCCTGAACTCAAGGTTGATTAACTCAAACCTCTCTTACTCCAGGTATGCTGGTTCCAAAAACGCATCAGGGAGTAAGTTCAGCCAACCCAGAGTATGTTCCCGGTTAACACACAAGACATTCTCAACCGAGCGACGAATCGATGATTCACCATGGAAACAGACGCTGAGAAAAAGCGCGCCATTCCACTTCCTCCTTCTTCTTTTGTTTAATGGCGATTTACAAAACCTACTTAGTGCACATCGCCACCTATTTGGTGATTGTGTAATAATTTTTTCAATCTTTTTATTGAATAAGTAATCTTTATTCACTGAGAATAAGACTTATATTGTTTGTTTGATGCTAAATATTTAATAAGATATTACATATGTATTTTATTATAGAAATTATAGAATAGAAAACGTCCTGTTATAAAAAGGAAAAAAAGCACATCAGATGTGTGTGATTACAATAAAATAATTACATATATTATATTATATATAAATTGAATAAACATTTAAACATTATAATAGTGCTTTATACTTTATACATATATGTACGTATGTATTGTATAATATAATATAATATAATATATATATATATAACAGTAACTATGAACAAATTTAGAAATGTAGTTACCGTGATAAAACTATATTAATTAAATAACACACATCTGAATACCTCTTAAGAAAACTAACCCTCAAACTTAACCTGCTCCGGAGCAGGTTATGTTCAGAGAGTAAGTTGCTATGGTTACTTACATACCCTGAAAGTTACCTCTGTTTTTGGAACCGAAAGTTGAGGTTATCAGCTTACTTACTCTTAAACATACCTGGGTATGTCACATAACCTGCTTTCTGGAATACCCCCCTGGTCTTGTGTGTTGTGTTTGGTCATTACATTCATGTACTTTACTCTAAAAATATCTCTGGAAAAAACAAAGAACAAACCCAGACTATATCATTAGAAAAGTGGAAATGTTACAAGTGTTAAAGTACAGCTGTTAGGTTTTGTGGCAGATAGGAAGTGCACGACGGAGGGAATCTTCAAGGAGAACCTTTTCAGTAAACAACACAAAAAGGAGAATAACAAGGAGATATATTTAACCAAAAAACACCATAAACTGTTTAACAACAGAAGACAAGGGACTAAATGAAACAGAAGGCTTAAATACAAAGAGAACAGAGGAGTAAACGAGACTAATTAACTAAACACAGCTGGTAAACAATCATAATTAAGGTGACCATGACAACTGAGGAGTGGCGGGAAAAACTGAACAAAGGAGGACATGTGATAAAAATAAACAGAGTCCAAAACAGACAGACATGTGACAGTACCCTCCCTCTCCCGTAAGGCACGTCCTCGCGCTGTAATACATCCAAGAGGTGGGAGGGTGGGCGCTCCGGGAGATTGGGAGGTTAGGCCGAAGCCAGGGACTCAGGCGACAAGGGCAAAGCTGGCCGGCGCAGCCTCTGTGGCCTTGTCCCGGACCCCAGGATTACCACTATGACCATGGGATGAGCCACTGTACTCACATGAACTGTTTTAAACATGTTTAGTACCTTTATGGGCAGTGGAAAAGGAAATGATTTTGCTGGAAATGTAGGCCTCACTAAGTCATCGGATTTCATCAAAAATATCGTAATTTCGGGTGTAGAACGACATGAGGGTGAGTAATCAATGACTGAATTTTCATTTTTCAGTGAACTAATCCTTTGAGTCATCTTTTACTCACCCTGTGTTGTTCCAATGTCCTTCTTGCCTTGTGTCATATGGCCAAAGACTTTCCAAGAATCACAGCTGTAGAATTGCATAAATTAATTCTTTGAGTCAGAAAGGCTTTTAAAAAATCCATCAGGACAATGGTTGGATCTTCCATCAGGACAATGATCCAAAACAAGCATCAAAATCAACACAAAAATGGGCTGCTGAGCACAAAATGAAGCTTCTGCCATGGCCGTCCCAGTTCCCTGACCTGAACACTATAGAAAATGAGTGAGTGCACTGAGGAGGAGAGGCACCAAGATGGCGCTGGGAATCTGAAGGATCTGGAGAGATTCTGTATGGAGGAATGGTCTCTGATCTCTGTCAGGTGTTCTCCAAACTCATCAGGCATTATAGAAGAAGACTCAGAGCTGTTATCTTGACAACAGGAGGTTGCAAAAAGTATTGAATAAAAGGGCGCCAATAATTGTTGCCAACGTGTTTTGGATAAAAACATTTATTTCATAATGTGAGTTTCCCCTCTCTTTAAATTCTTTTAATTCAATGAAAGGTTAGAGTTTTGTGAATTTTTTTTAATGAAAGATCAAAAGGATAAACAATGCAGATTTATTTTTATAGCCATCTTTGGTCATATTTACCAAGGGTGCCACTAATTCTGACCCTGACTGTATATATATAGGCCTCCTAGACTATGAGATCAAACAGAAGAATAAAGAACCCACTGGCACATGGACTCTCACCCATAGTTACCATGTTATTTGAACACAACCACACCACTACCTGTTTGTTTCTCTCTTAACTCATAACCAACAAACCATCACACCTCAGACCACATGTGCTGCAAGATTCAGATTATTTAAACAATTTGACTTCAATTTGAGTGGTATTAACAATAAAAAAAATATATATAAATGTATTTTACAAGGTTAACTGTTGTTAATATAAGTTTCTAGCCTTCAATAGGCCTAGGATTTTTTGATAGAAATGCTGTGTCATGCCATTTTGTTGAGAAACTGTGCATTTATGGTCACAAGGTGGTGCCAGTGTCTCTGGATTAGAAACCAGATGCACAAGCATATTTGGCGCCTCAAATTTGTTGGATTATTCTTGATTGGGCACGAGACTCGTAAGAAGTTGCCATGTGAGTGAGGAAGGATCAGGTTCGAAATATCAGAAAACAATGTAAATAGTGTTTTTTAGCAAATAGGCTGTATGAAAAGACTTTTTAAAAATGATGATATGTTCTGATAACACTATTAAGTTAAATAAACATTTATATAAAAGAAAAGTGAACCAAAAAGATGTAATATATCCTATCTACTGACAAAAATTACTGCCTGTTTAGTCGCTCATGAGTGAAATGTATTTATCAGTCTCTTGGGGGAGCTCTTTATCAAACCAAAATAAATCAGCAAAAGCTGTTAAGAAGGGACTTCCCAGACTTCAAGAGTTTATTGCAGTGAATGCCGCAGTTTACCACATTTCTGTTGATGTAAAGCTTCACACCCCTACAGTTCCCCCGCTGGGAAATTTGGGGGATTATCAGTCCATAAACTGAACCAAACTGGCACAATGCCCGGTGTAGTCTGCTCATTTACATTTGTATAATTGTTAAGAGTAGGCCTATAGGCTTATAAACATATATGTCAAAGTGAATCACATTGAGGATAGTGCAGAAATATTTAATATTTAAAAATATAATTTACATTTATCATATGTTTTTTATGAACTCATCTGCCCAGAAGTTATTATTTGTTTGTTTTGAATGTAGGTTAGATTATGTAGGCTAAGTTCTCCATTGTGTTGGTACCAGTCAGAACTGTTGTCAAAAGCCCAACCCAGTTGCTTAGTTTCGTTATTACAGATAATGTTTTGGAAATGAACCATTTTATTTATTTGTGATGACTCATTGAAGCAGGTTTTTCAGATCCACATACAAACCTCTTTCAACAGGCATGCTAAAAATGATCAGAATTTCCCTAAGTTTCCCTGTTATGTCATCCACAATATCATTTTTATATAGACTGGTCCTGTGGCAGTAAAATAGAATCATTGATTAGATTCAAAATAACTTCAGTGTTTAAAGTTCATACATTTTGCAAGGGAGCGGCTAGTCTGCATTTGATCCATCTATCATCTCTTTCCCTCCCCCACAATCCCAGGACTGTATGCTTGGGATTGGCGTGGCATCACCAAACTACAGTAGAAAAGAAAGTGAAAGAGTGCCGGCTCGGGACTTTCCAGGGTGTTGTCATTATGTTTGGCATGTGATATTCAACCACTGGTGGCGTGATTATACAATCAAACCAAAAGAAGAACATGCGGGAAAACTCATAAGAGCTTTGTCAGGACTCAAAGAGACAAAAAAAATACACGCTGTAAACAAAACACAATCTTGTACGAAACACTAAAATGATGCTGTTGTGTTAACTTAAGGTGAGCTATTGCATCGTTTGTTTTGACTGTTGTTTGTTGATTTATTTTTTCCGTAACGTTTGTGGCAAACCTAAAAAAGTACCTAAAAGCCTGTCAGCCATTTTATATCTCATCACTCTTCCTCCTTCCATTTTGTGTACTGAAATATGAGCCAGTTAGGCCTACCACTGAAATTTACAAATAATATACATAAAAAAATACATACAAAATACATAAAGGATACAGCAATAAAAACATTACAACAACAGTTCATTGAAAGCCAAATTTTGGAACAGAAAAGATTAATACCTTGAAGTTTCATCATATTTTTTTCTAAAGTTATTTAACTCAGCTTGCATTAAATCCTAATATTCAATATTATCTGTTACAGAGTTCAAAAGAGTTCAAGGAATGCTTTTTTTTATCCCAACAGAGAGATAGATAATAATAATAATAATAAAAAATTCTAAACAAGTAGCATTCTCAATAAAAATAGAATAGAACAAAAATAGAACAATTATTCATTGCTTAATGAAATGGCAGTCATTTTGAGGCAGTACCTTGTAATGAGGCCAAAACATCACTTGTATGTATATTTTCCAATAGGGGGTGATATAACTTAACAATCATGGACGCACCATGAATAAACAGGCCTGTACTACCGCAACAAGAACAATAGGGACTTTCCAACAAAACAATATCTAAACCCAAAGGTGATCAATACAACAGCATTCTGAAATTTTTAGGGGAAATTAAGTTGATGTACCATGAGATGAAACTAGGGAAAAAAGTGAAAATAAATACTGGTTGTATTATAGTCAACCATTAATAGTGATATGGTTTTAAATGGCTTCAGCAATAAGCATTGAAAAACAGAAAAAAAGGGTGTGAAACAGAAAAAAATGTGTTAAAATTGTACATTTAGGGGTACAACATCCTGTCACTGAGACAGTACCCTTAAAAGAACACCTTTGTACCCTTTTTACTCCAAAATGGTGCAAAAAGGTACATATTATTACCTCAGAGTATACTATTATGTACCTTGTAGGGGTAAAAAGATTTTCTTTTAAGGATACTTTTAAATTCTACCCTAAAGTTAGAATTTTAACACCTTTTTTTCTGTGTGAAGGAAGAATATTTGCATATGCATTCTCTTTATAGAGAATGTGATGAGATCCTTTCACTTTCACCTGAACTTGGCAAATTATTATTTCAGATCACAAAATGGCCGACAATCGCAAAATGGTGCTGCAAATAAGAGCTCAGATAAACTGGACTGGCAACCTGGGCATTTCATGAAAGTCATGTGATTTCACAAAACCAATTGTGCATCTTCACTGGCATTTAAAGCTCTGCAAAGTGGAAACACTTAACTCATTCATTGCCAGTCGTTTTATTTCTTCACAGCACAACCAAAAAAAAACCCTTTATCCTTCCTTTGTTAAGTGTGAAATTGAAGTCTTTATCTTTCCTGGTGTGTAGAGAGATAGAATTTTGTGAAATGCTAACACAATAAAGCTCATCGAGAAGACAAAAAAAAGATGCTTTAAACACACAATCTTGCACAGCACACTAAAAATGATGCTCTGTTGTGTTAACTTAACGTGAGCTTTTGTATCATTTGTTTCGGCTGTTGTCTGTTGTTTCGTTTTTTTCTGTGGCATGTTTGTGGCAAAACTAAAAAAGTACCTAAAAACTTGTCAGCCATTTTTATAATATCTCATCACTCTTCTTCCTGCATTTTGTGAAATTTCAGTCAGTTACTATTTAACATATTTCATTGAAAGCCAAATAGTGGAACAGAAAAGACTGATAGCTTGAAGTTTCTCATTTATTGAAAAAGGTTATTTAACTTATCTTCCATTCAAGCGATAAATCCTGATATTCAGTATTATCTGCTGTTATCATTGTTTAAAGAGTTCAATTAATGAACTCTTCTCCCAATGGAAAGATGAATAAAAATGGAAAATACATGTGCCAAAACTGACACATTAGAGACTCTAAAGATATATAATCTGCATGTTTGTCGGCAACAGTTATAAATTGTATAATGTAATGGCAGTAATTTTGAGGCAGTACCCTGTAATTGAGGCCAAAACATCACTGTACCATATCTTGTCAACAGTATATTTTCCAATAGGGGGTGATAAAACAACATCGCAATTGCGGACACACCATGAGTGAGGCATTACCAAGCAATAAGAAACAGGCCTGCAGTACTGCACCTCTAAAACAAGAACAATAGGGACTTTCCAACAAAACTACCAACCCAAAGGAGATCTATAAATACATCAGCGCTCTGAATATTTAGGGGAAATTAAGTTGATGAAAAAAGTGGAGGCAAACACTGGTTATATTATATACAATCATTACATAGTGGTTTGGTTTTAAAATGATTGATTGGAAAACTGCTAAATTTCAGGATGTGAAAGTAAATAATGTGTGCATATGCATAACCTCACCCTCCTTACTGAAGCGAATACTATGTTTCGAATGTGATGAGGAATGTGAAAAGCTTCACATGCTTTCACTATCACCTGAACTTAGCAAATTATTGTTTCAGATCACAAAATGGCTGACAATCACAAAATGGTGCTGCCAATAAGGGCTCAGATAAACTGTACTGGTAACCTGGGCATTTCATGAATGTCACGTGGTTTTCCTGAAACCAATTGTTTATCTTCACTGGCATGTAAAACTCTGTGAACACTTAACTCATTCATTGCCATTCGCTTTCTTTTTTGATTGTGGCAAAATGAAAAACACCTTTTTAATTATTTGATTATCCTTCTGCCTTCCTGGTGTGTAAATTTGATTTGTGAAATGTTATCTTTACTTTTGATTGCTTTTGTAGCAAAAAAAAAAAAAAGGTAATAGATTCCACTTAGACTATAAAATGTTTACAATAAAGCTTGTTACCAAAATCTACACAAAAAATACATGCTCAATGCAATTTTAATCTGAGCTACTTTCTTACTTTCATATTGTAGGAAAAGATACATGGGTCTTTAACCCATGAAGGTAGGCTATATACTTAAATGAAAAAATGGTGACAACCCATTTGAGGCAGGTAGACAGCTGGCAATGATATAAAATGGAGACCATTCCTGCATGCCATGCATTCTATCCAACCTATCTTCATTAAATAGTAATAAAAATTATAAATGTCACATACTAGTTAGGATCGACATGGGACACAGGCCATCTTGTCATATCTGTTGGCATAAGGGGTGGGACAACACAGCATGAACCAGATACAGCCAGACACCAATCCAAACACACAAATGTGTACCAGGTGAAACAACAATAGGGACTTTCCAGCAAAACAGGGTTTGCTTGTTTGATAGTTGATCTTGTGATGGATACACAGCCCAAAATAAAAATCAAATGTGTGCATGCCAAAGCTGACAAACAGCCTATGCAAAATTAATTTCTGTTATTCAAAATCTAACATTAAGTTCTCACCTTCATATTGCTCAATAGCAAACATTAAAACAATTCAATTATGGAGCATTGTTGGCTTTGGTAATGTGATAACATGAAATGAATTCAGACTGATTTGTTTATGGCTGCTTATTGTTCTAATAAAGCTGGAAGAGCTAAAGTCTGCTGGCTGTTCTTTAAAATAGCTATCAGTTAAAATGTACACTAAACATTCTTAAAAGACATTATTATTTTTATATCATTATTATATAAAGTTGTTGTGACAAACACATTTTATTAACTTTAAATGACATTTGCATTTATGAGTGTATGTGTGTGTTTTGCATCAACACACACACACACAAATCAGGTTAACTAACAAAAAGGTGCTGCCGGGCAGAGTGCCAACAAACAGGATTGGCAACTTAGGAATTTCAAGAAAGTGACACAGTTTCACCAAGCAACTGTGCACCATTTCTGATCTTGTAAAGTCCCTGTAAGCACTCATTTTATATAACTTTGAACAGTATTCGTCTATTCTATATATATATATATATACAGCTCTGGAAAAAATTAAGAGACCACTGCAAAATTATCAGTTTCTCTGGGTTTACTATTTATAGGTATGTGTTTGGGTAAAATTAACATTTTTGTTTTATTCTATAAACTACTGACATTTTTCCCAAATTCCAAATAAAAATATTGTAATTTAGAGCATTTATTTGCGAAAAGCAACAACTGGTCAAAATAACAAAAAATATGCAGTGGTCTCTTAATTTTTTCCAGAGCTGTATATATATATATATATATACAGTACATATATATATATATATACAGTACATATATATATATATATAGTTTAAAATGAAGCACATTGTATAAAAAAACCACTTAAAATAACAGTTCATTTATAAATGAGTCACAAGCATTAGCAAAATGTTACATGTCTGTTTGTTTTTGACTTTGTTAATTTTCTTTTAGTCACATGTCTTCCTTTCCTTCCTTGTGCGCTTCATCCTCGGACACACACTGTAACAGAACGCAAGACCCACAAAAAGATGATCCGGACAGAGGACCTCCTGCGGGGACTGCAGCAGAGTGATAGGCCTTTGGAGAGGTATGTGGAGGAGTTTCTCAAGCTCTCCTATCAGGTGAGCTGGCCTGACGCTTTGCTCAGTGTGTGTTTTGGATAGGACTGGATGAGGAGTCCGTTCACTATTGCGAACCTGCTTGTTATTTTTCCCTAGTTGAGTTGATTAATCTTATTCTCTATTTAAATGGTTCAAATTTTGAAGTAGAAGTTAAAGCAGAGAAGTATTTTCCTCATCAAGCCACCTCTGAAACACACCTGGTCTCGCCAGCTCACCCCACGCTGATTCCCTCCACATACAGCTCAAATGGATCCGTCCATTTCTGCCCTCCGACGCTTCCCTGTGTCCGTAGGTGGGGTTACAACAGCGCTGACCTGGGGCCCAAAGTTACAGACCCAGCACTCACATCTGTCACGTCAGTGTTCAAGTCTGCCTCCCTTCCTCCATCTGCTGCTCCTAAGGTCACCCCAGTCCTCAGTCCAGTTATGAAGATCGCGCCATCCCAGAGCCTCGTCTGAAGATGGCCGCCATTGCAGAGTCTCGTCCCAAGATGGCTGCAATCCCAGAGCCTTATCCCGTAATGGCAGCTGTCATGGGGGTGTCTTCCAACCGTCCACATGTCCTCGGAGGCTCCAGTGCCCCTTGTGCCATGGCACCCTCTGGGTAGTAATATTTCATGTCTGTTTTTGACTTGATTGGTTTTCTTGGTTTTTCTTTGAGTCTGTCTTTGTGCAGTTTCCCGCCACTCCTTAGTTGTCATGGTCACCTTAATTATGATTATTGTCTTCTAGCTGTGTTGAGTTAATTAGTCTTGTTTGCTCCTCTGTTTCCTTTGTATATAAGCCTTTAGTTTCAGTCTGCTCTTTGTGTTGCATTGATGTTAATTTTAGGTTTACTGTTTTTTTGGGGGGGGTTTTTTGCCTAGTAGGGAAGTATGCATATTAAGATGCAGCCGTTGTCTTGGTTAGCTGTGTTATCATCACTAAGAGGTCTCTATCTCAGTTTATAATAACTTCCTTTCTTATCCAGGGCCTGCTGATCTTATGGAATAATAAAACGTGTAATAAACTATCATTAAAGGAGTCAGTGCTGATCTGTGCTTTATTTGACTAGTTTCCTCAGACAAAAGAGTCTTTGCTGACTCATTTTACATAATTCAATAGATTGGTCAATAACAATAGTTTAAGATGCTATACAATTACGCCAGAAATAAACACACATCTCTTCGGTTTTACTGGCATTCAGATGTAGAACAGCTTCCCAACACCATTTTGTAAATAATCAACAACTGGCCTGTGTCTCCTCATCAACCAACAGACTCACCACCACCATGTCGTCAGCGAATTTCAGAATCTGCCGGCTAATTGTTTGAATTTGTTGGCTATAGCAGCAGGACAGACCATAGGTGATGTTGTCTCATATGGTACTAGACAAAAATACCGTCTCCTGGCCTACCATTTCTATCTACGAGAGATTATTTACAGTTCTTTTCATTTTCCTGGTTGATTAGTAGTTTTTTTGTTTCGAGGTAAAGAATATAGGACAAGCTATTGAGGTATATTATTAAAATAATGTTAAAATATTATGTTGTAAACATGCATAGATCTTTACTGATTCACAACTGCAATTTTGTTGTTTTGAGAATCTAAGCTGATCCATGACATGCTACAATATATATTTCCTCATTTGAATGTGAAGGAAAACTGCAATAGGATTAACACTATTCCATGTGAAAAAAGATGTATTACTGATGGGATTCCTTATTGTTGTCTGCCATTTAAATTTTCCTTATGCCTTCACAATACTTTTTATATTCTTTTAGCAAACCAAATATTAAATATATTAATTAACACTGATAAAAATAAGAGCTTAATATGCTGTGCAAATAGCAAACCATAGTGGATATATTTTCATGTGTTTATACATTGTAAGGTCGAGTTGAGGTAAATACTGGTCCGTTGTTATTTTATAAATGGTCCTGCTCTTCTTCATCTGACCAAACCAACAAGTCAGTTCACCTAAGAAGACAATCGCTGGAGCTGTTAGACAATGCTTGATTAAATGAAAATTTTAAGTTTGGGAAAAAAAAACTTATATATATAAATATATAAAAACAATACATATTCAATAAATATTCATAAAAACACATTTTATATTAAATGATCAGTTGTTACAAATTAATTTATGGCCACAATATTTTAATTTTTTAAAGAAATTTGTATTAAGACAATGTACAGTAAAATTAATGTTAACAGATAATAAAATCTGTTTATGTGCAACAAAAGACAAATAAGTTGTCAACTAACACACAAGATTTGTTTTTCATAGTGTTTATTATATATTCACTACTGTAAATCAACAACTAAAAGTGTGTAAATGACAATTTTTATTTTTTCTCTGCAGCAAAACGGTGATACAGGACCCCAACATCCTCCTGAGAGACTTTAATCCAGCCGGTCTCTTGCATGTGGTACACTGTGAGAGAAAATACTTTGTTTTATGGACTTGTGAAGGTATGATGACAATCATTTCAAAACATTTCCCTTGTCATAAGAATCTCACCATAACATTCTTCATAATACTTATTTTTTTGCACTTACTGTTCACTGTTCCTCCAGAGTAGGCATCTCTGTGTGTAGCATGAAATATAGCTCGCTGAGCCAAATCATAGGCTTCTGGCACCGTCAGGTCATAACGATAACCACTGTCCATCACACCATAGGCGTAAGAGTTCCCAGACCCCGTGGAGAACATGTTCCCGCTCAGCCTCAAACCGTTGTCATCAACGTAGTATAACCCAGGGCCCTGAAATGATCAGTTTTGGCAAAGTAAATACATAAATTGAATGTAATATTTATGTTGTGATAAAGAACACAGTTAAAAGAATATATTGTGAAAATGTACTCAGCTAACAGATTCAGAACTTACACACTGCAGCTTTAAAGAGTTAGTTCTCCCACAATGAAATTTCTGTCTTTAATTACTCACCCTCATTCCACTCCTGTATCTTCAGAACACAAATTAAGATATTTTTGATGAAATCCAACACAAATTAAGATATTTTTAATGAAATCCGAAGGTATCTTGACCACACACAGTCAGCAACGCCATTGCACCATTTGAGGTCCGGAAAAGTAGTAAAAACATGGTTAAAATAGTCAACATAACTACATTGGTTCAACCTTAATGTTATGAAGCGACGAGAATACTTTTTGTGTGCAAAAACAAAACAAACATAAACAAGAGCAATTCCAAGAGGGTCCTCGCATCTTGGTGCTCGGGCCCTAATAACGACTTTTTTCAACAATTTGAACCGTTGTCATACGTATTTGATGTAGTGAACTCAGGCTTCTTTATACGTACGAATGCTGATTCAGTATTGGCCGAAGCTGAATGATGGATACATGTGATGCTGATGCAGGAGCCGACCAAAAATGGGTCGGCGTTCAGACGTAAACAAGGAAGCCTTCACTGAGTTCACTAAGTCAACTACGACTTCAAAATGGTTCAAATTGTTGAATAAAAGTCATTATTTTTGTGTTGTTTTTGCACACAAAAAGTATTCTCGTCGCTTCATAACATTACAGTTGAACCTCTGTTGTCATGTTGACTATTTTAACCATGTTTTTACTACCTTTCTGGATCTCAAAAGGTGTAATGATGTTGCTGCATGTGTTTCAGAAACTGTCAGATTTCATCAAAAATATCTTAATTTGTGTTCTGAAGATGAACAAAGGTCTTGCAACATGAGGGTGAGTAATTAATAACAGAAATTTAATTTTTGGGTGTACTAACATTTTAAGATAAGGAACATGGTAGAAAATGTTCTTAATTTATTTGAATGATAGTCCAGGAACATGTTTTGTTTCAAGTAGAATTAAGAACTTGCCTTCTTGTCCCAGCCACAGATCATGGTACCCATAGAAAGACCCATGCCCCTATAATTTGCTACCATATTAGCTAGCAGCTTAGAGGCAGCAGATACAGAAATCCTTTCCTTGTTCCTCAGCTTGTAAATCCTAAAGGAAATTTTGCAACAAGTTCGTATAAGTTAAGCTGTTTAATTTCGACTTGTTCTAATACAATGTGTTAAACATCATCAGGAAATAAACAAAATATAAGACAAAGTATGTCAACATGCTATTAAAGTGCCACTATAATGTTTTTTTCAGATATTACCTTTCATGTAGTGTGTTATATCTGTTTGTGAAAGTAAAAGGTCTGCAAAGTGTACTACAAATGGAGTTTTCAAAAGGAAGAAATGATTCTGAACTGCCAGAAAAAAGTTACTTCCTGCACAAACATACTTGTTTGTAACAAATATGGTCTTCATTGGCTGCCTGAGAAATGCATCTACTTTGACCTGTCCTTGAACACTATAGTTGTAGCTGAGGCCTGGAAGAGTTTGATTCATGTTGTCGACATGTTGAGAAGATGCTGTTTTCTGTGTTGCACACGCAAATCTACTTTGTATGTACTTCAAGGAAGGGGGCTCGAGCTCGAATTGATATGCAAGGCATTGTTACGGTTCATATCACTGTGTATACAATCGCTGCATAAGGAAGCCTCTGGTCCCACTTTATACTAAGTGGCATTAACTATCAAAACAATCAAAATATAAGTACAATGTACTTATTGTGTTCCTATTGTATTGCAAAACATTTTTGCTGCTATTGAGGTGGGATGGGGTAAGGTTAGGGACAGGTTTGGTGGTGTGGGTAGGTTTAAGGGTGGATTAGGGTGTAAGGAATGGGTCAACAGTGTAATTATAAATGTAATTACAGAAATTAAATTACAGATGTAATTACATGCAGGCATTTTTAAACAAGTACAATGTAAAAACATGTATGTATACAATAAGTGAATTGTATCAAATGATTATTTTAAGGCCACCTAATATAAAGTGGGACCGGTGTAAGTGGTAGACCAATCACAGCACACTATGACATCTGACCAATCAGAGCAGGAATGGAGGGGTTTAGAGAGACCGGATTCTTGATCGAACCATTTCAGGCACTTTGAGAAAAGAGTTGATGCGGCAATGTATATTATGAGCATGCATGCAAATGTGTTGTAGGAGACCTCCAAAACTAAACGGGAAATTAAATTAAAAAAATAATCTTTTTCCAAATCAATCAGACACCTAGAACGTGTTATTAAGGGGAAAAATATGGCCAATCAATATAACATAAGATGTTAGTTTTTAGTCTGTGTTTGAGATCAGTCCATTAACATACATCTCAAAGATAGTTCTGACTATTCATTGATGCTCACCTGCACTCTCTGGCCAGGACCCTCTCCCAGTACACACAATCTGCTGCACTTCCAGACATGGTTCCCAGTAGGTAGGGATTGATCTCAATCACCTTCTTGAACATCTGAGTGCCTGGAAATAGTCAAGTCAAGCAGACATGAATTCAGGCTACATTAATTTAAGCATAAATTAATTAATGCAAGATCCTTTTGTGCAATGGAAAGGTTTTATAGATGTTAAAGATTCTTTATGGGATCATACATGTCAATAAAGAATTTTCTTTTTAAGAATGTGAGTAAAAGTGTTTTATTGTACAAGTGCTTGTCACTTACTAACGTAAGACCCTGCAGAAGCTCTTGAATCCACAGCCACCATCACCCCATGCTGAAATTTAAAGGCCAGAGTGGTGGTGCCATGTTCCAGCTTAATGGTGACCCCCTCAACCCCATCCTCACAGTCCGTAAAAGGTTTTAGAAACTCAGATGGCTGAAAAAAACAACAACATCAAAACAATTGGATAGTCTAGAAATCCCACAGCGCTACATATGCTATGTTCAACTCCCACAAAGAGTTAACAATTGAAGTTTGTAACAAGTACTCTGCCGAGATATCACTTTTCCCAACGATCATAGCAAAAAAGAGTCATTGATATAATAGTTACATGAAGCGACTCGTGGTTCAGAATGATAATGAAAGATGCCACTCACGTCCAGTCCGATCGGAACGGCCAACTCTGGCTCTCGAGCTGCGAAATTAAAGTGGTTAACTCTGTCAAGTGAAGCATTCTCTGGGCTGAAAGAATCTTCTTTCACCCAGTCTGATATTCCGCAAACGTCTAGAAGAGCCATTTTCAGTTAATGTGGCTATCTGCAACGGATATATGTCTTCCTTGTTCCCCCTCTTTGAAATCGAAACTGAAATAATCATTGCAGCGCATTTCGCATCTGATGCTATTCATTGCTATACTCAGGCACAGAAGGGAAGTTTTTAAACATGTTTTAGCACAATGTTTTATCATGCTATTTTTGTCTGAATAGGTCAAACATAAAAAGTGACTTTTATTCTTTATTAAGAGCACATCCACACACACATTAATAGCACATGCACACCTGTATTCAGAGTGTCAGCCGATTTATACTGGCTAAATGTGCATTGTGTAGTACTGGCTTTATTATATATATATATATATATATATATATATATATATATATATATATATATATATATATATATATATATATATATATATTACATTTATATGAAAAATTTCACCGAAGAAATCTGATCTGATCAACAAAAATGCCAAAATCATAAGCGAATCAGAGAGGAGGATAGTCACTGATGCAATCGGTTACTTGGCAGAAGTTGAAATTCCAGGTTCAGTCAGGGCAATGAGGTAGAAATATGTAAGTGCACTACAATTGCCTAAATGAGTTTTATTACATTATATATTAAAAATAATATATAATATATATTAAATATACATGATATGTTAATATATTATTAAATAATATGTTATTAAAAATAATATATAAGTTAAACCAATGTAAATCAATAAACCAAAGGCCACAATTGCCTTTGGCTTGCTGCTTTTAAGGATGCTAGTTTGGAAAAAAATGCTATGCACACATTTAATGAAATAATGAGTACATTTAAAGTAAGGAAAATAATCTAATCCATTTACTTTGAAACATATAGAGCACATCTTTTATAAAAAATGTTCTCCATGACACTTTCGAAAAAAAAAATTTATTTGGAAATTTGCATTGTGTTTATGATATCAGCAAAACAGTCTTTCCCTCAAAGCATTGAAATATGCACTACAAAGGGAGAATGGAATTATGTACCAGTTATCATGTTTTAGAGTTAACTAACGTTTACTGAATTTCAAAAAGATTCATATAAACTCTTGAACAAGAGAATATCATGGTAACCATAAGCACAAATATCATTTCAACATAAAATATTGATTTCCTGTGCTACTTCCATTTGCTGCACTGTCTCCTCTACTAAATCCAGATTTATGGTTTGTTCCTTGATGACAGGAGTTGTTCCTTTTGGATATTTGTATTTTCTCTGCCTGTTGGTAATAAAGATGGTACATTATTAAGAATATTAATCGTCATTTGCAGAATTTAGATGTTTGTTTTGCATTTCTATGGCAGTGTGACTTAAATAATGACAAAAATGCTAATAGAACTGAAGAAGAAAAAAACTTTTTTATGAAAACAGCCATTTAAAATAGATCTGGTTCATGTTTATGTTATTAACCATAGTGTCTCTGTTGACACCTGTCAATACTCACTTAAAAAATATAATGAAAGCATAGCACACCTTTACCAATTTAATCACTATATCATGCTTTTGTACACTGTACAGAGGAGATAATGAAAAAAAATAGACAGAAGGCAAGATAATGTTTTTAACCTTTCACTTTTGTAGTTTGAGCTCTCGAATGGGCGTATGTACTCTGTCCCATTCCTTCTAATGACACACAGGTCTACATTGCTTCCAGAACCAAGATCATTCATGATTCCTGCACTTATTGCATCCCGAACCAGCAGCTTTGCGTCCTCCTCCTGTGCATAGAAACAATTATTTTCCCAATTTTCCTGTTATTTTCCCAGTGGATAAGACTGTTTTGCTTCAAGTTATGGGGTTGTTGTCTTATACAATGTGTACACCACATACTGTATTATGAAGAGTATGGGATGACAAATACAAACACATTACACTTCAGCAACCTACCGTCATATCGGGTTTGAAACGGTCTTCAAAGACAGCCAAAGCAGGGAGATCACCAGATCCTAAAAGTGAGGTAAAAAAAAAATCATTTGTATAGCTTTTCCTCTATACAGTAGCCCTATATGCTTCCCAAAAATTATAATAGAACGTATAGTTAACTACAGAATATTATTGTTTTTTTTTTCCAAGATTTTATTTTAAGTTCATTTGAAGAACCAATGCTTGTTGTCTGAACATATTATTAATGTCTCATGAGTAAGAGATGCATGAGGAAATGAACATGAGATACCATGAGATACCAACCCATTGTTGCAAATGGAGCTTTGTTGACAGAGCCATAGGGACCAACAGTAAAGATATGAGGTCCTGTGCAGTCCACCCCACCTAACAGCAGCATGGCACTGATTTGGCCCTTGTGCCTACATTTAAAAGGGAAAAACAAGGTCAGGTCTTTTAATGTATTTGTTGTCTCCAGTATTTATTTATTTTTTTCAGTGAATCAATCACTTTAACATTTGATTTGCATGATTAATATTAATTAAGAGTCCCCAGTGATATTTATTGTCCTGATGGATCTAGATTTCATTAAAAGACAACTGAATTATTTATATGTAGTTCATTTTTTAACAATATACTCTATGTTTATTACCTTAACAGTAAATGACAAAAAACGAGCTGAGACTGCCGCAAGTTTCTAATACAACAGCTGAAAGAATTTTTCTTTCTTCTGACACTTGTAATCAATCTCTCAATATTTTTCCTCTTTTGGAAAGTCATAAAAAAAGGCTATTTTGGTTTTTTCTTTTGCTGTAGGAGCAATGACTTCTGCTCCTGAGAATCCTGGAGATGATTCTCATCCTCAGTGTGGAAGTCTTTGTATTTTGTTAAGAGATTGATTACAGGAGTCTGATGAGAGAAAAATGTCAAATTTGCCATGACTCCATATAGGCCGTTGTTTTAGAAACACCCTTGCAGCAATATTAAAGGGTTAGATCACCCAAAAATGAAATTTCTGTCATCACTCTCATGTCCTTCCAAAACTGTAAGACCTTCGTTCATCTTCAGAACACAAATTAAGATATTTTTGATGAAATCCAAGAGGTTTTATTTCCCCCCATAAACAGCTACATAATTACCACAGTCAAGGTCCAGAGAAATAGTTATACATTGTTAAAATAGTCAGCGTGACTACAGTGGCTCAACCTTAATGTTATGAAGTGATGAGAATACGCTTTGTGCGCAAAAACAAAACAAAAATAACGACTTTATTCAACAATTTCTTCTGTCATTCTCCTATGCAGTTTACGTTGTGTACAGTCTTCCGTGTTCTGCGTCAGAACGCCGGTTCAGCATTGGCCGGCTCCTCCGTCAGAATGTGTCGTGCTGCTCACGTGAACAACGTGAACAACTAACTAGTTTTCTGTAAATGAATGCCAATGTAATACAACATTAAGCCAACATTCATACAATTCTCCAATGCAATAAATCTTTACCTGAAAAGAAAGTCCTGCAAAATGCGACTGGCCATAATGAGGCGTGGGTTGCGGCCCATGGAGAGAATCTGGAGAGCAAGATTGGAGCGCAGCATATCTGTGGTTTTCTCTGTATCCGCAGCAGTGCCAGCACCACAACAACTGCAGGAGGCAATGGCAAAAGAATAACATTACATACTTTTAGTGTCTATCTCCTGGAAAAATGCATCCAATACATCTGTCAACAATAGATGCTTACTAAATATTCGGGGCAATGTAGTGAATTTTGCTGCAGTTTTTATCTGCCACAACCTCTCCAGATGTTGCCCGAGTGTCTGCACCAAGAACCACTCCATCCTGAGCAGGAAAGAAATACAAATCACTGATTACATGTCATTGTGGCCAATTATTGTACAATTATGCAAACCGTTGTACCTTGAAAATGACTCCAGCGATTGTTGTTCCAGTTTTTGTAACCTTTAACTTCGTGCTCTTCTCCCCTGAAGCCTGAAACCTTGAGTTTCTGTTGACAAAAGATGCAGTATCATTTCATATTCTGAAAGTTTTAGCACGTTTATTTGGATCTTTTAATGAGAATGCACGTTTACTACGATTAAAATTCTTTAAAAACAGACCCCCCAATTTAAACACGAATTTGCTTGATTTCCTTTCACTTTCATTTAGCTTGTCTCTACAAACTTTAAAAGAAACGAATCTTATTTTATCTAAAATGTTTAAAGTCTGCGATTACGATTGACTAATCTGTAAAACCTACCTGATACAGTTTTCAAAACTGAAGCCACCACTACCGAGCTCGAGTACGCAAGGAGAAGACATTGTCACCCTTTCCGGCGCAACTGATCCCGAATGAAACGATGTCAGACCGAATGGAGGCGCGCGCACTATAAGGAAATTCGTCACAGCTCTCTAAAACCGTCATCAAACAGCGAAGGTGTCCGAAGGCGCAACGTCGACGGTAGAAAAACCTTAAATAAAACATAAAAATGAGTGAAATGAGTGTCAATGGCGAGTGGCGGTCATCCAAAGTCAGCACAGGGGTAAGACGGTCGATTTGAAATCTACACGTTTAATCGGAGTCGCTGTAAAGATGTTTTTCGACATGTGTTCAACTTTGACCAGCCTTGGATTATGTTTTAGAGCATAATATTCATTATTAAAACACAAAATCTCGTTTGTTAATAACTTAAATCTCGCCACGTTTTTGAGCTTTAAACATATGCAAATTGAAAGCGAAACGTCAGACACAATAATATGCTGATATCTTAATGAATTACATTTTAGACAACAATTATAGCGGTGAGATATGACGGAGGAGTCGTGATTGGATCTGATTCACGAGCCTCGATGGGAGAGTAAGTGTTCTTTCTTCTTTCTTTGAAGTTACACATGAACCACTTATCTAATGCTGTGGATATTTCTGTTTTCAGAGAATATGTATCATCAAGAGTGATCAACAAAGTTATCCAGGTTCATGACAAGATATTCTGCTGTATGGCTGGATCCCTGGCTGATGCACAGGCAGTCACCAATGCTGTCATCCATCAGCTTAGTTTTCACAGGTGAGCATATCATTTGACTTCAGCAGAAATTATCCTAGAGACAATAATGGATAAAAGAGCATAAAAATTCCAATATTGCATAGCAACCAACCTATCATCATCATCTGTATAGACGAATGCTTTATATTTAACGCCAGCTGTTGATGAATTTGTTTTAGCATGCAAATGGAGGAACCCCCCTTGGTCCAATCTGCTGCAGCCATTATGAGGAGCTTCTGCTATACCCATCGAGACGAACTTAGTGCCGGGTTTATTGTGGCTGGTTGGGATCGCAAGAGGGGCCCTCAGGTCTGTAATGCCATTTCATAATCTATTGTGTTTTTTAATTTCAAATATAAAAATAATGAGACTTTTATTACTTTTTTTTTCCAAAGGTGTTCACAGTGTCTCTTGGAGGCATGATTGTGGAGCAAGAGTTTACTATTGGTGGGTCTGGTAGCACCTTTATCTATGGATATGCAGATGCCAAATTCAAGCCTGGAATGACCAAAGAAGAGTGTCTCACTTTCACAACTAATGGTATGAATAATTGCAGGGTTTATTTTATGCACGTTGACAGCTGCACTCACTCCCTTTCAATCTATGTGTCCCTCTCACTACTTTCTTATTCACTGTGCTTTTTGTCTCAGTAAAACAGAACTATTCACATATTGTTAATTATATTTCGCAGCCCTTTCATTAGCTATGGACAGGGACAATGTGAGTGGCGGCGTCGTGCATCTTGCCATTGTTACGGAGAAGGATGCAGAGAGGCAGCTGATTCCTGGCAACAAACTACCTGTTCTTCAGCGCTTGACATAAGTGTCAGCATCTTTACCTGTTGTTGTTTTCACGTGTGTATTCTTATGAATTTTGCACTGTAAACATTGATCATTACATCAATCACTAAGTCACTAAAAAGGCCAAAAACATACTTTTTGTGTTTCTTTGTGAGTGTGCATGCCTGCAAACACGTATGTAGCGTGTCATAACATCATTTGTAATCGTTGTGGAATAAACCCAAATACTGGGAATAATATTTTCAGAAATAGCTCAATGTGATGTTATTAGATAAATTTGCTTATATGTGGTGTCATTTTCACAGATAATAAATCCAGTACATGATAGAGTTCAAATAACAGATCCAATTTTCTTTATAAAACAAAAACACTCACATTTTTACTAAAACAGTAATGAATGGTATAGAATTGATAAAGGAGAAGGTGAAGTGTTGTAACACTTTACTGTAACATGTTAAAGTGGTTTTTTGTTGTGTGTGCCTCAAACTTTTATACACAATTTTATATTAAACAGACAATTTAGAAAACAATATCAGTTTGAATTATGTACTTGAATATAATTTGTTAGTCAAATTTACTTGAATGAGAATTTATTACAGATATTTTAAACCATTCTGCATCACATGTAGTGATGTCACCCCTGTAATTAATTTCTAATTAGTTTTAAGTTTGATGTTACAACTCAACCCATGTAACTACAATACCTGGTTAAAGGCTCTTAAAGGGATAGTTCACCCAAAAATGAAAATTATTTCATTTACTCTGTCTCAAGTTGTCCCAAACATGTCTGAATTTCTTTCTTCTGCTGAACACAAAATAGGATATTTTGAAGAATGTCAGACTTAAACAAACAGTTGACAGTGTAGCCATTGACTTCCATTGTATTTTTTTTCTTCCATATATACAATGGAAGTCAACAGGGTCCATCAGCTGTTTGGTAACCCATATTCTTCAAAATATCTTCTTTTGTGTTCAGCAGAAGAAAGAAATTAAGGTTTGGAACAACCTTAGGGTGAGTAACGATGACAGAATTTTCATTTTTGGACGAACTATCCCCAACTGGTTCTTCGTCATGGTGTGTGGTTACTTAAAGACTCTTTAACATACATGACTGAAAACAAAATGTTTTTACCTATTGTTCAATGAATTAAAATAGGCTATTGCAACTTATGTTCAATCAACATGAGCTTTACACAATAAGGAATATCTGTGTAAATGCCTTTACAGTAATAATTCATTTCTTACCTGACCATCCTATACACTGAAAAAATAAAATCCAACATTCATTTTATCAGACAAATGCTATTTTAAAGGTAGATTAAACTATCGAATGTGGAAAAAGTTAATATTACATCAAATATTTAATAAAGTCAATTCTTTTGGTCGTTTAGTTTGAGCTACTTAAAATATTAAACAGCAAGAACTTACAATGTCAAGTTTGGTGGCGAGGAGAAAACTAACCATGCACAGTTTGTTTGTGCACTTGAGTAGTTTGTGTTTTTGGTCAAAGCATGTTTTAGCATAGTGATTTTGATTATATTTTGTTGTATAAGAGTTACGTTTCAAGTCACCATTATAGTGATTAGTGTTCTCTTCAGTGATATCGCTTCATTTCAGCACACATAATGTGCTTTGGTGTGTTCTATACAACTTTTTCAGTTTGCTCACAATCTGATATACAAGTCGAACAAACTAAGAAAGTTCTATATCACAATTAGGCCTACATCATGGAGTAAATGTATATTAACTTAACATGCAAGCTGACTGAATAAGATCTCAAAGTAAAAAAGCATTATTAATTTTGAGTTTATAGATACAACAATGAGTTTAGTTTAGTTTAGTTGATACAACAATTTTCCCATAAGTTGAGTAAGGTCAAATGAAAAAAGTCCTGAAGCAGGTTGCCTTTTTTTTTTTACAGTGTACATTTTGTAAAAAAAAAAAAAAAAAGTAAAATAAAAATTATATATGTAACTTTTGAGTGTGAACATTAATATGGACAATATTATATATATATATATATATATATATATATATATATATATATATATATATACAATATTGTCCATATATATATATATATATTTTTTTTTTTTTTTTTTTTTTTTTCACACTCAAAAGTTCAATTCAATTGTACAAAACCCTTTAAGGTTTTTCAATAGTTCTGTGGCATAGCTGAGAAAATCACAAAGAAATGACAGAAAGAAAACAACTTTTTTTAATGACTTGATATTTGAATTTAAACCACACAATGGTTAAGCAGGTGGCGTAAAACGAGGACGTGGATGCAGTTTGTGCGCACGGAAGCGCAGCCCAGCGTCGTGACGCGCTAGCACGCAAAAGTGAAAGTAGGCTGTGGAGTTGTCTTTTTGCCGACACATTTCAATCAGTTTTTAAAGAATTAACCCGCGTAACCAAATATTTTGTAATTGTTGATACAGCGATCATCGTCAGACACGATGCAAGGGAGTAATTGCGATAATGGCGGGTCCAAGGGACTCAAAATGGGAGTAAGTCGATCTCAATTATTCCGTCAAACAGAATATTTCTTTTCTATTGTCATTTTTTTTATATAATGAAATATTTAAACACAGTTTCTTTTTATTGTATCTTTAGACGACAATAATAGCCATAGAGTACGATGGTGGAGTAGTGCTTGGTTCCGACTCTAGAGTTTCTGCAGGGTGAGCCTAACTCGATGGACCTGCTGACATTTTACCTGCTACTAGTCTCTTAATATCTCTCTGGATCTTTAAGTCATGTATTGTAGGCCTACTTTAATCTTGTTCCCCCCAGGGAGTCGGTGGTGAATCGTGTGATGAATAAGCTCTCCCCCCTCCATGACAAGATCTACTGTGCTCTGTCTGGATCAGCAGCAGATGCTCAAACCATTGCTGAGATAGTCAACTACCAACTGGATGTGCACAGGTAAACAGACCACTTTCATACAGAAAAGTATTCACTCATAGGACCTCTATACACTTAATGTTACTGGATGTTCTTTTTCTCCACATCTGTTTATCAGCATCGAGGTGGGCGAGGACCCTCTGGTGTGCTCAGCAGCAACTCTCGTTAAAAACATCTCTTACAAATACAAAGAGGAACTTTCTGCTCATCTTATTGTGGGTGGATGGGACAAGAAAGAAGGGGGACAGGTACGAGGTGGTTATTTGTGTTTATGCGTAGGCTTTGTGTGTATGTGTTAAGAAATTAAATGAAATTGCGATTGCCTTTTCTTCCCTATATATTGTGATGTATAACAGAGTGAAAAGTCTTTGGAACTTGATTTTGGCCACATGAAATTGATTGGATGATTGTGGTTTGCAATTTCTGTGATCTCATGTGACTGACAGGTTGTCCCGCCCTCCCACCAATTAACACATCATCAGAGAAGAGAATATATTTTTTAGTAAATATTAGATTATTTTGACTAAAGATTATGAAGGCACATTCATTTTTTATTCATTTGTAATAAATACTGTAGTATTCCATACAAAAATAAGAACAGTCAATTTTGATTTCACTACAGAACTTTCTATCACCATCTGTGGTTGAAACATAAAATTGCTGATGGTTGGAGAAATCCTGATGGTGATCACCATAAAATGCCAAATGAGCAAGATTTATATCCACCGCTGTGGTTCAGATCTTTTTTCGGCCTCTGTCACTTTCCCCTTTTGATTGAATGCTCTCTGCAGTTCTGCGTTTTTTTTTTGTTTTTTTTTACAGTGGTTGATTCCCCATAGGTTTAAGATGTCATTGGCTGCATCCGAAAACTTAGGCAGCTGCCCATCAGACAATGACTTTGCAGGCAGCGTTTGCACACAAAGCTACCTCACAAAACTTATTTCAGAAAGGCTTCTGAGGCAGCGTAACAGTTAGTAATCGACAGCAAAATTGAGCGAGGTTTGGTGAAAACTAAGCGAATATTTACTATTTATACAATAGTAATTTCTTGCTAAAAATGACATCAAAAGTGGAAAACGTTGGTCAAAAATGTACATTTACACATAAACTGACCAGAAACCCCATCTATCAGATGCTTTTTTTGCTTAAAGTGATAGTTCACCCAAAAAGGAAAATTATCCATGATTTACTCACCCCAGGTGTATATAACTATCTTCTTCCAGACGAACACAATCAGAGATATATTTAAAAATATCCTTGCCCTTCCAAGTTTTATAATGGTGGTGAATGGGGGCATTTTGAAAGCCCAAAAAAGTATATCCATCCACTGTAAAAATAATCCATACGGCTTTATTAATAAAGGCATTCTGAAGCGGAAAAATTATCAGAAAAATATCCATATTTAAAACTTAACGTACTTATATTTAAAACAAACTGAAGCTCCTCTTCTCTTATATCAAAATCTTCCAACATTTCTCTTTAAGATTTCTCATTTTAGACTTCTAATCCGTGACCAGTGTTTTGTTTTGCTCTATCCTCTGGGTCTTGCGTCGGGTCAGGGGTTACTCCTCCGCTGCAAATCGATGCGTATGGCCGTCTACATGAAGCTAGTTATTATAGTTAATAAAGCTGAAAAATATATGGATAATTTTCTGACAAGAACCCATCACTTTACTTCAGAAGGCCTTTATTAATGCCCTGGAGACATATGGATTACATTTATGATGGATGGATGCATTTATTTGGAACTTCAAAACACACTCCCCATTCTTTACCATTATAAAGCTTGGTAGAGCCAGGATATTTTTAAATATATAGCTGATTGTGTTCATATGAAAGAAGATGGTCATATACACCTAGGATGGCTCAAGGGTGAGTAAATAATGGAATGATTTTCATTTTTGGGTTAAATATCCTTTTAAATGTAACGGAATGGAACACATAGGTTTGTGGGATATCAAAGGCAGTGAAGGATACATCTATGCTGCCTTCACAAATCAATCAAATGACGGTATCAGGACAGGAAGTGAAGCTAACATTGTACGTGCATTGATGCCTTCCTACCTTAAATGGAATGAAGGCAGCATATTTAAGATTTGCGGCTCGAATTGTGTGCTAGTTCAAATTCTACGCAACAATGTTTTGTCGAGCTTCAACCACTCCTCAACATTCATACACATATAAGTAGCTGGACAATCTTTTTTTACAGACATGACGTTAATCCATAATTTCCTATGAAATGAGACCCCATAGCTCATTATCAAAATCTTTGGACTTTGATGAAAGTTGTTTATTTTTCAACTTTTGTTCAACAGATATCTGGGCATAATTTGACATAACTTGCAAAGATGTTTTTATACATTTTAAATCAAAAATATATTTGTTAATCTGTTAACAGTGAATGATTTAATTGGTGAATTGCATATGCACAAGAGCATAAGGACTCATTTTAAAATATGTTTATGGTTTTTATGAATAAAAAGGTTTAATGACTTTCTTAAATATATTGATAGTAAAAAATCTATATAAAATTATTTCCTAAATAGTTAAAGTTTATTGAAAAGTAAAACTTTGAAATGCTGTCTGTAACACTCGGTTGGCAGGACCAAGGATGAGGAGACGGAAGAGTAACTTTAACACTTTAATAAACATTGAGGATAAGCACAGGAGACAATAGAAACACCGAGTACGCAACTTAAACATCGAACAATGACAGGTGACACAGATGGAATATAAACACAGGAACACACGAGGATAATGAGCGGGGCACAGGTGACAGACATAATCACAGACGAGACACAGCTGAGCTAAATGAATCAATGAGGGTGACAGATGACAGACAGAAGTCAAAACAGAGAACACGTGTTACAAATGACAGGACAAGGAACACGTGACAGGTGACAGGACTAAACTCAAAACAAGGAACTTGGGACTAGGGACAGGACTGGGGAACCACTGTCTCAATTTTTATTTATTCATTCTATTTTTTATTCTATTTATTCATTCTATTTTTATACTTCTTAAACCCTCTGTAGCAGTCTCTATTTGGGATTTGTCTTGTTATATCTGTAAATTCTTTGTGTTAATGAATGTTTGTGTTAATAAATGTAAGTCGTGGCCTAGTGGTGAGGGAGTCGGGCTTGTAATCAGAAGGTTGCTGGTTCGATTCCCATGCTGGTGGGGGTTGTGAATAAACAGCACTCTCTCCACCTTCGATACCATGACTAAAGTGCCCTTGAGCAAGACACCTAACCCCTAATTGCTCCCCTTTTAAGTCGCTTTGGATAAAAGCGTCTGCTAAATGATGTAAATATATAAAAATATATAACTCATTATGTTCTCATGTGTTCGCCTTTGCAGGTCTATGCAACCCTTAATGGGCTACTTACCAGACAGCCGTTTGCAGTGGGTGGCTCTGGAAGTTTCTATATCTATGGCTTTGTGGATGCTGAATACAGACCAGGCATGACCAGACAGGAGAGCCAAGAGTTTGTGATCAACAGTGCGTCACATATAAATCACTTTATTTTTTTCATAGTTGTATTTCAGTTACGCATCTTGTTCTGAGTCACATGTCTGCTTTATCGTTTTACCAGAGCAATTTATTGTATAAGAGACACACTTTGGTTAGGCCTACTTTAAAAATTGTCTATTGCAAAATAATCATGGATGTCAGTGTGTGAACAGTCGACAACAATATTATTTAGCCTTAGATTTTTCCAAAATTATGTGCAGTATTTGGATTGTAAATCTTTTCTAATTGACAATGTGCCTTGTACTTCAAGGTCTGACGCTGGCAATGAGCAGAGATGGTTCCAGCGGGGGTGTGGCCTACCTTGTTACCATTGACAGTGAAGGTGTGGAAGAGAAATGTGTTCTGGGAAACCAGCTTCCTACGTTCTATGATCCAGATATAATGGAGCCAGCCAAGGCAGCAAAAGTGTGAACAAAAATGATGTTTGATGCATATGATTTATAAATAAAAACATTCTCTCTTTTTTCTTTGTGCAATGTTCATTTTTAATATTTTGTAACTCTTGATGCACTTTGTGATAACCTAAAGAACATGCAGATAATTGTAAATGAAGGTAAATGAAAACATTTCACAAGAACATGTATATTAATCAGAATGACAAATTGAGTCATGAAACAAATATTGGTGTCTGTTCACATACAGGAAGATGTATGATACACATAAATCAATTTTGGCACTGATTGCTGTTTTATATTTTGCAGCTTTTGTGGTTTTCTTAGACTTTCAAACAACAGAGAGCATTAATTAACTTTATGAAATTCATCCGAAGTGAAAAACAAAACAACAACCAACAAAAAAGCTAAATGTTTAAAGAATACAATGCTATTTTAAAATGAAACAAATTCTGTTTCATTTTGAATATGCTGCCTGTTATTATAAATAGTAATGTATTCTTGGAAAATGCGTTTAATAAGAAACTCATTCCTGTTTGACCTCCTCCTCAGCTTCTTTTTCCTCACTGAAAAGCCTCTCTCTCAGTTTGTAGTAACTGCCTTTCTTCTCCATCAGTTCCTGGTGTGTCCCTTGCTCCACAACCTCTCCTTTGTCAATCACAACGATCTGGTCTGCCCTTTCAATTGTTTTCAGCCTATGTGCGATCACCAGCAAGGTCTGGTTGGGACGACGGGCCAGAGCATCCTGAACCTATTAATGTGACATAAAAAAGTAAGTGAAAAGTTGTTGAGATAAGTATCAATGGGCTTCTTTTCAGTAATACAACAGATTCACTAGAGGTTGTTTTGAAAAGTAGTAAAGAAGAGATGACAAAAAATGTACCACGCGTTCGCTCTCAGTGTCCAGGCTGCTGGTGACCTCATCCAGTATGAGCACCTGAGGTTGTCTGATTAGAGCTCTGGCAATAGCAATGCGCTGCTTCTGACCCCCAGAGAGAAGACAGCCACGCTCTCCAACATCTAATGCACATAATACCCATAGACTTAATGAAAGGTCATAACAATTGAAGTAATATGTCAAAATAAAGAAGACATGGTATGATAAATATTCTACATTTTAAAATATAATTTTCAGAAAGACAAATAGTAAATGTAATCCATATATGCACATCAATGGAAGAATGATTCTTTAGGTGTACCTGTATTATATCTTTTTTCTAGTCGACTGATGAAATCATGGGCATTGGCTTCTTTGGCTGCATCCTCCACCTTTTTCTGATCACAATCAGTCAAACCGTAAGCTATGTTGTCTCTGATGGAGCCTGAAAAAAGCACAGGGTCCTGACCCACCATGGCCACCTATGGTATAAATGAGCAATAAGAGTCAATGGTTACACTTACACAATGGACATACTATTGCAATTTCATGATTTAATAAGATCCCAAAATAAGTGTTACCTTCTGGTGTAAATATTTGTGTTGGTAGTTCTGCAGTGGTTGTCCATCTAACAGAATCTGTCCATGCTGAGGCTGGTAGAATCTCTCCAGCAGACTCACACAGGTGCTCTTCCCCCCTCCTGACATTCCCACCAGAGCTGTCATCTGACCCGGCTTCAACTCCAGAGAGAAGTTCTGAAAACAATCAATCAAACACAGCATATTAATTTAAACAAATATACAGAATTTGTATATAATGTACAAACACATTTATTTGGAGATATATAGGATACATAAAATATAAATTTTTACTATCTGACTAAAAATAAATAGGAACACAAAAGTTACATTAATTAGAGTAATATAATTATCTAATTGTGGTTAGATTAATCTAATCCACAAATTAATAACCTAAAATTTAGAAACAATTTCATATATATTGTTTATAATATAATACTGCACATTCTGATTGTACCTTGAGGGCTGGTTGATCAAGTCGAGTTGGGTAGAAGAAGGTGAGGTTGTTGAAGTGGACTTTGCCAGTCAGTGTTTCAGGATGAAGACTTCCATCCATGCCCACCCGTGACTTTCTGTCCAGGTACTCAAAAACTTTAGCAGCCGCTCCCACAGAGTTTAGCATATTAGAATACATGTAGACAAGAGACTGCGGAAAGACAGAACAAGAGTTCACTGACTGCACAGTATTGTACAAAATATAAAATAGTGGCAAATTTGTATTGGGGTTTATAATATTATATGGATGCAATTTTTACTAAAGGCCAATTTGCACGGCACCGACAGTCACCTGATTACAGCACAACAACACCTGACAAAGTGTCTGTTGCCATTTGTCTGTGTCTGTCAGTGCAGTGTGAATCGGCCTTAAACACTAAAATTAGAGTTATTGTCTGGACGTGTATATAGGCATTATGTAACTATAATATGTAACACTTTAATTCACTTTTATAGTGTCTGATGAAGGTCAAAATAAAAACATTAGGGTACATATATATATATATATATATATGTATGTACATATGTACATATATATATATGCACAAATGTACCCGACCTCCTCAGGAAAACTATTCAGGTCAGATAGGGCTTTGAATGAATGCATCAAAAGACAGTGGCTATATAAGAACAAAATGAGTCCATACCCTAATGTATGATCCCAGGTCACCCTGGTAGAGGATGAAGGACACAAGGTTGCCTGTACTCATGCAGCCTGATTTGATGAACTGACGGCCATAGTACATCATCAGAACTTGAATTCCTAACGACATCAGCTGCAAATATAATAAATATAATATAAATATAATACAGTTAAATAAAGCCTAATGCTGTATGTATGCTCAGACCGATGATGTGAAGAAAACCAATTATTATCAATTATTGTGTGTGTATAGAGTGTGAACTATGTGATATATTTGACTTAATATTGTATATTTAAGCTACTGTACCTATATTAAATATATTGCAATATATGCTAACTTTGTATTTTGCAATATGTTAACTATTAGTGTAGCTGCCGTCAGAGGCAATTCTTATAGATTTCATTTCATAATATGCACTTTATAGTTAAAAGATCAATAAATAGTTAAAATCTTCAGAATAATCATTAGAATAAATAAGTAATATAATTTTTGTCAATACATGTCAATTAATTTCAGATTATTCAGCTAAAACCATAGAAAAGGGGGGGGAACCTATTTCCTTTTGTTCCACTTGGGAATTATTTAATTGCTGCTATCAGGATATTTTTTTCGGTGCACTACATGTAGAAGAGCTACACAAGGTGCTGCACTCGTAACATGTCTGTTAAAGTTACATCTGGAAGAAGTGCTAAGTTATATTGTCTTTTTGCTTAAGAAGAAGAAGAAACTGTAACCCACCAAGTTTATTCCTCTTGAGTTAGAGAGGCCAATGAGGCATGTGTTTTATCATGTTAATTGCTTTGCAGTGTGTGAATGTGTGTTATGTACCATATGTTAATGTATAATTAGTCAATTAAGTGTATTTTCGTATGTGTTGAATGTGCACTTTTTTTATTCGTTTTGTATGTATATTTCGTTTATTATTTATTTGTAAAACACCACTTTAGAGGGTTAATTTAAGTTTTACGTATTTCCTTTCATAGTTCTGACGGCACTGTTGGGACATAAAGTGTCCGAATAAATGTCTGTTAAAACCAAGAACGACATGAGCCTTTGATTCAACTCGAGAGGAGTAACAATTAGAAATACATTAAAATAATATATTTAATAAAAAATTTAATTATATACTAAAACGGAATCATATAACGATAGAATCCTATGCAGCAGACCCACCCGTCGCACTAATAGGTAGACGGCCCTCACTGTATCTCTTCGCGTCTTCAGGTTGTGAGTGTCGGTCAGTCGCTCGTCATAACGACAGGCTTCACTGGATTCCATGCGGAAACTGCGTACAGTCCTCACCCCGGCAACCGCTTCTCCTGCTGTCTCATTGGCTCTGGCCACTGAGTCCTGAACTTCTTTTGATAATTGCTACAAAACAAGATGGTTTTGATCCGTGTAAATGTTTAAAAGAAAAATAATATATGTTTTGATACAAAGAATGTATTAATCAAGAGTAAGTTCTCCATGACGGGTCCACAATATTAAATGTTAACGAAGCAAGGAGAGAATGAGACCTCTAAAATGATCTCACATTCCAACATGGTTCAGTGTTGATCTAAAATGTGCTTTATAATTGTTGTAATTTCACCTCTGAGCTACATTGCTACATCTTAATACCTCATTCAGTTCATCTGACCTCATAGTGTGTGTTGTAAATCTTTTGAGTGATGGCAATCAGTGGGGCTTCGATGAAAGTGACCAGTGTGAGTTTCCAGGACAGGCTGACCATCAGATACAGGACGCCAACACTCTTGATTAAGCTGCGCAGAAGGATGTTCACGTTCATTGCCACTGATTGGCTCATTAGCTTGGTGTCGACAGACAGACGTGATGTCAAGTCCCCTGACAAAAGATAAGAAACAGTTTGAGATAATAATTGAACAAAGCATTCAAATTTGTAATCAGCATGTACTTTTTAAGCACTAATTAGTCCTACCTGTTTTTTTATCCTCAAAAAATCCTATCTCCTGTTTGACCAAAGAATTAAAGAGCATAAGACGAACTCTCTTGTTCAGTCTGGACAGAGTGCACATGAAGAGACCTCCACGCAAGCCAGAGGACAAAGAGCTATGGATGAGGAAAAGATTAATATGTATAAGTTATAATACAATGAATGCATATTAATCTTTTTTCTACACATTTATTGGACCACATATACGTTTTTGAGACAAACCTATATTGACACAACCATTAAACCATTATACTTTTAAATAACATTCAGTACCTGCCCAGTGAGAGGAGACCCATGAGAAAGATTGCTGACATGAAGCTGTTTGGTTGGTAATGTTCTCCCAGGATGTCTATGACCTTTCCCGTGTAATATGGGATGCACATGTCACCTTTAAAACAAAAGAAGAAACATTTACAGTACTGAGCTTCATTTGAAAGGTCTGTTTACAGAGACTCTCTCCTCTTACTCACATATGACAGCAAGAGTAAGAAACACGAACGCTCCGCTCAGTAAGGGGGCGTCGGGCTTGGAATAACAGACCACGCGCATGAAGAGCGCCCGGTTTCTCTGTTTCTTCTCCGCGCATTCTGGACTTTCCGCTTTCCTTTTTGTGTCGGGAAAACTGACTTCCCAGAACAAACACGCTATAAGTGTTGCAGCTGTAGAAGTAATGGTTTTCCCAGGGCAAGACAAAGACCCGCTCCAGTTCTCCGGCTGAGTGTTCATGAGGAGCGACAGCCCGCTTTCATAAACCGGACACATCAGGCATGTCACCGCCACGCAGCGCCGCACCGATGACTCCTTCCAGCTACCGAGCAGAAAATACCGGAGACTGACCCACTTCACACCAGCCACGAGCCAGAGATGAGTCAGGAGAAATAAACTGCTGTTATTCTTCATAAATGCACGCGAGCTGTAATGTAGCACACAGCTTATCGCCAGATCCACGAGCAGCGCTTTAGCATGTAGCATCTTGAACTCCATCTCGTTTATTTATTTCTAAGCACAAATAATACAGGAAGAAATTGTGTTTTTATCGAAGACGAGCTATAGCCCATGGTAGCTTCCTTCAAAGTCGCATTTTCCTCTCGATGCTCTGGTGTAGTTTTGGTTTCGTTTAGCCTGTGGGGATTTCCACGAGGAGTAGGACTAGATTACTTTTGTTAATTCGGGCCTATAAAAACATTTCTGTGCTTGGTAATTCAGAGACTGGAGTTAAAGACCAAAGCCAAAGGATATTTATCGAGCAGGATAAGCTATTATTTTCAAAATCATAATAAAAGATAGAATACAAATAAAAGCAAACATTAAACTTAATGTTGTCACAATAGTAGGCTAATATACAGTTGTGTTCAAAATTATTCAACCCCCACTGAAATTGATTGTTTTGGCCGGTTTGACATTGATTTTGATCATTCAGTCATCCTGCTTACAATTAAATCAAAGAGGCACGTGTAGGTCAGACAAATATAACATAACATTTATAATGAAATAACCACAAATGTCTTTTCTCTGCTCACATCATTATCAGTTTTATTCAACCCCCAAGTGACATTCAATCTTAATACTTAGTACAACATCCTTTTACAGTTATAACAGCTTTTAAACGTGAAGCATAGCTTGACACAAGTGTCTTGCAGCGAGCTACGGGTATCTTCGCCCATTCATCATGGGCAAAAGCCTCCAGTTCAGTCACATTCTTAGGCTTGCGCACTGCAACTGCTTTCTTTAAGTCCCACCAGAGGTTCTCAATCGGATTTAAGTCTGGTGACTGCGATGGCCATTTCAAAATGTTCCAGCCTTTAATCTGCAACCATGCTCTAGTGGACTTGGAGGTATGCTTGGGATCATTGTCCTGTTGAAAGGTCCAACGTCTCCCAAGCCTCAGGTTTGTGACGGACTGCATCACATTGTCCTCCAATATCTCCTGGTACTGAAGAGAATTCATGGTACCTTGCACACGCTGAAGCTTCCCAGTACCTGCAGAAGCAAAACAGCCCCAAAGCATGATTGACCCCCCGCCATGCTTCACAGTAGGCAAGGTGTTCTTTTCTTCATAGGCCTTGTTCTTCCTCCTCCAAACATAGCGTTGATCCATGGGCCCAAACAGTTCTAATTTTGTTTCATCAGTCCACAGAACACTATCCCAAAACTTCTGTGGTTTGTCCACATGACTTTTGGCATACTGCAGTCGACTCTTCTTATTCTTTGGAGACAGCAAGGGGGTGCGCCTGGGAGTTCTGGCATGGAGGCCTTCATTACGCAGGGTGCGCCGTATTGTCTGAGCAGAAACTTCAGTACCTACATCTGACAAATCTTTTCTCAGTTCCTCAGCAGTCACACGGGGACTTTTCTCCACTCTATGCTTCAGGTAGCGCACAGCAGTCGAAGTCAGCATCTTCTTTCTGCCACGACCAGGTAGTGTTTCAACAGTGCCCTTTGCCTTGAATTTGCGAATGATGCTTCCTATGGTGTCTCTTGGTATGTTTAACATCTTTGCAATCTTCTTATAGCCATTGCCCTTCCTGTGAAGAGTAATCACCTCTTCTCTTGTCTTCCTGGACCATTCTCTTGACTTCACCATGTTTGTAACCACACCAGTAAATGTCTAGAAGGAGCTGAGTATCACAGTCATTTTAAAGCTGCCTAATTGGTGCTTATTAGGCTTTATTGCTGCTCCCTGACATCCACAGGTGCTTTCAATACCTGATTGAAAACACTTCAATGGACCTCTGTTCTTCAGAGTGGTAGTCTTTAAGGGGTTGAATAATTGTGTCAATGAAGAATTCACAAAAGAAACATTTACTACTGTATTACAAAACCAATTGATGTCATTTTAGTTGCATATGCTTCTTTAAGAAGTCCTTGTAGGATTTCATTCTGAATTCAATTACAAATGTACTCTAAATTCTCTAAAACCATTTACAGCATTGGGGGGTTGAATAATTTTGAACACAACTGTAAAACGTTTTAAAATTATGTCCTGTCATGACCTGCTCGATTCATTGCAAAGGTTCAGAAGAGGGGAAAAAAGGCACCAAACCCCATGAAGCATGTAGGCTGTTACCATTATCCAAACATAATCATTTGTGCTAGATATAGATATTCTGATAAAAAACTACAGTGTATATGTGCCACCTCTGATGAAGTAGTTGCAGTTAAATGTGTGCCATTGTAGCTAACATAATACGGATTAAATATTTATTGCACTATGAAAAAACCTGTCTATAGCTTAAAAAAATGAATGACATAATTTGTAAAGCACATAAAATGCATATACATCAGTGAAAATCAATTTATTTTATTTTATATTGTTGGTTGTTGTGGCACAGGAACAGACAGACAGCCAAATATATTGTCATCAACCCTCACTAATTTTTCCATGCATGAACAGTGGCTGGAACCCAAGAGTCCATGCTAGTTAACATACTACAAGAAAGGCTCATCAGGTGTGTGCATATGGGACCATGGACAAGATGCCATATCTATAGCCATGGGTATGTGCAACGTGATCTCATGAGAATTTTTACATACACACAAAAACGTACAATATTGGCGTATTTATAGCACTAAAATGTATAATACTTGCATATTGACAGCAATAAAACATAAATTATTTACATATCCAAGTGTCTGAATTCCCATGTGTTATTAATGCATATTAAAATCATGGCATTAATGTTGTGATTCTGTTGTATTCAATTGTATTTTTTGAAATTTAAGGATCTTACATTTATCTATAAAATGTTAAAAGGGAAATTATTCATATCTTTATGATATGAAATGTTTGTAAATATTTAAAGTTTTTTTTTTTGCTGGATAATGCTACGTTTAAATGCTGCCAATATGTCACTATTTGTATGTTTCAGCACCTATCCAAACATACAAAAATGTACATTTTGTATCTTTGAAAGTTAAGTATTAATACTGTATTAACAGTGAGACCAGGCTGGTATGTGATATCCAATTGATGATTAATAAACTTAATCACTAGAAATGTGTTAATCGAGCTCATGACAGCCATGTTTCTGCATTTTAAGGATTTGGTGATCTGGCTGCTATGAAGTAAACATGGATGTAAGTTCTATCAATATCCCGGTGTTGCTGTATCTCAAGATGAAGTAAATGCAACAGGAAAAAAATGTTTCTACATTTAATAAGATGGTTAAAGCATGAACTTTAAAATATTAAGCATATTCTACTTGTGTGTTCAATTTAAATATGTAGAAATAAAAACTCTAAATTGTATTACTTTGAATTATTTGTTGTTTTTATATAGATTTCTCAAGTACTGACTCAATTTATCCACAAATTTGAATAATTTCAGTGGTATAAAAGTGTTATTTGCACCATTGCTTTTGGACATAAAAGTAAAACCTTTCAGTTTGCAAATCTCTGCAACCTAAAAAACATTCAGAACTCAATGTCTTGATACATTCATATATGGTCAATATGAAAAAATTGGTATATATGAAAAAATAGCTATTTTTAACATTTTTAAACTGTCTGGATAATGATGCATTTTTGGACTAGGGTGTGTCCTTGTTTCTGTACCTTAGCAATGCTACACATGTTAGTGTTGACCATAGACAAACATGTTAACCTGCATCAGATGAATCTGCATAGATACTGATGATGCTGAAAGATTCGTCTTCCTATTGGTCCACCAGCAGTGTGCAGAGCTTTACCCTCAAACAATCACAAAATGTTCATGTTTATAGGTCTACTCTTAAGAACATAGGCAAGTAAAAGAAGAACTAAATTTGCATATGCTAATCGAAGTTAGAGTATACATACATACATACATCACCAAAATCTATGACCGTCAAATTCTGTGACCGTACTCGTTGTAGAAGGTGCTGTAGTGAGGGTCGGGGTTAGGGTTAGGGTGACAACAGCGTCTATTCACAGAAATCTAAGGTCACAGAATTCGTTATAATACGTAATGAATTTCTTGTAGTTTTTAAACTAAATTCCAGGAATTTGCAGTAGCTGTGGACGATGAGAAGCATGTGATTGCATTCAAACAAATCTCAGAACTTGTTGAACAGATTTATCCAAAAATATCAATTATACATAAACCCTTATTTTTCACTCTTTTTTCAGCAGTTGTGATGGTTAAAAGGGCATTTTAAAGGTTGGTTTGCTTATATGACAAGAATACGTGTCTTGAATCTCTCAGATAAATTTGCTTATTGAAACATATGGGGGCAGAGTCTCAGCAACAGCAAAAACAAACATTTAAGCAAAAACCAATGTAAATATAGATTATAAACATATTATGTGTTCCCATCAGCCCTCCAAGTTTCTGAAATCATTTGGAATCAATTTTTTTTTATATAAATTACAGTTTTAAATGTTTGAAAAGACTTAAATGTTACTACTACTTTCAGAATGTTCACTCTCAGAAAAAAGGTTCAAAAGCTGTCACTGCAGTGGTACCTTTTCAAAAAGAACACTTTTGTACCTTTTAGATACTAATATGTACACTTCAGGTACTAATATGCACCTTTGAGGTACCAATATGCACCCTTTAGAAAAGGTACCACCCCAGTGACAACTTTTGTACCTTTTTTCTGAGAGTTTTTCTGACTGTTTTCCCATAATGTCCATTTGTCATGTGACGGAGGCAATGAACGTATCGTTGAATGACCCATCAGTATTCTGTGTTTGGTCAGCTCCTATCATCTAGCACCCTTGTGAGTTCATCTGTTTTGAAATTCAAAGAACTGTTATTCCCAAGTGTTTCCCTTGTGTACTCCATCACTCTGCTACTCACCTGCATATCCTGCATCTCCATTTAACTGTCAATAACACACCACTGAGTTCATCTTGTATTATTCACAAGTTCACCCGTACATATAATCAGAGTAAGGAGTATGTTCAAGGGAGAGCTCCAAGCTTGGAATTTCTCTTGAACTCAGTGTACTCCACTATATCCCAGGCTGGGATAGGAACAATCAAGTGTGTAAGCGAATTAAGCTCAAAGTAATTTTTAATTAGTTTATTTAGAGGAAATTCTAAATGAGTCACTTATTTTACGAACTGAGCAACTGAATCGTCCAGCGTTCACTTGCACGGGCCGTAAATAAGCTCTGTAGTGACTTCAACTATCTTGAAAACACCCTTTAGCAAGGTAACATAGATCAGCAGTTTAAGCCATTAAATTAAAAAGCACATAACACAAGACACTTCTCTTTAAAATATAAATGACACTTTATTGACTATACTAACACGTAAACTAATATCTAACACACACACGCACACACACACACATTCACACGAGTTGCGGAGAGGAAGGAAGAGAGGAAAGAATGAGTTCAAGAGAGTGAAATGATGAAAGTTTCTAGCAATATATGGATTTCATGAGACCTGATCTGAACGAACCATCAATCACTAATTTAACCCTTTTATCGCTGCTTAGGCGGGCTATTATATTTTAAACTAGATGAGTAAAGTTCGTAGACAAACTTTAAGTTGGCTTGAAAAAGCCTTGCTAGAAAGTTTGAAAGTGTTAGGTAGTTTGAAGAAGTTTGAAAGTTTGAAGTAGTTTGAAGAAGTTTGATAGTTTGAAATAGTTTTGAAAGTTTGAAGTAGTTTGAAGAAGTTTGAAAGTTTGAAGAAGTTTGAAAGTTTTAGTTTAGTGGTTTAGATAGATAGTGAGCGTGAGTGAGTCAGTGAGTCAGTGAGTGAATGAGAAAGTGAGAGAGTGAGAGTGTGTGAGTGTGTGTGTGAGTGAGTGAGTGATTGAGTGAGAGTGTGTGTGTGTGTGTGTGTGAGTGAGTGAGTGAGAGTTTGTGCGCGTGTGTGTGCGTGTGTGCGTGTGTGTGTGTGTGTGTGTGTGTGTGTGTGAATGAGTGAGTGAGTGAGTGAGTGTGTGTGTGTGTCCTTTCCAAGGATCGCCACCTTGACGTGGTGGAAAGGCTTGTGTGTTCCTGTGATCCCAAGAGCAAATCAATCTGGAGTTTAAACACACTTTAGGTTGACATGCTTAAGGGTGAGGTTCCAGACTAAGTGTGGTCCATTGCCTTATTATTTACATTACAGGTATATGGACCCCTTTGGTTACTAAGAATGACACCTTACTTTGGAAAAATCTAGTTTTGTGAGTATTATTCTCCATTTTTAAACAAACACTTGATGAGTGAGTGTGAGAGTGATGTGTGTGTGTGTGTGTGTGAGAGAGAGAGTGTGTGTGTGTGAGTGTGTGAGAGATAGATAGATAGTTTATGAGTTTAAATGGCTTAGAAATAGCACAGAGTGTGTGTGTGTGTGCGTGTGTGTGTGTGTGAGGGTGTGAGTGAGAGAGTAGACAGATATATAATTTGATGAGTTTGAATAAGTTTAAATGAGTTTGTATGAGTTTAAATGTGTTTGTATGAGTTTGAATGAGTTTAAATGGCTTACAAATAGTACATTGAATGAAAAGTGTGTGTGTGTGAGTGAGAGGGTGAGAGCGAGAGTGTGAGAGTAGATAGATATATAATTTGATGAGTTTGAATGAGTTTAAATGAGTTTGAATGAGTTTAAATGAGTTTAAATGAGTTTGAATGAGTTTGAATGAGTTTGAATGAGTTTGAATGAGTTTGAATGGCTTAGAATGGCAGCTTCATTGAGTCTAATGGGCTTCAGTTTGTTTAGATTTGAAATTTTGACAGTTGGAGTTTGATGGAATGTTCAGATTTTCAATGTAAGTCTATGGGAGGATTTTCCCAGTTTAATCAGCTTTTTTAGGAAAACCGTGAGTCCGATCAGTCTAAAAAGATATAGCACACCAAGTCAGAACAGTCTGAAGGTCTGAGCCGAGTTTGGTGGTTGTAGCTTTAAAGCTCTAGGAGGAGATACAGTCTAAAATTTGGCTCAGAAGAATAATAATAATAAGTTTATATACAATATCAGTAAGTTGGCCTTTTCAAGCCAACTTAATAAATGCACCAGTTCAGCTTTAGAATCTGGAGGTACTTGCGCTTGTCATCTGTCTTTAAATGGGGGTTCCTTGACGGAGTCCTTTGGCTTTCTTCTTTGAGAAAGGGGTTCCCCGGGTTCGTTGATCTGTTGAAGGTCTTTCTGGTCCTGATTGCTGCAGATGAATGGAGGTTCCCCCGTGGCTGAAGTTTGAAGTTGAGGAAGACTGTAGAGTCGTTTCACTTTGCGACAAAACTTAACTTAGAACACGAGACTCTCGACGGAAAGAAAGAAAATTAAAGTAAAAGAAAGGAAAGCGAGTGAGACGAAAGTCAGTTGGATGGCTTGAATGAAACTGCCTGGCTGCTCTTCACCGTCTGTTTCTTGGTCTTTGTCTCGACTTAAACTAATTCGTTCTAATCTTATTCTATGAGACAACTTCTGCTAAGCTGTAACTTAAAATAATAATAATAAAATAACTTAACTTAAGATAAGAAAAAAAAAAAAAAGCCAAATAAAAACAAAAAGCAAAAGCAAAATAAAAACATAAACTAAAATAACAACATAAGTCAAAAGCCCAGAAACTCTAGTGTACTGAGCATTTAAACTAAAGTTTGTCCCACCTCTTTGAGGAATTCTAACCAATTAGATGCGGTCTTTGTTTCAGAGGTGACTGTCCCCTCCCCTGGTCATTTATGGCCTGTTATCTGAACTTTCAGAGGGGTACAGAGAGTACAGTTTAGTCTAGATTACTCTAAAAAGAATACAATGCATTTTACACAGATTTCATTCAAGCCATATTTTGAGTTATGAGAGGGGATTCAGTTTCATTACAAATAACACATACTTTCAATCAACTATTCAAAAGTTAGAACAGTTACATGAATTGTGAGTGATCTGCGCATAACAGGTCACATGTATAATGTGTATCCATGACATAGAATTATGCAATCGAACGCTGTTTGATTACAAGTCCGTTTAGAATGTTTTTGGAACATTTTAGTTAGTATATAGGAGTCGCTGTGGGGTTTTCTGTGGATTTTGATTCTGTGACACTCAGGGGTCACACAAGGTGGCCTGTTTTATCTCTGTCTTTGAGGATCAAACACTCTGGTGTTATCTTTTTGTGGGTCCAGTTGCATTGTCTTTTAAACATTTTGTCTCGCACCTCAGCTGGGCATAAGGAACTTAGCTGGGGGGGTTTCAGACGGACTGGAGCCACGAATACGTTGATTGATCTTGGGTCCAGTGACGCTTTGGGCTGAGATGAGTTTATATGGAATTATTTTTGAATGAATCATTTGGAAGATTCATATGTCTGGTTTGTCCTCAATTCTTACAAGTGTGAGGATTTGGGGTGGTGGAAGGATGCTGGAAAACTGTTGTGGGACAGAGGTGAGTCAGATATATATATAGGCCTCTTCTCGAGCTGATTGGGTAGATTATCTGAAGATGTTCCTTCGAAACTTTGTAAAATCATTTTATATCCACACTGACCCAGAATTTCACTGTTTGGACCCCTGCCAATATATTAATATGTAAATATTTGTGTTTTAAAAATGGACTTTTAAAAACAGCTTCTCCGTCTCCGCAGCCTCCAAACTCCTGCTCAACATGATGCTGGGATTCAGAGACATCGGTCTGTCTATGGGAGAATGACCTGTGGATGGAAAATTACATGAAGTCTGTGGGTTTATATGTTTTGTTTTTTGTTTTTCATTTGAGCATTTTCAGGGTTCTGAGTCGAAGCATATAATAGAATACATTAAATACAACACACAAAAAAATAATATTATTTTATCTAAGATCTCATAACCTTCATCTGTAATAATTATGCAGAAACATAATCTCCTGTTTGGTTCATATGATCTTTTCCCTCACATCAGGGTCAAGGCCTGTACTATGTGGGTGACAATGGCACATGTCTCTCTGGCCAGATGTTTTCCACTGGCTACCTGTGAGAGCATGCTACGCATATGGTATCGTGGACAGGGGTTTTTGTGAGGATATGACTGTGGAAGAGGCACATGAGCTGGGTCATCATGGCATTGCACATCCCACACACACATACAGATGCTTACTCTGGTGTTCTAATCGCATCTGCAAACACACTGATTATTATAATTTCTGACACAATTAAACTGTTCTTAAGTCAAAAAACCCTTTTGGTTCATTCTTTGTAATATATTTGAATTGTATTTTCTGTACTAAAATTTTTTTAGCTAATAAAAAATGATCTTAATCTGCTTATTTTGCAGGACGCATATAGCCCCTGTATATGTTTTGATTTTTTATGCTTAGTAGCAACATAACGAGGGTTAAACAAAGTGCAAGGAAATTTAGTGCAATAAAAATAATTAAATCTAGCATTGATAGATTTTATTTTACAAATTGTGTTTTATTTTTAATGGTCTGTTGCCTTTGAATCAAATAAGTTCAGTAGGCCTTTGGTACTTATATCAGTATAGGGACACAGAACAGTTTGTTGTAAATAGATTATGTCTATAGTACAACTTGCAGTTGATATTCATTCACTTCTAAATTCAACTTTGAGCACAAACAGTGATGATTAGAAATATCATTTCATTAATAACAAGGTATTTCACACAGTTCAAAATAAACTACACTTAAATTTGTTATTGCTGTAGTTAAAGGTATTTTTCAGATAAATGTGTCTAAATATGACAATAATATAGATATTGTCCATTAAATACGGTGATTTAATCAAGCATTATTCTAATATTCTAATGAATGAAATTCTGAAAATCAAGAATGTCAAGTCAGCTAATATTTGGCCAATAGTATTACTGAGGACTATTAGTTGCTATAGGTGGAATTGAGTGTCTAGCAGGTTGTGTAACATCACATTTGCTTTATTTGGTGCAAAATAAAAGCAGCTAATGGAAGCGTTTCAGTCTGTGTGAGCAGAAATGTTTGGGTGACATGTATTAATTGCAGTTTTAATAACAGTAAGAATTTGACAATGGTAAATCCTTTAATAATATATAATATATATATAGTTAGAAAATAGTTATTATAGTTTTTGAAGTCAAACATTTTATTTCTTGTCATTTTTAAAGTTCGGAATGGTTAGAAATGTTCTTGGTAATAATTGCACCCCTTCTTAAAAATATAAAATTACTGGACCTGTAATTATTTTTCTATCTTATAAACTAAATGTATGTTCTGTGATAGTTGGAACTGTTGTCATCTATAAATTTTTTTTATTTATTTTTTAGCTTTCGTGTTTACTATATTTGATGCCTTTATGACCTTTTTGGATTTTCATTCAATAGTTCATTAATAGCTTGATAAAATATGAATTCCCCTATTTGAAAAGAGTGAAAGACATTCATTTATTTTTTTGAGGTTCATTTATTTTAAAAGAATCAAAACAACATTACAACTTTTTGAATGCAATTAATATACAAAAAAAATCCACTTAATTAATTTCGATTTAGTAACCTCAAAGACAGGAAAATATCTATATTTTACTGTACTGTTATGATATATGTAAAAGTTTAATAGTAAAGAATCTCAAATTATTTAACAACTATTATTCTGTACTACAGCTTATCTAAACAATTAAAAATAATGAGGAAATAAAAAGAAGGAAAAACAATCAGAAAACCCCTCAACAAATCCATAAAATATGACATTTATATATTTGTTAATTTAATTAATAGAAAAGACCAATTTCACAATTGAATAAATGCTGCAGTAGATAAACAGTTTTCCAGGACTTCAATGATCTCTATTTTTTCTTCGGTCACTTCAGAGAAATATACACATCTTCCAATTTAGGTTCTGTGTGTTGTATTTCCACATGGTAAAATTAAAAAGTTGACTATAAGATGAACAGAAAGAGTGAAGAAACAAAAGCATTACCTTTTAGATGTCATTAATTCAGAACCATTAAACAGATCAATCCCAGAAATTTATTGTGTGTGTGTGTGTGTGTGTGTGCCTGAGTGAGTGTGTTTATGTGCATTTATGTAAGCAGACAGACAGCACGACAAGCATCATTTTCATCTCTCCCACACATCTGGTCTCCTAAAATGCCAGAAGAAACATGTTATATTTGATTCATTTCACATGACTGAGACAGAAACACTGATGGATGAAACACTGATGGATGAAACACTCACATCTTCACGCTCGTGGAACTGCTTGAGCTGAGCTGTTGGAACCGTCATCAGAGCCTGAAACAGAAAACAACATTAAAACAGAGTCAAATGATCGTAAAAGAGTGTTTAGATCAGAACAACAGTGACTCTCTATCTATACCGTATCATATTTACAATTTTACATTAGAGAGAAACGTTTCAGGACAAAACTTTATTCATTGTATTATTTTACATTATCAAAACATTACATTACAGATTTAGACATATGAAGATATGACCACATCATGACCAATGACAGAACTAATGATCTTCATAATCATTTTCATAATTTGTGATTATAAGGGAACTTACCACTGACAGGTTTAAAGCCTGAAAAACAATCAGTGAAAAAAGTCAATAGCCAATCCAAAGGAAAGCATCAATATTTTATATATATATATATATATATACACACACACACACATTTCATTTCTTTTTATATTCAACCACAAAAATTAACATAATCAAAACTAAGACTACAATCAGTAAAGCAATTTAATGTAATGCATTTTCAATTTAGTTTAAGCCCTTCACAAACCTTAACAAAAATTAATATTTCTTATGTGCTATTTAAGATATTTAAAACTTTGCATGGCCTTAAATTTTGAAAAATGTATTTAAGGCATTTTAATAACGTGAGGACCATTGGCTGTCATAAGAATTTGTCCTCACCTTGTTTCTTCTTGTACACCACAAACCCAGCGGCACCGATGACAATCAACAGAACGACAGCAGCAAGAGCTCCAACAATGATGCCGATGGGAACAGAATCTCCTGTTTGATCAGAGGAAAACATCAGATTACTAAAAGAGCCTGATAATGTTACTAACCAGACCAGTACTGGAGAAAATCTCAAACAGTGTCTGTAAATGTGATATCAACAGTTCATATGTAAATTACCAGCATACTGACAATGTGCAACTATATTAAAACAATACAGGTATAATCATATTGTGTTTGTGCTCTGTTGTTTTGTGATTGTTTCCTCTCTGCAGTTCAAGCTGTTTGTTAAAGAGAAAAAGCTCATCTGTGACTGAGAATGACCACACTCACATACCATAGTTTCTTTGAGAAATAATCTAATTTCATCCTAATATCATTCTTAATTTTAATAAACATCATTGTTAATAAAGCATTGGTCTTTTTTAATGAAAAAGATATTTTGGACTAATTTTTTGGTGAGTCAAAACCCTAAACAGACTCAAAGGTGGGGATCACAGGAGGAACTACATTCACAGTTCACTCATCTAATTTCTCTTACCCCCATTTGTCCTGATCTTATCCTCTGTCTTGGTTTCACCCTGATGTTCAACCACACAGATGAACTGGTTCTTCTTCCACTCATCAGGTGTAACTCTGATGCTGCTCGTCTTCTGGAAGGTTCCGTCCTCATTGGGAAGAAGTTCATCAAGATCCACATCCTCATGAAGCTCTTCTCCATTTTTCATCCAGGAGATTGTTACTCCACTGGGGTAAAATCCTGTAGCATGACACGACACTGGAGAAGATGAAGACTTCTGCAACAGAGACACCTGAGGAGAGACTGAGAGAGAGCGAGAGAGAGAGAGAGAGAGAGAGAGAGAGAGAGAGAGAGAGAGAGAGAGGGAGGGAGAGAAGAAATGTAGAGAAAGAAATGTATTGCTTAATTAAAACAATCTAGTCTGAAAGAATTTTTTTTTTACAATGACTTTTAGATAACATGATTGTTTAATAAACATGTAGGGCTTTATGTTCAATGTTAGATAAGAACTGTACCTGTTTTCCTCAGGCTGCTCTTTCCATACTTCACATACTTCTGCAGCCACTCAATGCACTCAGTGGTGAAGTAATTTTTAACATACTCAAGATTAGCTTTGTCATTGTTCCACTTCTGTACACTGGAGATTACTTGCTGCACTGGGGATATATATCTCAGCTCCTTCAAATTCAGAGATATCAAGTCCTCTCCATCATAACCATACTGACGAAACGCATCTTTTGCTCCAGTCTGATCATCCCATTCACAGCCGTACATTTGCTGGAATGTGTGTACACCTGAGGAAAAGAGACAGTATGAATTTATCTGTAGAAATAATCAATCAGACAATCAGATTAAAATTATCTGCCAGTCAGAAAGTCCCATCACACCCTGACTCAGAATCAAATAAATCTGATTGAACATATTTTTGGTATGTTAACCTCCATTCTATATAAAAATAGATTACAATATTTTAGCTGAGTTGAGAGTTTATCAACTGAATTTATTATGAGAAAAATACCATGTACTAAGAAATAAAACAAAAACAATAATTGTCTTTGTATTGTGAGGTTTTCACTGGTTGCACAAAAGAGCATTCACAAATCATTCTGCACAACCAATGTACTCAATAATAATAGTAATAAATGGTGGACTGGCTCTTTTTAATGTGTTGGTCAAGACTTTGTTTAAAATGATCAGTTTGACAGAATCTTACTGACTTATTTCATTTAGTTGATCTAATAGCAAAATTATCAAGACTCTTCACACTGTTGATGAGTGACTCAACTTTACCATATAAGAGTTCACTCTACAGAATTCCAGAATTATGAAGGAGAAAACACAGACAGAAAAGAGTTAACATGAAATAGATTCAATTATAAAGACCAAACAGATGGAGGAGAACAACAAAACAATACAGACATCAGCCAACATCAGACCATCAGTGACATTTAATTTTGGTTGAAGTTTGATGGTTTTAACCCTCTGGGTCCTGGAGGTGTTTTGACATTTGTGTTCTCAGACAGCTAATAAATAGATTGCAGTGCATTTGCTATTCTGTGTGATTTAAAGGGCGTTTCTATGCGGTTGCTAGGGTGTTCTGGATGTTGCTTTGTGGTTGTTAGGAGGTTACTAAGATGTTCTGCATGGTTGCTATGCAGTTGCTAGGGTGATCTAGATGGCTGTTAGATGTTTATCTGGGTGTTACAATACAGTAGCTAGGACATTCTAGGTGGTAGCTAGGGTGCTGCTATGCAGTTTCTAGGATGTTCTAGATGTTTTCTATGTGGTTGTCATATGATTTTCATCATGTCCAATCAAAATGAACCATAAACTGATACTGTGTTGGTTACTGACTGGTTCTTAAAGACACATCAGGAAAAATGTTCAGTCATAAT